>CM056586.1:61785678-61790678 GCA_029721435.1 Gymnothorax reevesii | reverse complement strand
AGCGGAGGTGGAGGGAAGGGGGGGGGGGGGTCGCTGCGGACGTTCTGCTCTCGCATCGAGCTCGGGAACGAGGGCCTTCCCTCTTTGCAGAGAGGGATTCTGTTTGCTTGAGAGGTTGCCTGGTGACCTGACGTCACTCGTGCATGCTGCAAGGAGACCAGAGGGGGAGGGGGTGGCTGGCTGGCACGGATGGAGCTCAGTGAGAGTGCCTGAGCATCCAGGCCTCTGGGTGTCTGACTGTGTTTCTGTGAGAGTGTCTATGCGTGCACTCGCATATGTGTGTGAGAGAGAGAAAAAGAGAGACTGCAAATAAGCGAGCAAAGAAAAAGGAAGGGGGAGATGCCCCACGATGACTCACAGCCACACTCCCCCCCCCCCCCCCCCCCCCCCCCACCCATATTTGGCAGAACAACGTTAGCAGCACATGATTGCACCACGTGCGGATTTCCAACATCAGTGAAAGACAATGTATTCCAGCATTCCATCCTTTATACCTGTAGCCTGCGGCATCATGCTAATCATGCACAATTTTTGAAAGATGTATCTTCGAGCAAAATTCAGGCAGGAATAAAAAATAATTCTCTAGTTAATTTTATGAAAGCGCAATAGTCACATTATTGACGTCATTTGAGCCGTAATGCGTGATCCAGAGTTACCTGGAAAAACGCAAATTATGCCTTCCGTTTTCGGGGTCAGTTACTGCTAAATTCACGGTGGTGTATAGGGTTGGCATCTTTCATATATTCCCAGGGCAGTATGTGGCAGTGACATCACAATAAAGATTGATTCTGTTCTTTGCATTTCAGCGTCACTACACTTTACCATATCTCACGTAAACTACTCCCTGTACAGCACCAATAAACTGTTATTGACTGGTTACATCTTTAATGAGACCAGCAAAGACAGCTGAATACGGTCAGATTTTTTCAGTCATGAGATGAGAAAAAGAAAACAGTACCACGGCAGAATCATAGTCAGTCACCTGATGATGTTGACGTTCTGTTATTCTATTTTTACCTGATAACAACAAGCCCAGTTTCTAAAAATCTTTCAAAAGTGGTTTCATTGAATGTCACGCAGGTGCAAGCCTCGACGATGTTTTCAATGCCCTCTTCGCCCTCTCTGCAGCTATGTACCCATGCCAGAGGCCCAAAGTATTTAGCCCTTGATTAGAGGGTTCATAACAAAACATTCTGGAGCTGATGCAACAACCAATGCAAGAACCTGAACACTGAAGACCTAGAACAACTCATTTAGAATTTTGAAAATACAACTTTACACCCCCTCCCCCCCCAACAAAAGCCCTCTGCCCAAGAGGATCATTTCCATTTATGCAGGTAACACACAAAAAGATCAGTTGCAACTGGGGTGTTCTTGACACATAAGCCTCACAAAAGTACTTTGCTCAATGGGGTTGGAGTCCTCGGTAAAAGTAATTAAGCCATGCACCTTTCTAATTACCACAGTGCTTTCTGTCGCCAGATAGGCTTGTGTGATATGGAGGTTGAGTAGGCTAGGTCAAGACTCAGAGGCTGCTGCGAATCGTGTGACGCGATAGCGTGGTCGACAAATTGGGGAAACTGGTAGGGACTCTCCCCGTCAAAGTCGGAAACAAAACAGGCACATTAAAACGCTGATCCACAGGCTGAAGCTTACGCTATGTGGGTTCTGAGGTAAAATCACACGGTCTGCAGCAGACAGCCATGAAGGCCAAACAGAAACGGCTGTTATCATGACAGCTCGAGGCCATTTCGCCAGTGGATCAGCGCTCAAACAGCTGCCAGTGACAGCACTACTTTTTTATCCAAATAAACGGCGTAAAGAACTTCTAACCATAGATGCCCAAAAGAGATGACACACCGCGCCACCAACAACCACCAGTCCTATAGATGTTCCACTCCACTCTCCATTTTTCCTGACTTATATCATGCATATATATATATATATATATATATATATATATGCATCTTCCTACTATATATATATATATAGTACCAGTCAAATGGACACACATTGCTAATGTCACTGCACTCTGTTTTTTGAGAAATTTAAATGGCTTAACTTCTCAATATAATCTCAGATGGAATCTTGTGAGAGGTAAACAGTCAGAAATATAAAGAAAATAATTTACTTGTTTGAATAGAGTTCAAAGTTTTGGAATTCTCAAAGAAGCCATATTGTGCAAAGTAAACAGACAAGCTCTTTCCATTTAAGGTCAAACTGTTTTGGGACTTATTAGGCAAAAAGGTCGATGAAAATCAAACCGCAAGTGCCGCACATCTGAGCGAACTTAGACGGTTGCTCAGCAGCAAACTCATTATAGCCATAAGGCTGCCCTGATTAAAAAAATATATATGAGTATGCTCAGCAGATATGACAACAAGTGCTGGTTAGTTTGATGGATTTAAGAATTAGATATTTTTTTCCAAAATAATGAGTGCTTATTTCTTTATTTAACGTGTATAGTAAGAGAAATGTGGGTATGTCCAAACTTTTGATTGGAGCTAACATATATATATATATGTGTGTGTGTGTGTGTGTGTGTGTATATATATATATATATATATATATATAGAGAGAGAGAGAGAGAGAGTGAGAGAAAGAGAGAGATATCTTCTCCAAAATTTGCTATGGAATATTCCTTTAACTGGTACCCGGTATTGATTTATTCATTTTAAGAATGGCTTTTTTCTGCTTTTGCAAATGAACTCTTCATATGTGTGTGTGTGTGTGTGTGTGTGTGTGTGTGTGAGCACGCGCATGTGTGTGTAAGAATCTATGATCCACACAAGACTACATCATGAACTGATGATCAACGAGAGACGTGCCGGATCATCTTTCTGATAAGCAATGGCATTTGGGTCATTCCATATGAATTCAACCAAAGTTCAAGAATCCTCCATGGTCAAATTTATTTTGGGAGTACCTCTATATTCGTAATGAACACATGCAAAATTTTAGGGTCCTACTCGAAAGGGTTTCCAAGATACGGCCCCCAAAAAATCGAGTGCTATGCCCAAGCAAATCGCAAACGCTAATTTGTAGGGATTTTGGAGGCCAATATCTTTGGAACAACTCATAGGTTTGGGCTGGAAATTGCTGCTCAGGGTAATTTGGTTCCAGCCTTTCAGAATTATTTGTCAAAATGTATCTATCTCTTTTCATTTTCAAGATATTGGCCTCTCAAATATGAACATTTTTATTGGTAGAAATTAAAAATTCAGTTTTCAATGGCCCCCTATGAGGCCAGGATCCCTTACAGAGGCTAAATTGTGGTGTATTCCTTCTATTTGAGGGCAGAGCTGTCTGCGCAAGGAAGATTGACTGCATGCAAGGCATAATAGCATAGTTAAGAGACCCTGAAAAGGGTCCTAACCAAAATAGAGTTCACCATGTGGGCAGTTATCCATGGTAATGAAACTTGTTCAATATAACGGTATATATCTTGACTTTATTTGCTCAGAATAACAACTTGTTTTCTTATCTCCTTCACTATTTGATCATGCTATGAAATATATATCTGATGCAGATGGTGACCAGATGACAGAGAAATACAAGAAGTTCAAAGGACAGTAATAGTGATGTGATAAGCTGTGCACATATTACATATATTACATGGGTCCTAAGGTAACACTTTGCTCATCAATATAAAATATAATAGTTAGACTTCCTAAAAAAATGCCTATAAAAGCGTCTTGTATTTCACGGTTAAACTGGCAATGAAAGATTCTAGAAACGTCCATACTTGAGATATCAATTTTTCAGATGTTTCGAGTAATACAGACTTTTTTTCCTTGTTAGACAAGTTTTTTTGTTTCTACTCCAAGTCCCACATTGGTTTCTGTGCTTAAATATGCACGGTATTTTTCAGTCTGTTTCGTAAATAGCATCATGTCATGGTTTGTGAGGTGTGCGTGTTGTTTGGACCTTTCTTTGCGGCTCTCGTCCCGGGACAATATCGAAATCCTGGGCCATCGAATTATTTACTCAGCTGGTTGATCGAGCTGGGGCGGAAATTCCTCAGAATCTATATAAGCAAGACGTCCGGCACGCCTCCTTCGCTAGAGTGACTGTGTTTAGCTTTGCACTATAGCCGAAGATATGTGTAGTCAGGTTTTGTATGACTTTCTATCTTCTTATTGTTGGAGTTTCTTCTCCCTTGTTCTATCTCGCTTTGCTTCTGTGGTTCAGACTATTATACGTCCTACGTAAGCGCGAGTACTTGCGTTTGGTCCATATTATTCTCTGTGTTTGTACTGTGTTCGCACTACTCTCTTTCTCTCTGTCGTTGCGCTTGGCCTCCATATACTACCGGCTATTACACATCATTTTGAGGTCCAAGAAGACTAGCTAGCTCTTGGATATTTTTAGATATTTAGATATAGATATTTTGAGGCTTTTTTAGGTTAGAAAGAACTTTTAGATATTTGCAACATAACAATCTTTTTACTTATTTAAACTTGTGAAAAAAGTACTTTAATTCTTGAAAAATTGTTGAAAATCTTGAAAATATGTTTGTATTGCCTTGTGCCACAGGGAAATTAGTGTTTTCATTCAAAAATCCTTTTTATGCTCTGTATTAATGGTGTTTCAACCCTTCAGATCACTTGTAAGTCTATATCATCAATCAGTTCTTAGTATTATCTTCCAAAATCAGGCCTTTCAACATAAAATGTCAATTTTCAAGTGGGGAAAATTGTGATTTAAATGTTTTATAATTTGGAAAATAGCAATCATATGATGTTAAAACTTTGCAAAAAAAAAAAAAAGTTTTTAGATGATCAGAAGAGGTCATGCCACAAAACGTTCTCAGATTTGTTGAAATGAGATGGAATGACTCGTTAGCCTTCACATCCTTGTACATACACACGTATGTGTGCACTCATACACACACGCGCGCACAAACACACACACACACACATGAAACAATCATCTGAAGTGCCCCAGCACTGAGGCAAGAGTTTCCCGTTTCATGCTTTTTGGTGCTTCTCAGTTTTCAG
>CM056586.1:61318178-61780678 GCA_029721435.1 Gymnothorax reevesii | reverse complement strand
TATCCTTTTCTTTCTGCAAGATACTGACGACTGGAGTTGATGTTGTTTAACATGAACAGCACTGGGTTATGGTTTTGACTGTATAAATTAACGTTTAACGCGCCTGTTTGTCAGAGGACTGATGCCGTAATTTAAATACAGGTGATCTCGATGATGCAGAGGTAAAAAGCTCGAAGCTTAGTCGCATATTACAGTTAAGTCGAAGCCAGCACAGCCCACGTTCTTCGACTGTTGTTTTAGTATGACAGGTCTAAACTCAGGGACTCGGGGACTCTGTTAGTTCGATGAACTTATATACAACACTCCTTACTTGAATCATATGTCCTATTTGCACATCCAGAAGCTGCACATTGTAGCATTGTGGTTGTGCCAGCTCTGGTGTGCTTATAAAGTTAGCATTAATTGAAATAAAATGACAGGTCTTTTCCCTTAGATAACATTGCATTTACACCTCGCCATTTTTTTGCAGCCCATCTCAAGTCATAACAGAGATGGCGCAGGACTCCTCTGATCGCCTAACATTATAACGTGGCTGAGAAATGGTCCAAAAATAAACTTTGGCACCTTTTACCCTCAATTAATTCTGTGAAAAAAACATAAATAAATAAAAAATAATGATTGCGCATTTTGGAAAGCAGAAAATCTGGTCTTTGCATTTCAGGGTGTATGTAATATCACTTGCCTTTTCCTGTAAACACAGTGTGTTAACACATTAGTGAACTGGCAATGTCATCACGTCACATGAAGAACAAGATGATGCCTTGTGTATGAAAACATGCGAGCCATTTAAACCGCATACAAAACCAGAGGCACTCCTCGAGTGCAAACCTCCGCCGAGGCAGCACAGGCCAAATCTTGGCGAGTGGGAGCAAAGTTCAGTGATTGGATGTGATAGGATTTCAAGAGGGCGAATTTCAAGATGGCTGCCGTGGCGGGCATATTGTTCGACTGATCGCGGTGAAAATCAATAGGGTCCATCCAGATGTAATAGTGACCCACCCACAAAATTTCAGATACATCCGTTCATTACTTTTGAGTTATCTTGTTCACAAACAAACGCAACCGATCACATACAACCTCCTGCCAACTTTGTTTGGCGGAGGTAATAATTATACACATGGTATTAAAATGAAGGCAAGAATAAAGTTGATAGACCAATATATAATGCAACCAGCAAGAGTTTAAATTGGGTACTGCAGTTGGAATTAAAAATATTGGAGAGTGCTGTCCAGCCCATAGACTGTATCAAAAGATGGACGCAGCACCCGGGTCTGAAAAGTGAGACCGATGCAGAAATCTCAAAATTTTGCATTATATTTAATGGCCAGCAGATGGCGATTTCTGTGGTTGCAGAAAAAAGTTCAATGCTTTGGAAGTCTATGAGAAAATGACCCCACTTTGCCACCTGATTTTTGATTTCAATAATGATTTTTCCACATCATTTTATGGTATCTATCACATGCTTCAAGTCTCCGTCAATACGTATATCGAGATGTTCGTTTTTGTAAATTATGGACCCAAGTAGACTAGAATAAAGGATAAAGCCAGAATATGCTTTAGGGGCATGGCTATCCTCTGGTCCTTGTCCGATTAGGTCAGATCCAGAGCCTCGCTCCTGCCCGGATCTTCAGTTCACGCTCTTGTCCAATAGGAATTGCATCCGGTTTCAAAATGAAAAAATGGTGCAGCTCAAACTGCCAAAATCCAGGCTTCTTAAATGGTATGCTGAAACCAATGGGTGACGTCACAGTTGCTTCGTCCATCTTTTTATACAGTCTATGGTCCAGCCCCCTCCTTAGCAATGCTCACATGGGTTGCTTGGTAGAGAACAGGGAACCTACATGAACTAGCACAAGAGCAGCGCAACATTACCCTTTTACAATGGCAAGTGATGATGTGTTTCATTAATTTTTTGTAATGCGGATCCAATTGAAAATGCAACTGAAATAAAAGTATTTTTTGCCATAGCTCCAGACTGGTATTAAAACAAGCAGCACCACACAGCTGGATAAGCGCCTGATTTTAGAACAGCCTCTAGGGGCAATAAAATTCAGGACAGTGTCTCAGTTTGTAGGAGATAAATATGCTGTTCAGTTCAACGCGAAATGGAACACCTGGTCACCCAGGACGCAAATGCCTTTATTGCAGACCACAAAACTATCAAACTCGGCCAAGTGTATAAATGTGTCCTTTTGCGATACATGAAATTGTAAATTATGTCACCAACACATGCATTTCCATTTGTGAAGGCACAAGACTAGAGCCTTATATAAGTGAGAAATTCCATATATTAACATTAACAAGATCTTTATTGCATCATCATCCCCCGACAGATCTAGGGATGGAGCCAATGGGGCACTGGCCTCAGCTGAAATTTGATTGGCCCAAGAAGTGCACCTGTCCTGTAACTAGTCACTTGACTCTCTTCAGAGCACTTAATTGGCTTAATCCTGAGAGAGCGTAAACATCACAGTTTGAAATGCAGCACGCGAAATCCGTTTCAAATACAGCTTGCACCGAAGGCAACATTTTATTTCCTGGGTTGGGGAGGGCATAACCCACAGAACTCTGCCTCTGATTGTCTTACCCTGATATTCATACCCTATCCCTTACCACTCTTACTCCTCAGAATTAAACCTAACCAACCCACATAAGTGAGGAAACAGTAGCCAATCAGGGGCAGAGTAGGGTGGGTCATACCTTTGCCATCCTTTAAAAAAAAACAAAAAAAAAACTTTAGGCCCACTGAAGATTGTTCTTGCTTTAGCCATGCTGAGAGCCAGCTGAAATTCTGGTTACCATAAAACTATATAGGCTATTACACTCCTACTGTACACGTCATCCTGGCATGGTTATTTGTCTGTCCTCGGTAAACCAACTTGGTATAGATTTTTGCTCAAGCTAAGACAGCTGTTTAACATCAATTGTTCCAGATAATCACATCATCGTGTCATTTTGTAAAAATGGTGCAACATAGCTAATCCACCAGCAGAAGCACTGGCAAAAGCATTGATCAGCATTTGGTAGGTTTATTCAATTTACGATAATAATGTTACGTCCTGCTATCGCTAGATGGTATACCATTCGTGCACAAACGTGATGTACTTTTACAAAATCACAATGAGCTATTTTATTCCACGATCTAGCATTTAGCATTCAAGCAGTATCTAATAAGCAAACGTAAATAAATGCAAGTTGAAATCTTTTAAGTTTACCAACAGAATGCAGTTTAGAAATGAAAAAATTGTTAATTTTCACTCTCATGTGTCAGGAAATGGAACGTTTTCAGCCATACGCACCTCTATAAACTTTGCTGTTACAGTTATAAATCCAAAACACGCCACTTCAGATAAGTAGATTAATCACCATGATCACTGCAAAAAAAAAAAAAAAAAACAGATTGATCAAAGTGACCTCCTTTTTCTGTAATAACTGCCACGTAAGTGGATTCAATGTTTTTTTTGGTTTTTTTTTCCCTTTCAGAACTGTTGAGTTTGAAGTTTTACACCAGTCACGACTCTGGAAGTTCCCAAGGCCAGGCTACACTTGTGGCGCACGTATTCTTGATTTTTTTTTCTTTGTCCAAATTGCACCAATTTTGTTTGAGTTTACGTCCGTTGTTTAAATGAAAAATAATTTGTTTATCTGTTTATTTTGCCAAATACAATTTTTGTGGACCCCAAAATTTAGTTCACTATCCTAAATTTACCGATATGTTTTTAACTTCCCACTGCATTTTCAGTACAGTCCCAACTTTTCCGGAGTTGCAGTTGTATTCCTATCAAGAGCTATGGCCAGAGTACTGTAGGATCGAACCTTGAGTGAGACACGAAACCTGAGTTGTTTCAGTGAACTCAAGATTATAAATCTGCGTTGTGCCATTAAGGGCTTGCAGGGTTGATTCGAGGCATAAAAGCAAAGAAAGCTGTCTCATGAACTGGAGTGTCTCGGCAGCACAGCCTGTAGGGCACTGACCACATGATTGATATGAGCCATGATGTCAAAAGTTTAAATTCACAAACGGACCTGTTGCCTATCTCTTTTTCAATCTCAATTCTTTCTGTCTTTTTATATAGATCTGTCATAAATAAAACGCTGAAGAAAGCCCCCAAAATAGGAATGAATAAGGAATCCTGCGTGGTGTCAGGGATAGTTGGAAAAACCCCAAACCCCATTACAATGTTTTTTTTTTTTTTCTGTGATACGAAGTTAGTGTCAGTTAGTGTCCCCTTGTTTTTTGAAGTCATGCGATAAGCAATGCTAATAATGCTGATATTATTCTCCCTTAGAATCCTTTATGTCAGTCAGAGACCCGGATATGTTGTCTTCGGTAATTGAAGAGCCTGGTGTAGAAAGTGCTTAGGTCACATTTCTACACACCTTTAGATAAGGATGGGGAAACGTCCTTAATAGTTACCCAAGTACACTGCCTCGATTTTTGACTGAAGTTCTTAAAGCAAAGGGATCTTCAGTTAGTCCTTGTCACTCAATTTTTGTCTGCAAAGACTGGTGCCTTCGCCCATTTGAGTTGGGACAGGCTGAATTAGTATATCGATGGCCAAAGCGCAAAACCTCCTATCTGCAGAATTTTTCTGATCGGCGAATTTCACTTTGGATGGTGAGAATAAGGAAGGCTGCTCATCCGAAGTGAAATCCCCCAATCAGAAAAATTCTGGGGATAGGAGGTTTTGTGCTTTGGTCATCGATATGAGAAATAGACCTGAATGGTCAAGCACAGTCGCATTTTCTTGCCAGGAATTATGCAACAAAGGTCATAGCTTTCATCTCAAACCCTGTAAAAAAAACACATATTTTGAATTTAGGAGATCTAAACAGGAATTTAAGCCTGTCCTAAACACTTGTAAAAACCTTTTCAAGGAGCAAAGTACAAAGTAGCACTACACCGAAACTGCTTCACCTTGCTTGTCAAAACAAGCTCTCAAGATAAAAAATTAAGCTCAGCGAGTAAAAAATGAGGGGCTTTAGAAGCACGGATGAGCTGAACCCATATTTTTGGCATCTGAAAGGGGATTCGTTTTATTAGTGCTATATTTATTGATTTGCTCATAACCCTCTCTTTACTCCCACGAGAGTACTTAATATCCTCAGACAGTTAGCTGCAACATTCAGTGGAGAGATCTTGACTGCACCACAGTCCTTAAAGAAAACACCCTAAGACATGTCAAAGTCATTTATGAGCCATGAGTGTTTACTTGAAACCCATAAAGGAGTGTTACCTGCGATTCCTACTCTATTACGGTGTTAGACTGCCGTATGGAGCAGGTAAAAACCTTGCAGTTGAAAAAGGGAAGGTTGCCTGAAGAAAGAAAGAACAAACTCCCACCCATCCTCACGTCCCATGCCCATTTAAGGCCTGTCCACATTTCTCTCAGAGTTAAACCAAATTGAAGGGAATATTCAGAGTCAAACCAACTCTCGCTGAGACTATTTAGAGGGGCCGCTATTGGACTTTGTAAGAGTTCATTTCACCTTGAGAAACTTTATCTAACTTATGAGATTTTTCTCTGCAGAGTGATAAATATCATCCACATCTCAACTTCAAAAGCTGTGATCGCCGGAAGGCTTTGGACCCCAGTGAAAAATTTCACATTGGTCCCCCACCACTGCAGAAAATGCGCAGTAGTCATAATTTTGCTATAATGTTTGAGGAGCCATGCCAGTTAGAGAACATGGAATCCCGCTAACCCTCCCCTGCCTAACGCCAGCTCAGGCCTCTGGGTCGGCCGTATAAACTTTATATAGACCCGCATGTCGCCATTCTCCCTGTCTCCACCAGCTGAGAAAACAAGAGCTGCGATGAGAGATGATTTTTCTTTTATTCTCTGGAGTGGGGGAAGGGATGCGATGCATTAAAATATACAGAAAGTATTTATAGATGGCGGGATGTTATGGCAACGGGATTTTTTTTTTTAAATGCCACTGGTCACTGAAGAGTTGAGTGACCACCTTCCTAAACTTTGAGTTTATCGTTTGCGTGGGCGGGAAAGGAGGCAGTGTGTTAGGACTTTTTTTTTTTTTTTTACCAAAGCGTTTATTCTAGAACTCCAATTCTTTCCATCACCAGAGGAAAATGAGACATCAGCATTAGATGCATTTGTTTTCTCGCACCTAAAATGGCTCACACTGCCCATTGTAGTGTCGTGCATTGAACAGGTTCTCCCATGCAGAACCGAAACTTTGGAGTGGGAGGGCCACGGTGACTAACGAACTGAACTTTGCTATGGAGTTTCAATATCAACTGTATCAATATTACTGTCCCACAAGACAATAAGGCTTTTTGGCTGAATAACTTCTGGTAAGATTGAGGCATAAAAATATTTTTCAAAAAATGTCCATATTTCAGTTGAAGAAGATAAAATAGCTTTGTCAGAGCCCTGAGCTCATAACCATCTGTACTGTCTGCGAAAACCTGGAAAGATGGACACAAGTGAGACTGCGACCCAGCAGAACAACTGCAGCAAGTTTCCCAAAATAGTTGCAACAAGCAAATGCCATTTATTTTATAAAACAACAGAACTAAAGGACAATGCTCCAAATTTTTAAGCAAAGGTTATTCGCACCAAATATTGATGTGATGTTGTTTTTATCAGACCAAAGATCTTTATGGTACATTTTTCAGAATTCAAAAACCTTTCCTTTTTTTAATTTTTGGAGGAATCTTCACTTCATGGAATTGTTTTTAATGTGCCTAAAACCTATGCAAAGTATTGATTTAACTTTATGGACAAAATCACGAATAACAGGATGGTGACTCACTAGAAGATTGTACAGTCAATCAAAGCAGGCCTTACAGTGTTGCTTCAGCACTGACCAATGAATCTACCCAGTTTTATCAGCTAACTTAATGCCTTAGATTGTCTAGACTGAAGTGGAAAATTATTAGTCATTCATTAAGAAGAGGATCACTAGAAAAAGGAAAACATTTTTCATCAGAATCCCTTTGCCATTGCCAGTGTCCAGCCAGTGCACCCATCTCAATAATAAACGATAACAGCCACTGAAAATCAGCTGTATTACTCATAAAAACAATGCTTGACAGGATTTCAGTTGTTTAGCCCTGGAATATTTCTCATCCATTGCTCAAATACAGACAGCTGAAGGTCTTCTCAAGCATGTAATCTCTTGCCGCCGCAATTGGAGCGTTCAATAAATTTCCCATTGTTTACACCTGACACGCTCCATCGGAATAAGGCCTGATGCTGTTTGCCATTCTTCTCCAAGTGTTGTGTCAACACAGCCGAGGACATTTGTGAACAGACATGGATTGACTCTTTTCTCAAATTTTTCTCCAGTATTTTGAGCATATGGGTACAGACTAAAAACGAATGTATTTGAAGACACCTTGGACTTTTAAGAAACTTAAAATGAGTTGGTGTGCATTTTTGAGAGAGTACACTGCAATTCACTGAAACATCGCAGCCCATCATGCTACCCTTGGTGAAACAATCACTATTGGCAATGGAGTTCAAGCCATTCAAAAATCTGCCCTACAAATTGTTGGTATAGGCACGCCAGTATTGTCAGTAATGATGAAATGTACTGAAAAAAAAAAACAAAAAGAACAGATCTGATTCCTAGACGGCCACAGAGTCGCTTTCATCGTGATCATCAATAGTTTCTCTCCATAATGATGCACAGGGAGCCAAGCTGGTTGAACAAAACCTTAAGTGATGACAGCATTTAAAATGACTTGACAGAGAACTACATGAACGACTCTACTCCAGTTCCTACGCAATGATATTCTGAATTCCCTCAGGCACTGGGCTCTATTTGAAGCTAGCAAAACATGAAATGGGGCGTGTTGATTGGCTTTTGGTTCCTGATTGAATTTTGGCAATATGCAGCCTGCTTATGACTGTTTTATTCAAAGCGTGAAATTTAAACAAATCCTGAGGATACGTCCGATGTTGCTTCACCTCTCTGCTGCTCGTTAAAGCAGATCCTTGAACATAACAGAGAAGGCGGTAGAGAATGGCACTCCATTCTTATGTTTTTATGACGACAGTGGAGCATAAAACTTTCATTACACAGTAAAATATTTTACTGGCATCTGCGAATGTGGTACTGTTTCCTTTACCCTTTGAGCGTCATAGGCAAATATAGTTGCCCAATGGTGTAAGATATCAAAACCAGATGCTATTGAAAACCTATCATGTGTCAACTTGTTTAAAATAGCTCTCTTAAACAAGCTGACACATGATAGGTTTCAAACAGCTTTGGATAATTACATTTTTAATTCCTTAAAAATTTATTCAGCGCTCAAAGGGTTAAAATAATCTCAAGCAGGTTATTCTCTTCAGTTTACTATTTATTTGCACAGAAAATCATGGACAATGTGTAAATATTGCGCACTGGATCATCTAACTCCTTATCAATTTATAGCGCTGGAATCTCTAATGAGACATCAGAGCTAATGACCTTGAAAAGTCACATTATTGGAGAGTTAACATTGGATTATACAATGTAAATTGTGACCGTTTCCTTCAAGCCGACAAAATCAATCATCTGGCTCCCCGAAAAACCTCCTGAAATCCAAAATAGAATCCTGTTGACTCAGTTACACATTTTCCACAGGGAATCTATTCCTGGAGTCCCTGTGAACTATCATCTTAATGTGGTCAATCCTCTCTCAGACAGGATGAAAATCAGTCACGTATCGATCTCCAGGAACAAAGCAGTGGATCAAGCTCGGACAGACAGACAGAGGGAGTCATTTAAAATGATGAAGAGTCTACACTCTGCCCAACTCCAACACATCAGTCTTTGTGTGAACTTCGTTTTAGTCACAATCACAGATCAGCCCTCTATGTGAGCTCTTTATGTTTTTGTTATCTGTTCAAAAACGAGGGCCAGCATGACAAATATTCTCCACTGCGACTGACAAAGCCCTGTTTCTTGTTTCTTGTGCTCATGCTCTAACGCAGGAAGTGCATTGAAACATGGTCAACCATTGTTGCCGGTGGTCTTATAATGGAGAATAATTAAGTGGACCGATTTATAATTAATCAAGCTTAATAACCTCACCAGGGACAATCTGCAATATCATTATAATGACTATGGACTGCCTTTGAATCAATACGATGGATGACACTTAGAAGTACACCGCAACTGCAAGGAATTCTGCTCAACAGGCCATGCATTGTGCAACAGTGAAAAATAACAGATGACCAAAATAATATTTAGATGAATATGTGTATTGTCATCATCAAGCACATCTATACAGTTCAAACATTGCCAGGGAAAATTGCAGGCAATACCTGAAATTACACATTATTCTTAAATCACAGAAGTAAATGCTGGGATGCATATTCAACCGGTGCGAGAAAATGCCACAATACGACCTAGTGCTGCATGTGATGGAAAAGATACAAATGAGAAATTAAAAGCCACGAGGGGAGGGGGCCGAAGAGCCGTGTTCATATTTTCCACAACACATTGTTCCACATAAACCCCAATTCACCAGCCCAGCAACCTACAGAACAGGATGAACGCACGCCGCCAGAAACTATTCAAGGGTGATCGAGAGAGAGAGAGAGAGCCAGCAATGAAGAATTTACATTTAACGAGACGTCAAAATTAAATTCTGCAACGTCGCAATCCGCCATGCTCGGAGAACACATACGTGGGAAAACGGTTACACTGCTGAGGACCCTCACTTAGAGATGGAGAGAAAAATGAATGGAGAGATGTGCACTGCTAGGAAGCAGCCGAGCGTTGGTGACAGAAAGAAGATCGATGGACCCCGTGGTCCTTTCAGGGAAAAGCAGACTGACCGAGAGGGGATAACCGATCTACAGCACGTTACAGCGTGACTTCAGAATGTAGCATTTAGCGTTGTGTATATTTACTCCGATAATGCGTCATTGAACTGGATTGAATTAAACTGACAGAGCGGGAAAGTGAGGGAGAGTGACAGAGAGAGAGAGAGAGAGAGAGTGGTCCTTACCTCCACTCGTTCTGGTGATGGGAGAATCGCACTGTATCCCAGTTCATCCACGTTATGAAGCACAGAGCTGTGAAGAAGCACTGTATCCCAAGCACACAGGCAACAGGAGTGTCTCTCGCTCTCTCTCTCTCTCTCTCTCTCTCTCTCTTTCCCACTCTATCCGTTTCTCATGGGGAATGACCCTCGCTAGCGATCTCCACCTCGGCAGTCCTGGGGGGCAGCAGCGTTAGCGGCAGTTCAGAACAGGAAGCAGATCTCCCCTTTGGCAGAAGAGAGAGCAACATCCCTCCCCTCCAGGATGAATTAATTAAGGCTTTTTCCCTCCTTCCTCTCCCTTCCAGTCGCCTCCTTATTCTGTGTTCCTTTCTGTAAAAAAAAGCCCGCTCGCCTCTTCGGCTTTGACGTGGTTAGAATGCCCCAGCACTCTCTTTTTGACAGTCTGTTTATCCAGAGCCTCCCTCTCTCTCTCTCTCTCACGCGTGCTCTTTCTCTCTCTCTGTCTCTCTCTATTTCACTCTCTCGCGGTGTCTCTCCTGTGCTCTCTCTCTCTCTCTCTCTCTCTCTCGCACACTCCAGCTCTCATTTTCTCATCTACAGTGCTATGTCACAGCTCATACAGCCTGTAAACCACCAGACTGCTGTTTCTCTGCCCCCCCCCTTCCATTCCCTCGCTCACACTTTCTCAATCTCTCGCTCTCTTTTTTTACATCCTGTATGTTTGAAGCAGTCAGAAGCACAAAGCAACATTTTTGTTGTTGTTTTTTTAACTGACTGTTTTTACGGTTGAGTCTTTCCATCGATAGATAGAGAGAGAGGATAACAATGAGATATAATTTCCATCCTCTGTTTTCTTCATTTTATTTCTTCCTAGCGAATTTTAGTTGAATTTACAGTCTGTGATGGACATAGTATTGCATTTACATGTAGGACAAACTTTCTCAGCCCATAATTCTCCTTCAATTTGAAAAATAAAAGAATCAAATGAAAAATATTGGCTAAACCAGATGGATTAAGTAAAATGATAGTAAAATTACAACCATTACTACTGTCAATAATATTACTTAATAATATTATTATTACTGCTACAAGCAACATAAAAGGGGCCAAGCAGCATCAGTTGTCTTTTGGCTTTGAGACAGTATATGAGAATATTGTACCCCTGGATGTTAAATGGCGAATGTTCAATATGTTCAGATTTCTTGCCAGTCAATTTATTGGTGCATGAGCGATTGAAAACTACATTTTTTTTTCAGAATTTTTGAAATGTCAACCATAAAGAGCAACTGGGATCGATCGAATGATCAGAATCACTTGTAATGCCTGAGGTCAACAAAAAGATTCATGTGAATAGGGCAAACGGTTGTTAAGGTATTGCAAATTTTCTGTTTTAATTAAAGGCCCCATATTGTATAGTGTCACCAGGTGCATAGTCAATATTTTTGACAATGAGTTCCCTATTTATATAATATGGGGAAGTGATTGCCCAGAGCCCAGAAGAATTGATCATCTTCAGCCAACCAGTTCATCAGCTCTGTCGTTATTCTTGGTGATCGCTCCCCCTTATGATGTCATGCAGGACAGATTTTGAATTGGCTTGTAATGGATAGTTGGCAGCGCACATAGTGACATAATAGTGGGCCTTAAATTACTGTGCCACTTTGTGATTGGCTTTCTGGGGAAGCCACAGAACTTGGTGCTGGAGACATGTCTAAACATAGGTTTCAACAAGATAAAGGATTCCCAAGTTATGACCTCACTTCCTGTTTTTGGTGTCAACTCCGTTAAATTTGTTTTTAAATAATGGCTGAAGCAATGGTGTGTGCGCCCTGCAATGGATTGGCAACCTGTCCAGGGTGGGTGCCTGCCTCTGCCCGTAGCCAGCTGGAATAGGCTCCAGCTCGCCCCATGACCCTAGTGAGGAATAAGCAGGTATAGAAGAATGAATGAATGAATAATGGCTGAAGCGCGATTAGTATCAAAAGTCTGAATTACTTTCTTTGTGAGGCATAATCTCAAGATGACCTCTGCCACATTTGGTGAAGATAAAATGCATTTTAAAGGAGGAGTAGCAAAAAAATAAAAGCTAATCAGCTAAAAATAACGTCATAGGGTGCCTTGGACTAGGCCTCGCCCTGGATTCCAATGATATCAAGATTTTGAATTTCTAAAGTTTATGACCAGAAATGTAAGTGCCTGATGATGACACTAATGAACCTGAGGCTTAGGCGCCAAAATCGATGTATAGGCCATTTGGATGGACAGCTATCAGAATGCCAAATTTCACAACTTTTTGCTATATGATTCCATGAGTTGCCATAAACTTCCACAGCGGAAGAACAATAATAAGTAGAAAACCAACAGAAACACTGGGGGCCTTCGCACCTTCGGTGATTGCCCCTAATTATAAATTAATTAATATATCCACAGGTGATTCCCCTGTGTTTCTGACAGGAGATGACATATATTATTTCTGTTGTAGTTGTTAGGAGAATTCAATGTGGCCACCGTTTGATGTGTGATTAGGTAGACACCAGGAGCGAGGTGAAGGGGAATGAGGAGTTTATTTAAAAAAAGGCAAACAGGCACGAGGGCCAACAAAAAACTTGGCCCAAAGGGTTGCAAAAGACAAACTAAGGTGAGCTTCATGGAGCTAGAAACTAAAGATGAAAAAAGATGGAAACTCCAGGCAGATAATTAATAAACAGAAAAGAACAACGATGCTAAGAATGCAGAAGGCTATATACAAAATGACTATGGAAAACCAGACTAGAACGAGACTTGGGAACATGACCTTGAGCAAGAACGTGGGAACATGAACTTGGAACAAAACTTGAGACACTGTCTGCCAGCCAACTTCCACCGCATCCAGATAAAGGCTAAGAAATCAGAACACATGAGGGGCAACACCTGGAGAAGGAGAAACAAGAGGCAGGGCAAGATCATTGGACATGGACAGAGATTGGATGACAAGACTTGCTCATTAAGAGAATGAGCGTGCTCAGCTTAAGTACCAATTAAGTATGCAGTTTGAAAGCAGCATGAATGTTTAGAACAGAAAAGCACAGCAAGACTTGAAATAGTAAAGCAGGAATCATGACAACAAACTCCCTGTCTAAATTAGTAATATTAGTAATGTGCCTATCTAAGAATTACACCATGTTAGTACTTAAAAACAGTTAATTGCGAATGTAAGCTTAGACAGCCCCGAATCCAGCACAGCACAGAAGGAAGGGGGAAATACCAAAGCCAACCAGAGCTCTGAAATGTACAACAACAAAGGCACGGGGCGGAACGCAGACAAGCGGTGGAGTAGCTTGGCAGACCTGGCATGAACAAAAACATAGAAAAGTAAAAACATGGACAATATACATGAATTATGAAATGCTTGAACCTGATACAAGAAACTGTTAAAACTGTGACATGAACTATGAAACTATGGAACTTGAACTATGGAATCTTGAACATTAAACTGTTAAAATCATAAATGCTGTCCTGGCCATAGGCCAGGACCCCAGAACACAACACCGTTGTTGTTGAATAAAATGCTTTCTGTGCTCCAATCTTTGTTTTGAACAATTGAATGTTTCAGCAATACGCTCCACTCTTTCTCTTTCCTAAGAGGACAACCTCCAATTACAGTTCTTCAAGAAGCGGACAGTTACAGTATGTCCATGGCCAGCATGTCCGTTCATGTTTCCCCATCACAAAACAGCTCTGTTGTCTTATGACAAAGTGATATTTAGCCCCCTTTCTAGGGGTTTGTGACTAGCAACATAAGGGTGGATCCTTACTAACTTCATTCCGTATCTCTGACCCATGTGACCACAGTCATGCGATGACTAGGAGTTTTTTCACATGCCTAATTTGGCAGGAAAAGCCAGCCAGCCTTAGAGGAGGGTGTAGCAGGGTCATGCACATGCTTCCGTCAAAAGAAGCGCTCATAAAAACGCTGTCATGCATGAGGAGGGCACGTACATTGACCGCAACTGCCAGGCTGAGTATGATTAGCTATTGCTGACAATATCTGGGATGGCCAGTATTATCCGGAAAGGGCTGACGTGGGTGCGAGCATTAATTTTAGCCCTGTATTAATGCACCCCATTCAGTATTTTTTTTCTTTTCTCCTGATTCGAGGTATTTTATTAAATGCGTTACTGACTGGGACGCAGACAGTTGATGGTTCAAGCTTCAGTGGAGCCGCAAAAAAACCAGCGCACATGTTTAGCTTTAAACCCCACATTGCACCAAGGATGATTTGCCCCTGCTCTGTCCAGCCGTCAGCCAATCGTATAAAAGCGTCAAATGTCTTTATGCGCTGTTGCTGTTGTTTTTAAAAAATATCATAAAATCATGCACTGCATAGACCGTGCAGACACCTGCAGGGGTTAGGTACCACCTTAAGGGGTCAAGCCTGGGTTCACTCAATTTAAGTACTTCTAAACACTAAAAACATATAAAAATTGTGTCAAATGAAAAAAGCTCAGAATGGAATTTAAAAAGTTACTTTGAAAACCGTATATTATTAGCTAAAAATGTGAAATCTTGTGGCAACAATATCATAAAAACTATACCATATTTTCCTGTAATTCTTTTTTTGTTTTAAAGTTAATATCACCAGCTATACACTGACATACTCATTCTGGGTATTTATATGGGAAAATACTTTGAAAAATTATTTGGTCATAGAATTTTAGAAATGGGTGGCAGAACCTGCCTGGCAGATGGATGCACCATGTATTTTGTATCTACCCAAAAATGGCTATGTCATTGTATAGAGCAAAACAAACTGATGCTTCGTGAAAATTTCAGAGAAATACCTTGAAAAATGTGAATTTTATGCCCGCCACAAGCCTGATAAACTATGAAATTTTGCAATGCGAGAACAATCGCGTTTTTGTCGCAAAACAGATGCACTGGAGGCGTTCACATGATAAACATCCACATAAAAGATGGTGATTTTATGTCCAAAACACTTTTTATAAATGTTTTGAAAGATTTTTCACAAAATGAAAAATTTTTTTTCTCAAGTCTGAAGCTAGAACCCCTTAAGCTGTTCAAACAAATTGTGTCTCTCATGTCGATCTATCCACTATCCAGCGGCTATACTTGGGCTGGTCAGCTTATTAGAGTTCTCAACCTAGGATTTTTCATGAGCGTATTTTTGTTTATCTGTCTCTAATTATTCTGTTAATCTGTTTTTACATCATTATGATTGCTATCACAGTTTTAGTACACAGAAGTTCCTTTATGAAAACAAAGCTCTCTGAATCTGAGCCCGAATCAGAACATTAAGCAACTAATTAATTTCCTTTGTAAGCAGGAGGTTTTGACAGTTTTGTGGGCCTCTTTTGGATGGGCCTTCATTGCTGAATGTCATCGTTGTTGATCTTTCTGAAACGAAGGTCAGATGGAACAAAACGGAAATATCAGACAGCGCTCATTAGATTTTGAGCTCAACAATGAATTCTGTGAATTGAATAAATATTTGCTGATAGTTCTGAGCTACAATACTTCCCTGAGAAACTACTGTATGTCTTACCAACACCAAGAATGGTGAAAAAATAAAAAAAATTCTCAGAGAAAAATTAAGAAACGTATACAGATCGGAGCTTGTTTTTAACCCAGAAAATTAATTTGCTATCGTAACAACATGGTATTGTTGGATGAATGCTGGAATTCTGTAAGCCCACACGTCAGCAGCAAACAGAGGGTCTTGGGACAGATTTCTCTCAGTGTGTATGGATGTATATGAGTCTGTGTGTGTGAGCGCATGCGCTTGGATATGGAATTGGCTTTTTCTCACGTTGACCCCAACAGGCGGATGCTGCTCGCTGGGATCTCAGGAGTGTGAGCGCCACGTTCAAGCTGCTCTTGCCTGTGTAATGTCTGGCCACCTGGGGCCTCAGGCCGAGAATCGATCTCCGAAAACCGCTCACGACAGGAAATGTCAGCTCAGACAGG
Source organism: Gymnothorax reevesii (assembly GCA_029721435.1). Taxonomy (NCBI): domain Eukaryota; kingdom Metazoa; phylum Chordata; class Actinopteri; order Anguilliformes; family Muraenidae; genus Gymnothorax; species Gymnothorax reevesii. The sequence continues at coordinate 61,764,750 of CM056586.1, read as the reverse complement.
CGGGGTCAGCGGAACCACCGACTTCAATCCCAGCAGCAGCAGCATCACTGCTATCATTACAGAGATATTTGATGTAGCACTGCCCTGGCAGGGTCGCCTGAGCATGTGATTCGCATTTGTTCAATAACAAAAGGAGAGCCTGAATAGAAAAGATAAATCAAACCACTTCAGTTGATCCCATTTAAAAAAAATAATCTTTTTCTATACTGGTCATAAACAATTGAAAAAAAAAATGTAGCAAATGTTTGGCTAGAAAGGGGTGGGTTGGGGTGCGTGGTGAAGTGTGGGGAGTGGGGGTTGGTTTTCATTTCAGAAGTATGCTGTTGGCTAACCTAGTGAGGAGTCGCAGGAGTGACTCCAGTACTTTGCTCCAACTGATTGGATTTACTGTGGTTCAACACAACACTAAAATCAGCTGCCTGAGGTCATGACCTAAAGAAACTCCTCCAGCCTTAAGGAAACTCCCCAGAAGTTTCATCTGTTTCTTTTTACCCATTCGAACTGCTAACCCTGCATTCACACACACTTCGGACCAGCCTATCCTGCTCTCCAGTTCATTTGCTATCCTCTCGCTACCCCTCACTGCATCCAAATCACCTACTTCAAGTCACTCCTTAACTTTCCCTCCTCTTGTCTTCCACTACCCCCCCCCCCCCCCCCCCCCCACCCACACACACACACACACACACACGCACACACACACACACACACGCAGCCCTTTTCCTGCCCCCAAATGGATGCAGGGGGATAAATAAGTGCGGAAACGACTGGGGCCCTTTTTTGGTGCCCGTTCGAGGGCGCATTTGGAGCGGAAGATGGGAGGAAGGAAAGTGTTGTGCAGGAAGGGCTGCAGACCGGCAACCTGTCACCATGACGAGGGCAGGAAGGGGGGTGCAGGGGGGTGGGGTGGAGGGGCGGGTGCTTTGAGCAGGTGGAGAAGTTTGAAGTTCTATTTTTATTTTGGTCCTTCGAGAGTAGCGGAAAGGGAAGGCCGCCCATCACTGTTTCATTCCCCTGCCAAGAAGCTATATCAACCAGGAAACTACTCCAGGTTCCAGGGATGTTCCATCCATCCAATCTTTATACCTGCTTTGTCCTCACGGGGGTCACGGGGGGAGCTGGAGCCTATCCCAGCTGACTACAGGCAAAGTGCGGGGACCCACCCTGGCTCACCAATAAACTGCCGGGCGCGCAAGCCTTACACTCTCATACCTACGGGCAATTTAGCATCCCCAAAGTGCTTGTCTTTAGATTGGGGGAAGAAACTGGAGTACCCGGAGGAAACCCAGGCAAACATGCAAACTCCATACAGAAAGGCCCCAGGCAGGATTTGAACCCATGACCCTCTTCTTGGGCGGCAGCAGTGCTAGCCACTGCACCACCGTGCCCATTTGCTATGAGCACTGTTTGACGAAATTTAAGTTTGGCCTAAAGGTAGGGCTACAGAAACAGTCATAGTGTCATCAGAATAATAGGACTGATCTTTTTTGCATGAAGACATTCACAGTAAAGTTGATCGGATTCCGATGAGAAGAGTTTGAATTACTGCATCCGGAAATGTACTTTAGCCTAGTATTGGTGCTACAGTAAAAGTAATAGAGTCATAAAAATGTTCCCTCCCTATGCTCCAGCAATGTCAATAACAGATCAGACAGGATTCCCATCAAAACTGTTTTGAGTTATTGTATTTAGAAGTTTTACATTCGGCTAAGTGCTGGCGCTACAGGAAACACTGCAAATCCGCCACAATGAATAACTTCCTCCTCTCGGCACCGGGAGAGTTGAACGCAGATTTAACATGGTACCCATTAAACATGTTTGAGTTATTCCAATTAAAAACATTTTTTTTTAATTGGCCAGGTCTGGGCACTATGGCAATGGTCATAGGGTGACCAACATCAATAAAAGCCCTTCTGACTGCACTGGTAGCAATCTCCATGATTCCTATGAAACTGTGAGTTATTGCATTTGAAAATATAACGTTTGACCTGGTGGTGGCGCCACAGAAGGCTCAGATAAACAACAGGGTTTGTCCTCTAACCCTTGAGAATAAATACAAGAGGTTTCATGGGATTCTTATAAAAACTGCTCTAGTTATTGCGGTAACACATTGGATCAGTGGCGGTGACATTCAAAGCAAATACATAATATTCTTTAAAATTCAATTTTGGGGATATAAGTAGGATCAGTGTTAGCATTCGAGCAATACAGTCAGCAATAGTCAGACAATGTCATAGATTTCTTAATGGGGGGATTTCAACTGTACATTGGGAATACTGTGAATCTCAGACCTTGGGAAAGGTAATGGTTGTTCTACTGTATTTAGAATGGCGAACATATTGATCATCAATAGTTTCACAATTAGTTGTGATGGTTCAGCCAAAATAAATGTAAGAGGCAGGAACCAAAATAATAACTGCATTCTAACCAAAGTACATATAATGTGATCTTACTGTGAGATAAAAAAGTATGATATTCAATGTATTCTGTATTATGTTGATTTTAAACTGAACATTTTATGGCATACTATTACTTGTATAATGGCCTTCCCTGGAACTGAAAAACAACACTGACAAAGATTCTTCTGGCCTCTGGGCATTGGGTGATGACACTCAATGAGGCTGCATGCACAGTCTGTTGGCAGAAAGTCTTTACCTCAGTGGGACAACAAGTTGGCAGAGTTCTCAAACAGCTAAGCTGGCCAGGTGAAGGAAGTGCACCCCAGAAACATCTCAATGAGATTCCAGAGGGCAGGTCATCTCAGGACAACCAGTATCTCTACTACTAATCAGTTTACAACTCATTACAGGAGATTGGTGTGATGTCGCTGGAATGCAACAATGCAACAGGTATTCTAAAGTATGTAGTTTACAACATCTAGTCAGCGTCCTCTGCGTGATGATTTCTTTACTTGACATAATGACATTGCTGAAATGTTACTGTGACAATTTACCAAGCATTAAGTCTTTGTTCAAAATCTGCACATATATGTAAAAATGTCATCATTAAACAGCTGTCCTGTATCCTTTACAATATCTGCAACATGTTAAAGTGCCAGTAAATACCTTGCATGTGTTTTTTTTTTTAATTTCAAAAGTCAAGCTATCTGTAATATGGCCCAAAAAAAATTATAAAAAATATTTGACCAAAAATAACCTTAGGAAATGCAATTTTTCAAAAAAGGGTTTCCCGGTCTAAAAATAGATCGGCTGGATTATGTACCGCGCAAAGCATTGTGGGTCGAAATTGCGCACTGTAAACAAAGACGGCGTCGCACGGACGAAAAAGAAGACAGACAGGAACGTTTTTGGAGAATGTGGAGGCAAACACGATAAGCAAACATAATTCCCCCATTCGAGGCACACTACCATTTACATTGTATACTTTTATGAACTCGAGTTGCGCGAGAAATGTTGCTAAGAAAAACCAACGAGGTATTTCAACTTACTAATCCATCAAAGTTAGGGCCAACTCATTATTGTCAATGCCCAGTCGCTCTCTCAGACTCTTCCACCGATCAATAGCCTCCCAATATATACTAGGGATCGTCTTCTTTTGGCATCAAGGGCAATTTTACGGTGTTTTCTCTCCGAGGCTGTCAACTTGATTCTTTTCGCCATTGCTGTTGTGTGTGCTACGTCACACGTCACGTGGTACACAAGAAAGGGAACTTACTCAAATGACATCACATTTTCGCTGGCGGGACAGTTTGAGGGTGGAGTGAGTTTTTAACATCAAAATCCATATTTTTCGATGTCGTAAAAATTTGTATAACATATCGACGTGAAGATGAATGATTTCCCTACATACTGATACCATTTTTATATGTTGTCACAATTGAGATATCATTGAATACATGCAAGGTATTTACTGGCACTTTAATACGTCAGAATTCAGGGGGTGATTTATGCTATTTCGTGTTGTCTATGCAATTTTGCTGTCAGCAAGACCTTGAAAATGTATCACTGCCACACAAATATTTTTTCATGCGCATGGGAAGGTGTTCCTAATAAACTAGGCAGAGGAACAGGCAGAGGTTTGGTTCATAGGATTGTGGTCCCAGTCCTGGAGACCGATAGTAAGGCTTAAGAGGGTGTCCCTATACTGAACTAGGAAGAGAACTACTGTATATTACTGTTATTAAAAGTTATGAATTATTTTCAAAGATTCTGTGAGTTTTACTAGCAAATACTGACTGGTTGCTAAAGGGCATAGAGCAAGTGACAATCCAGTATCTTGCAAACCCAAAGTAGGGGGTATAAATGCATCAATACACACAAGGACAGGGAATGGGACACAGCCAGTGAGGAAAGCGAGCAAGATCAAAACTAAAATCAAAAGAGGTAATACTTCCAATGGACAAGCAAGCTGCTGGATGGGAGAAGACACAAGAGGAATTCACACAAGGTTGTGATGGAACCCTCCCCAATGAGCACCTAATCATGAACCAGAGAGGGGTCTAAGATGTACCGCCCCGTGATCCAGGAATGCTCCTTGGGGCCATACCCCTCCCAGTCCACCAGAAATTGGCATCCTCATCCCCTATGCCAGACATCCAGGATCTGGTGCACAGTATAGAATGGTCCACTAGCGATGAGCCCTGGAGGGAGGTGCAGGGCGGGAGCAAGGACTATAGAGCATCAAAGACATGGGTTTAATTCTCGAGCATAGACTGTATGGACGTAACACCCAAGTCTGAAAAGTGAAGTCAGTGCGGAAATCTCTTAAAATTGCATTCCATTTAATGGCCAGCAGATGGCGACATCGGTGGTTGCAGAAAGAAGTTCAATGCTATAGAGGTCTATGAGAAAATGACCCTACCTTCCCACCTGATTTATTATAGAAACAGGAACTATTTGTGAAGCAGCTCTACCCAAGTTAGAAGACGGGATCACCTCTCGGGGATGCCTTCTGTCAGGCAGCAAAGAGTTTTGCTGAGGTCCTGGTTCCGCATCTCCACCTGATCATTAGTCTCTGGATGGAACTCTGAGGAGTAGCGAGGGGAAGCCCCCACCAGGGACTGCAGAGCCTTCCAGAAGTGCCTGCTAAATTTGGGGCCATGGTTGGCCACCTCCTCCTGGGGTTTGTCATGAAGGGGGACCATGTGATGTAGTGCAAGCTTGGTGATCTCATCGGCTGTGGATAGCTTAGCCAGTGGTACAAAGTTGGCTGCCTTTGAGAACCGGTCAACAATGGAAAGGATGATGGTGAACCCATCAGGAAGAGGCAACCCATGATAATTCATGGCTATGTAGGCCCACGGTCAGTTAGGAACCTCCCAAGGGCAGTAATACAATGCAAGGTTGTTTGTTGCTTGATTTGGAGCAGACACAAAGAGCACAGGCGGCAACAAACTCGGGAGTATCCTGGCAGATAGTCGGCCACCTAAAGCGTTGACAAATAAGGGCAACACCGGGATGGCATGCTAGGTGAGATACCTGGGTCTAGGACAGGACCTTGCTGCTCACTCTCTCAGGGAACAAGAGACAATTGGTTGGAGTGTTCAGTGCAGAGGGATAGGGCTGCAATGCTTCTTCTACTTCTACTTCGACAACAACCTGGGAAATTAGTGTCAGGAAGATCTTCGGGCACCAAAAGATATATACGTGATGGGCAGACAGGCTTGGTATTTTTAGTACCAGGACAGTCCGTTAAGACAAAGTTGAGTTTTGTGAAGAAGAGGGACTAACAGGCTGGCCAGGGATTCAACCTCTTCACAGTTGAGAGGTACTCCTGGTTGCGATAGTCCATCCAAACTAGAAAGTGAGGCCTGGACCTCTCTGACCAGTGCCTCCACTCTTAAAAGGCAAGCTTCACCGCCAACAGCGCCCAATCTATGATAGAATAGTTCCTCTCAGCAGCAGACAGCTCACAAGAGAAGTTGGCACAAGGGTTTAGTTTGCTATCGTCAGTACACTGAGAGAGGACAGCTCTAGCACCCACATCAAAAGCATCAACTTCTCAGAGAAACTGGTGCTGGGGATCGAGGACAGCAGCGGTGGTAACCAGCTCTTTGAGATAGTGACAGGCAGATGACACCTGGGGGGATCAGGCAAAAGAAGCCTTGATAGATGTCATTGGTGTGGGGGGGCCACAACAGTAGAGTACCCTCAAATGAACAGCCGGTAACAATGAGCAAATCCACGGAACCTCTTTAGGGTCTGAATAATCCAGTACAGCCGGTACTTTCTGGTGATTCATCACAAAGGTACACTCTACTACAACAAAGCCCAAGAGGGAAATGATGGAATTTGCAACTCCCTGGTTGTACCGGTACAGTTGATTATGCAAAAACATGCCTTTCAATAACCAGGTAGACATGGGAGGTATGAATTTCCACAGTCTGAAAGAAGACCAGTGTGTCATCTAGGTATACACAGATGAAAAAGGAGGCGATATCATGGAAAATGTCATTTTTGAGTTTCTGTAACACATTGGGGACGTTAGCTAGCCCAAAAGGCATCACTAAGCATTTGTAATAGCCTGAGGAGGTGTTAAATGCTGTCTTTCCCTAATCTAAATCCCACAGGTGCACAAACGTTTTATGTCAAGACAATGTTTTTAAAGTTCGAACATTGCACTCAGATACAGGCCAGCCCTCCGCTATTCTTTTACCTATATTGCTGCAATATAGTAGACTGTAACATGGGGCATAACGGCGATCTTTAGTATTGTTGTCTCAAAATGTCCGACCAAAAAGTAGTAAAAATGCTAGAACATCAAGATACAAGTTGTTGGAGACAATGTGGAGAAAATAAAGCCAATCGTTTTCATATTTTTTGGGAATGCCCCTCTTTTATAACTTATTGGCAGGATCTAAAAAACTGCATGGAGAAAATTTTGAAAGTAGATCTTCTATTTACATTTGTGGTTTTGTACTTGGGAAAGGGGAATCAGAGAATAACAAAGTCAGGAGACAAATATTTATTCAGAATAATGCTGAATTGTGGGTAAAAAAGCTATCACCAGGAAGTGGCTGAAGACAGAGGTGCCGAAAAGGGAGGATTGGGTCGAAGTATTTATATGATGGAATGGTTGACTTTCTCGGCTGAATAGAATCAAATTTACAAATTTAAAAATTTCTGGAAAAACTGGGTCGAATTTGTTTCACCTTTGAGAGGAGATTTTATCCAGTAAAAACATTGTGTTCTGTGGACCCCCTAGTTCTCACTACAAAATATAAATATTTTGTTTCCGTTTTGTAAAATTAAAAAAGTAAGTAAAAGAGAAAAGATACATGCAAATGTAAATTCAGTCATTCTATAAATATATAAGTACCATATTTTCTAATTTTAAGGATTTTTTGCTGGTTGTAATACAAAGTATATAGATATATAATTTATATATACTTTTTAATGTTTATTAATTTTCTTTGAGTGTTGTTAATATAATTTTTTCTTTTTTCCCCCTTTTTACTTTCTTTGGTGTTTTCATGCTTTAAAATTGAAAAGAAAATGTATAATGTTTAATGTTTAAATGACTATTGAACATGTGGAAGTATTCTCATAAAAAAAAGAATTAAAAAAAAGCTGGGACTACGTACCGGCAATGTTTAAAATGACCTGCTGTCAACGACTCTCTGGTATTTCATTTTGTCAGCTGTAACAACATTACGAGGGACGTTGCAACAACATCTCCATAAAGTAGTAGGACAATGTACCAATGACGTTTAAAATGACATGCTGACAACTGCAATCTAGAATCTCACGTGGTAGTTTGCAATAACGTTATATGCCATTCCAGAAATACATCAACATCTAAAAAATTACAGCAACATTCCAGCTATGAATTTCCGTTGGTAGGGATGATCTTTTCTCAATGGAGTTTGAATATGCTCCCAGTGTCTGTGTGGGTGTCTTGCCAGTGATTGGGTTTCCTTCCACTGTCCACATTAATGCATTTCAGGCTGAACAAAGACTCGAAATACCCCATAGGTGTGAGTGTGCGAATGAATGGAGCGGTGCCCTTTTACCAAATGCCTGGTGAGATGGGCCGGAGCTCTCCCATCCCATCCAGCCCAAGCCCCCAACCATGAACAGAATAAAGCAAACAACAAAATGAATATATGGAAAATAAAAAATGAATGTATGTAACTAAATGTAATGCTGTTTTTTTTTAAAAGAATATGTGTTATGTAACAAACAATAGTTGTGTTTCTGTGTTCCATATCTGAGATAAAACAAATGTTCATCATAGATTCATTAATAACAGCACATCTTCCCAGGAAATATCCAATTAAGTAAAGCGCACACTGAACATAATGAAGTAAAACAACACAGCATGCAAACAGATCATTTAGTATAGCCATTGTCAGTTTATAATGATATCAGTTATTCCCTCTGCTTCCAAGATTCACAAATAGAATGTTAAATCTATTTATTTTATTCTATTTTTTATTTTTTGGATAAACATTGATTTGTACATTATCTTCATATTGATATATATGCATGAGTATATTGCTGGGCGAAGCAAAGAAATCACCCCACCCCCCACCTTGACCTCCCTTCATTAATTTGCCATTGCAGCATGGTGATATAACTTTGTACCAACTTCATCAGGTCAGAGAGCAATTAGCCAGCACGATTTTTTGTCAAGATGGCAAAAAAGGCTGTCAGTGGTGTACAACTAAATACTTCATCATCTGCCCAAGCTAAAGCTAAAATACTTATAATAAGAAATATTTATTCAAATAGCAAACCTTCCCTACTAAGGTCATAAATAAAGGAGAAATAGCCCATATTGATTTTCTCCAACCGGTGCAGGCTGCTGCTGGTGCTGGGAAAAAGGGACGAATCACTTCACCCCTGCATTGATTATACGGGACTCAATGCCATCACAAAGGAAGACTAATACCTCCTCCACTCCACTCCTCTTCACCTCAGATTTTTCCTTCGCAATTTTTTTCTTTACATTGCTCAATTTCCGCAACATATACCTCCTGGCCCATATTTGCTTTGGCAATGTTTGGGGTCTAACTGGTCTAGGGTCCAACTTGCCTAGGGTCCAAATGGTATGGGGTTCAAACACTTAGGGTCAGGGGTCCTGGAAAGGGTCCAACCAGTCAGGTTCCAATTTGTATGGGTCCAATAGTTACAAGGTCCAAATAACCCACACCCATAAAAGGCTATGATGTCTGCCCACCCAGCATCTTCCCACAGTGCGATCCAGCCTGGCACAGCAGCGTTCTCGTATCACAAGCAGGGCAGGCGGTTCAGGCAATCTTAGTTTGGGTTCAGAGAGTATAGGTCTCTCCAAGACACGTGCAGTCAGTGACAATTTTATTAGGTCCAGCTAAACACCTGCTTGTTCACAGCTGTAAGTAGCAGATATGGCCCAGAGGTTCTGTTGTTGTGCAGACTAGACATCAGAACAGAGAAGAAAAGTAATCTTAGTGACTTTTTTCCATGGAATTATTTTTGGTGCTAGAGTATCTCAGAAATTACTGATCATCTGGGATTTTCACGAACAATAATTTCTAGCATTTGCTGTTGGAATATGATGCTCTGAGATACTATATACACTCTATATACTATACATACCTTAACACAACAATGAGTCAAGACATCATGACCTCAAATCTAATGGTACTGTCACACCTTGACGATTTAGCCAGCCGATGCCGACGAACCAAAATTTTGGCGAATGCGCTGGCACACATTGAATAAGTTATGGGAAAGTTTTGTGTAAGTTATGAGCATTCTGAAGCACCCTGGCAAACGTCGTAGTACTTTGAGGTCGTCCAAAAATTTTGTGCATGCACAACATTTTCAACATATGACAGTGTGGCTCATATGTCCCACATACACGGGTCATAAGTTGTAAGTAAGTTATGCGATCATTGACACAGGTTCACACACGTTACTTGTAACTCATAAGTCGAAATACGTTGAGATAATGTCTAGCGTACCCAAAACTTATTTCTAACCTATAAGTAATGTGCTTTGAACCTATGTGTAACTTATATCGAACTTATCTCCAACGCATACGTATGTAGACGTATTTGACGTGTTCTGGATGACCACAGAATGTACTGAACGCATTTCTAACTTACAGCTACCGTATAATGGAATATTGGCAGTGTTAAGTGGAATTGGTATATGGCTATTTCCATAAAATTGGAGCTCAGTGCATGACATTGGGGTCAAATTAAAAATTTATTTATTTCTTCTTCAAAAGGCTATTTCTAGTTACTTTAATATCTGAGTTTTTGGGGGGGAAATGAAATGTTCATTTATCACAAGATCAATTTGTCACAATTAGTCAATTTTCCGAGAGCGGGATTTTGTCGATTTTCTCAGGCGCAGCTGGCTGTTTGGAAAGAGGGTGATGCGTCGTTGTCCGCGGCACAACCACACAGGAATGCTGTAGAGCTGTCCTAAATATTCGTAGGATCAAGCCATCTTTGTTGAAGGTGATAGAGGGAAAAGTTCATGCAAACCAGAGTTGGGTTTTTTCTGGAAAAAACTAGTTTTTTCCAGGTTTTTCCCACCGGAAAAAAACAACCTCAGAAGAGACCTGCCAACCCTGCCCATTGAAACTGCTTTTGATGGTGGACAGGGGTTAGAATGGGCTCTCTGAACAGTCAGTAGCTACAAAGCCGCTTAAACACCATGGTACAATTATTCACTGCTTCTTGTGGCACATTCCTCCTGTTACCATCATTAAATATATTTGCAACTTGCGTCACAGTAGCCTTTCTCTCGGTTCAGACCAGATGGGGTAGACTTCCCTGCCTTCACACCCTGGATGACCCTTGCGTGTCCCGCATCTTGTCACCAGGCCATGGTTTCCTCCATGTTATGCGCCACTGCTAGCCAGGAGCATCCCACAAGCCTTGCTGTGCGAATCCTGAATGTCAATTACAAGAACCAACTGTTTACTTACAGTCTAAAGTCTGTTCGCAGAGCTTGAGACGAGCCATTATTATGAGATAATCCACGTTATTTGATTCATGTGTGTGAGGTCATGATACAGTATTTTGGCTCATTAGTAAATACAATGCCATCTACAGTATAAGTATTTGGAAAAAGACACCAACTAAAAGGGGCTGAAATCCCCACATTTCATACAGTGTGGCTTTAAATATGTCAGTGTTTGTGAATAGTTCTTACATTTCATTATTTGAGTCTATTCGCACTCATGCGAATAGGCTTATGTTGTTTCTTGGTTTTTTCTGTCTCATAATGTTTCCATATGTTAATGCTTACCTTCGGCTTGTCTTGCTGTCCCCAATCTGTCTTCCACATCGTCTAATTACCTTGTTTGTTGCCACACCCTTCTCTGCTCTCCTCTGCTACCTACTCCACCAGTCTCTTGTTTCCATAATGACCTCATCCTACTGTTCTCCTCCATTTTCTCCTTTGCAAGTTTGTTTCAGTGGCCTTGTTATTTACAAGCCTTTTTTTCCAAGTTTGATTTCCAACGTTTCAACATTCCTTGTTCACGGTTTACAAGTTTTTGATTGCCCTTCGTATCTGTTTGCCTTCTGGTTACGATTCTTATTGATCCCCTGTTTTTAGATTTTGCCGTTGTACTACAATTTCACTATTTTACGACCCTGATTTCTGCCTGAACATTTTGTACTGGAACCCCATCTATGATTTCGGTTCAGGCTGTTTGTCCATGATTTTGACGACACAAATTGCTTGAAATTTATACTCCTGTCTGCGTCTGAGTCTGAAGCACATTTTCGCAAAAAATACCCAGACATTCCAGTGTCTTTAGTGTATAATGCATTTAATTAGACAGAAGTCACTTAAACCTATAATTTGTTGTTTTCGAGTTCAATGAGCTGCAGTACTGAGCCAAAAAGCAAAAATTGTGTCACTGTGAAAAGACATAAGATTGGCATAGTAAATTGTACAACCCCAATTCCAACATAGTTGGGACAAAGTGTAAATTGTGAATAAAATCAAAACGCAATGAATTTCAAATCACACCAGCCAGTATTTTATTCACAATAGAACAGAGATAACATAGCAAATGTTGAAACTGAGAAATTTTACAATTTTATCCGCAAAATGAGCCATTTCAAATTTGATGGCTGCAACAGGTCTCAAAAAAATTTGGGACAGGGGCCGGTTTACCATGGTGTAGCATCCCCTCTTCTTTTTAACACAGAGTGGAGGCATCTGGGCATTGAGGAGACAAGTTTCTTGAGTTTAGCCTCTGGAATTTGATCCCACTCTTGTTTAATACAGGCTTCCAGCTGCTGGAGAGTTTTGGGTCTCCTTTGACGGACTTTTCGCTTAATTGTGCGCCAAATGTTCTCAATCGGTGAAAGATCAGGACTGCAGGCAGGCCAGTTCAGCACATGGACTCTTCTACTACGAAGCCATGCTGTTGTAATAGCTGCAGTATGTGGTTTTGCATTGTTCTGCTGAAATACGTAAGGCCTTCCCTGGAATAGATGTCGTCTGGAGGGGAGCATATGTTGCTCTAAAACCTTTATATACCTTTCAGCATTCATGGTGCTTTTTAAAACATGCAAGTGTCCCACTTCATTTGACGATGAAGAACATTGTTTTTAAAGTATTCCACTATTTTTTTTAAGCAAGCCTTCACAGGTTGGAGAGCCTCTGGCCATACTTCTCTAAGACATCCCTTTTACAGTCAGTCATGTTACACACCTGATTCCAGCTAACCTCATTACACACTTAATGTTCTTTCAGCTGATTCTCTCATATATTAATTACTTTTTCAGCCCTTTTTTGCCAGTGTCCCAACTTTTTTGAGACCTGTTGCGGCCAGAAAACTTGAAATAAGCTCATTTTGTGGATAAAAATGTAAAATGTCACAGTTTCAACATTTGAAATGTTATCTATGTTCTATTGTAAATAACACATTGGCTCGTGATCAGAAAGTCATTGCATTTTGATTTTATTCACAATTTACACTTCATCCCAACTATTTCAGAATTGGAGTTGTACATTATGCATGAGAATGAAACAGCGCAAGAGTTGAGAGCACCGAATGAAACAGCGAAGAGTTGAGAGCACCTTGAAGTGCTCACTGATGTGAAAGGTGAAGAGTGCTTCTGCTTTCAGTTTTAAATACGGCGACATCTTTGCAGTCAAATATGCAAGATGACACCCTCGATTGTACAATCAAAAATGCACGTCTTCACCGGCGCTGTTGCGACATACCATTAAAAACAATAACCTTTTACCTATCACACATTCTAAAGATTGAATTTTATCAAAATCTTTTTGATTTGGGGCTGAGAGACTGAAAACAGTAAAGCTTGGGCCAACCTATGACTTTTAAAGGGCCTCAGTTTAAACTATTTAAGGCCTCTCCCAAAGTGTTTGGCTCTTCCTGATTGTTCTGCTTAGAAAACAATGCGACTGCGCCAGCATCATGCGGCCCTTGGCACATTGCCTGATCTGTCTAGCGGGCTCAGCACTGCAAGAGTATATGCAGCATGGCACATGCAGTTTTAGAAACAGAGTTACATAACACAGCTCATCAATCATGCTTCAAGTGGAAAATAAACAGTAATGCATTTACACTTTGTAAAATATTTCCAGAAGTCATAAACTGACATGCCTCGACAAATATCCCTTCATAAAGAAAGTGAGAGACCTCATAGCTACAAACCACAGAGACAAGAGTAAAAATCTACAACTGTCGTGTTGCTACGTGCAAAAGACAGCGCAAATTTTCCAGTGTTCTAACCTCATTCTCTTTCACTTCTATATCTTCCTTTTACAGTTTCCAGAGCTAGCATATTCTTGTTTGAATTCTTTTTTTGCCCTTCGTTAGAAAAATGCCATCATTTGGAGCATTGGGAAAATATATTTTGTAAGCAAAATAATTATATTTTGTGGAGGAATTATACACAAGCAAAAAATCATTTGGTTTGAGCACGCAAAAATCTATTCTGCTCTCCTTAAATGCATTTGCACGTTTGCTATTGCCCATGTTAACATGCCAGAAATAACTCCTCTCAATCAGTTTCACTTATATGCTCTCACCCAAAATCTAGCTCAGTGCATCCTAGCTCACATTGTCTTTCTTTCAACCTTTCCACACTGAGCTTGCTCAACTAAAGGCCCTGTCACACTCTAGCGTATAGAGCCAGCGTATGAGGAACGGATCGAATATTTCGAAAAATTGTTTACACGCACAACTTTTCAGCGTATGAGGTCGATTTTTGGTTAATGACCGTTAGAGTAACGTGAGACTAGCGTACCGTCAGCGTATGAGTAGCGTATGAGTAGCGTATGTGAGCGTACCTCCGACGTATGACAAACGTATGCGGAACGTCAGCCTAACGTGTGAGGAGCGTACACAGCGGGGAGGGGGGTATAAAACGTGGCAGCGCGCGAATTCGTCATTCCACCAGCTGTACGCTCAGAACACGTTAGGCACTACCATCATAACGTTAGCCATTCGGTAGACACACGTCAGACACACGACACGTTCATTATACGCTCCTCTAACGCTAGGTTTCCTGACCCACTCAATTTCAACGTACGAGAAGCGTATGAGAAGCGTACTCGACGTATGAGTAACGTACCTTCAGCGTACCTCTAGCGTGTTCAGCGTATGAGGAAGGTATGAGGAGCGTAAAATTCATACGTCGGCATACGCTGAAAATTTTTGTGCATGTTCAAAAAATTTTTTGGCCGTCAGCGTACATCAGCGTACAGTGACGTACCCCGGCGTGCTAGAAACGTATTCCAGCGTACACCTAGCGTGTTTCAGCGTATGTCAGCGTATGCCAAAAAAGTCCATACGTTCCTTATACGCTGGCTCTATACGCTAGAGTGTGACAGGGCCTTTAGCCACTGCACACTCACCCACATGACAAAGCATTATAGTTGTACCACAACATCAACCAATCACAGAATTGTAGAGGGTAAATTCTGATTGGCTGTTTCATCTGCAGTGATAGCACTGGCCAGAAAAGCAAGAAAAGGATGAGTCAAACATATTTTCTCTTAATTTTCGGTCTTGCTGTGCAGAAAATATACTTTTAAAAGAGGGGGAAAAAAAGCTATGCTGGAAACTATAATAAGCCAAAGCTTTATATTAAGTTTGTGTAAGCTAGTCATGATTGATAAATTCTCATTATTTGGTTGTAGCCTACAGTGATTAATATTGATTCAACATTGCACTGTTGTAGTCATTCAAATAAATATATAGTATATATATGACATCACTATGTAATTAGCTAGCTAGTAATTTATACACAGTTATCCACTATAGTTAGTTAAAGGGATAGTTCACTTTTTTTGAAGTGGGGTTGTATGAGCTACAAATAGCCTCTACATACATTATATGCAGTAGAAAGCTCCCTGCTCTCCCCCACTTAGCCGCACCAACACATAGCGCTGGACGGAGATTTACGCGATTCACTGTTGTGAACAGACCACAAGTAACAGTGTATTTTTGCGGCCTAAAAGAGGTCGTACCTGAAGGCACCACTTAAATTGTACGCTATATTACAAAAATTATCAGCGCTTCAGCTGCTCGGAATAAACACAGTCGATCTTGATCTAACCAACTATCGTATTCCATCGGAGTAAACTGCACGCTGTAGCGATAAGCTGTTTGGGTCACAGTCAGTGCGGTTGCGAAGTCGGACTGTCATTAAACTTGTGCAAACATTTAAAAAATGGTCAATGTGTGTTGCTTTCCTGGATGTGAAAGCAAATCTGTATCCTGGTGCACTCATAGCGTCCACCGCATTCCTTTGCGGGATATTGGACTTTGGCAGCTGTGGCTAGTTGCGCTCAACATGGATACTGATGCGCCACCTGTATCCCTAAAAGAGCTGCGTCTTTGCAGTATTCATTTTTCCAAAGAGGATTTTGTGAGGCTACATTCAGGGAAATCTCAACGGTGGACACTGAAGAGCACTGCTGTATCCAAGCATCAGGTCAGAGAGTGAAACACCTGTGGGAGAAGTCTAATCAGTGCAGCACAAATTGATATCACGTAGGGTCTACGCAGCTACGTACTGTGTATCTGCTGTACTGGTTATAATGGGGAATTCTTTTATTTAATTTGAGATGTAGTTCTATGCCATTGAAATGCTGTCTCAGCCACAAGCCGCTCAGAGTCTGACACAAACAGCTACAGCGCGCAGTTTACTCTCATGGAATACGTCAGTTGGTTAGTTCCAGGGCAACTGTGTTTATTCCAAGCAGCTGAAGTGCTGTTAATTTTTGTAATGTAGCGTACAATTAAAGTGGTGTATTCAGGTATGACCTCTTTTAGGCCGCGAAAATACACTGTTAATTTGTGTCGATTCACAACAGTGAATCGCGTAAATCTCCGTTCAGCACTATGCGTTGGCGCGGCTAACTGGGGGAGAGCAGGGAGCTTTCTACTGCATATAATGTATGTAGAGGCTATTTTATGGCGTTAGAACACTGCCAATAATTGCTTGCGCAAATAGACCTGCACACAACATCCGCGCGCATAAATCAAACATCTGAGGAGAAATACATGCTTACAAAACTTTTTCCTAGCGCTTTCAAAGCACTCTCAAGCTATATTGTATCCTGTCATGGTTTGGAAGTATTGAGAGCTTTGTTGCTCTTGTCCAGGACGATATCGTTTTATGCCCTATCGGATTCCTGGGCCAGTTGGCATTAATTGGGGGCATTACCCGGACTCTATATAAGCTCCTGTTCTGCCTCGCTCTCGTTGCTAGAGTGTCAGTGTTTCTATTGCGCTTTAGCCGGTAAGGTCTCTAGAGAGAGTATTGTCAGGGACTTAAGCTGCATAACAGGTTTAAGTCATAGTAAGCAAGGGAAATCTTTGTTTTATTTTCCCTTTTCTTTTGGTTCCTTCGAGCTCGCCTGTTTTTCTACCACGGACGGCGTTAGGTCCGTTGGTAGCACGAGTCTCGCTATTTCTATCTGTTTTTAGTCTCTCAGCACGCTGCTGTTTAGCCTTTTATTTCTGGCCGCTGCTCTTGGCATCCAACTTCCAGCAGCCATCACATATCCCGCATCTTTGCTCCCTCAAGCAATATTTTAGCCTGCTAGGAGAAATACCTGCTCGCAAAACGTTCACCTGCTCCCGCGCGAGTGTGTTTTTCTTGTCGTTGGCTGATTTGCGAGTGGGCTTTTTTTCCGGTGGCTGATTTACTTGTGGGTTTTTTACGGTTGCTGATTTTTGTCAGTGAGGAGGCGGTTCTTGGCAGTAAGGAGGCGGGCCTGAGGGCATGCCAGCCCCCGAATATAATTGGTTGAGCGGCTTCGCCAGTTGGACAGCAAGGTACGGCACACCACTGGAACAAACCATGCAGCCCCGAATAACTTGTATCGTGAAAGTTGTTCGCGTTCCGCTTATTCCTTCAGTACCCAAAGCATGGCCGACCGAAAAGAGGTACACACTAAAAAATGATAGATTGATTGTTTAACGCCACCAAAGGATTGCTTGAGTTGAGTCAATGTTATAGGTTGTTTTTTGAAATATTGGGTAATTTGGTCTCACCCTGCTGTTGGGTTGTCACTGACAGTTATGTGACTGTTCTTCACGCGCTTGGCGCTTCCTGCTCAGAGCTCTCCGAGGGAAGAAAAATCAGCTACAGAAAGATCTACTGGACAATCTTGTAAGTATTTTATTTTTCAGTTATGTTGTTTTCATCAGTTTTTGCAAAAGGAAATTCGATGGTTAACATATGTGGCATTATGTATACATCAGATCAAAATTTCCACTAATTTACATTGACTAAACCGTAGTTCGCTGTAATATTAGCGGTAGGGGAGGTGTGGGAGAGTTGAGCCACTGGGAGAGTTGATCCAGGCCACCTCACATCTCCATAGCGACTGACAGAAGTCAGCTGATGCCATTTCTTGTTCATGCCTATGATTAACTATATACCAGTGTATGAGGCAGCCATGTTGGAAGAAGCATGACAAGATTGTCGAAGAAAAACCATTTTTAGTCACCAAAAGTGAATATCCACTTGTCACGTATGTGGCTTTCTCTCACTTCTGTGGTAGAGAATAATTGTGAATCAGTTAGAGTAGCAGATAGTCTGTATATCACTTGTTTTTTTCAGAAAATTTCAACAGGTTTGGTGGGGTCACTTTCGTAGGCTTTGAGGGTTAGTTAAAATTTTGGCTGTGGGGAGAGTTGAGCCAACGTGTGGAGGGAGAGTTGTGCGATGGCTCAACCCTCCCTTCCAGTGGCTAAACCCACATGTCATGAGTGATGCAAAGAGAAAAAAATGCATGCTTTTGTTAGTAGGCCTATTGGGCCAATTGGAAAATCACCAGAGACTTATTTTATTTTGTTGTTAATGTTGTAGTGAAGTGTAAAAGGGAAAGCCAACGAAATTAAGTTTTCCAGTATTTTTTTGCAATGAGTGTCATTTTTTTTTTTTGTCAAAGACTGGGGTCTGTAATTGGATGAGTGAGGAATATTGGAAAGGTCTGTCATGTCTGTGGTGTTCTTGCCAGGGGTGATGCCCTACGGCTGGTTTCTTCTTCCCCACAAAAACAGTCGACTTATCGCGCAAATCCACTCAGGGTGCATCTAGATATCCTGATAATGTGATTGTGGGTGAACCCCAACAACATCCACATTATCCATGCGATGACCCATGAATCGAACAGACGCAACTGAGTTTCCACGTCATCATATCCCCAACAGCGCCCGCCCCCTCTGTTACCAATACACCATCCTTCTAGATAGGTCTCCATAGTCATTTTCCTTCATAAGCGGGAACTTCTTAATATGATATATAGGGCCTACAGCATGGCTCAACTCTCCCAACCCTATGGCTCAACTCTCACCAGTCCCAGTCTCTTTGTGGTCGGTCATGCTTTGGCTACCGAAGGAACAGTCTGGCGGAACGCGAACAACTTTCACAATACAAATCGGGCTGTGTGGTTTGCTCTGTTCGTCCCAGTGGTGTGCCGTACCTTGCTGTCTAACTGGCAAAGTCGCTCTACCAATAATATATTCGTGGGTTGGCATGCCCTCAGGCCCGCCTCCTTACCGCCAATAACCGCCTCCTCACCATTCTCCTCATTGACAAAATTCAGCCACTGTAAAAGACCCACTCGTAAATAAGCCACCGTAAAAAACCAACTTGTAAATCAATCACCGACAGAAATCCCCACCCGAGCAGGAGCAAGTGAACATTTTGTGAGCATGTATTTCTCCTAGCAGGCTAAAATATTGCTCAAGGGAGCAAAAATGCAGGATATAATATAGCTCGTGAGTGCTTTGAAAGCGCTAGCAAAAAGCTTTGCGAGCATGTATCTCTCCTCGAATGTTTGATTTACGTGCGTGAATGTTGTGCCCAGGTCTCATTCGTGCGCGCGATTTTTGGCAGTGTTCTAACGCCATACTATTTGTAGCTCATACAATTCCACTTCAAAAAAAGTGAACTATCCCTTTAAAACATTTGTGTGCAACTGTTTACTGTCATCACACAGCAGTCCTTCACACCTGGACACTTAATTATTACCATTTCATTTTGCAGTAATAAATACTCGTTGCTCCAGAAACAGTCATTTCATATTGCCCATAGATCAGGCTTGTAACAAGATGACAGCAAACTCGAAGGCAGTGTAATCCAGTACACGTCACTCTGAAGATCTTCCTCCTATCAACATTTACGAGGGTTTAGTTGCACTATAAAAATGTACCGTTGGAGATTGTCAGCCATGACATTTTATTGCTTTTTCCATGGCTGTAGGGTTGTTACTGCTCAGTCCATCAGCAGGCAAAATTTCCATCATGTTTTTTCACAGGTCTGAGGTGTCCTGGGTGTGTTTAATTTAGGTTTTCTTTAGTCTGTGCATTAACATGGAAGGATTTCTTGGCATTTCTTGTTGAGAGATGCCCTATGTTTGGGGGGCAAGGGAATTGATGACATTAAGGGAAACAAAAATGATGCGATGAGGCCTTTGGAGGGTCAGGACAGCAAAGTGTGTTGAAATCCATCTTTATCTCTCTTTACAGGTTGCAGAGGTAAACTAACATCAAGTCACTTTCAGCAGTAGGTTTTTAATTATAAGCCTCCCAGGGGGTGGGGGACCCTGGCCTAGCAGCAGCAATTTCCTGTGAAAGCTTCATTGAGGTGGTGCTTTTCCATCCTGAAGTCCAGCTTATGATCGTCTTTAGAGGGTTGGCAAAAAATAATCCACCCTCCTTCCCTTCAGCTTCTTGTGGATAGGCAATATCTGGGGCACATCTGCTAAATTCTGTTTTTGTTTTGTTTTTGTTTTTTGTTTTTTTTTTTGCTTTACCCATCCATGCATTATTATGAAATTCACCCTTAAAGCACATATATGAAGATGTTTGAATTATTTACTGTGAGACCTTTTACAATTTTGACATTTTAGCAATATGCCAATGCAATTGAGAACAGCACCTACTCAAAAATTCCCCCTCACTTCCTAACCATCTGGCTCATATCTAGTTGCTCCGTGAGCAGATGGAAGCAAGTATGGTGATTTCAGAACATATAAATATTTCCACGTGCCATCATTTTGTAACATTTTGAACATCATATAAGATAATCAGGTTCTGGTTAAGGGGGGAAATATCAGCTAATGAAGCAAAACATTCTCAGCTTTTGACTTCTGTGACCTAGGTTTTGTCCAGCAGCCTTTTATGTGACTAGCATGACTGTGAAGCAAGTTACTCTCATGAAGGTTTATTCATTATCATTCTTATTTATTCCAACAGGACATTTCTCACACTATTCTTACAGTTTTGAGATATTCATGGCAAGCCAACAGAAAAACATAATATTATAATAATATATAATTATTATATATAATATATGATATATATTATATATAATTTTCTAAAATTATAAAAAAATACAATACAAGTATAATTTCCCACAGAATGAGAATGCGTGACAAAACTGCTCCTCTCCCGTCAGGCAGTGACAGAATTATGTCACCTGGTTGCAGATGATGTATACACTGCTGCCAGCTGTCCGTATGCCTTGCCCATTGGTGTTAGGGTTACTGTGGCATTATTTTTCTATGCATTCCAACACCCACTCAGCTCAATTGGAGGCATGACCCAATCTGCCGTAAGCTCGGCTATAACTGCAGTCACTGCCAGCATAGTCCGACATGCCTGTAGGTACATCACTTGCATGACTGTGACACCCAAGAGACCTTGCAGGGTAAAGCGGGATTTTTTGGCAAGATATGGGTTCCCTACCCAGATAGCAAGCTCCTCCGATCTGGATCTGCCCTGGATCAGCTGGAGCTGGGGCAGATCCGCGGCAGATCTGGAGCGGAGGAGCTTGCTATCTGAGTAGGGTTCTGGCTGCCGTCGACTGCACACACGTTCTGATTCAGGCTCTGGCTCTGAGCAGTGGCGCCTATTTGAATCGTAAGGGAACCCATTCCGTCAACGTCCAGGTGATTTGGGATGCATGGGGTTACATCTTGAATGTGTAGGCAAATCATCCTGGAGGTGGCCACGACGCTTTTATAATGGAACAATCAGTAATCCCGGCAGTCTTCCAGAGGGACCCCCCCGCTGGATGGGTGGCTGTTGAGTGACAATGGCTATCCACTAAAGACGTGGTGCATGGTGCCATACATTAACCCTTTTCTGCAGATGTTGACGCTTGCGTCTATAGATATGCAAATTTAAGCACTTAGTTACAGTACTCGACCACGAGATGGCACACCCAGATCAGCTATTGAATATTCACAAGCAAGCAGAGCTGAAACACGATTTAGAGTATGGAGAAGTTCCCTCCAATCCCTGTTTTTCAGGAGTTGCATGAATTAAACTCCTCAGCTAAGCCTGGTGTGCAAACTGGTCAATATCCTTGCCCATAGTATCGATCCAGTAGTTTTAAAAAATTATCACTTGCGACAGAAAAAACTTAGTACTCTGTAGCAACCATTGTAGCTAGTGAGCCAACAGTATTCCAATTAGTGGTTAAAAAATATGTTTTGTGAAGCAAAAAATCTGACATAGTATTGATTCTCTCACATTCTACTGTCAATTACAGTCATCACACACAAAATATGCTTAGTTCCCTCCCATGGATTAACGCGTATATTCCTCCATTGACAAATCGCTCCCTTCTATCCACCCAAGTACTGGTGTCGATAGCCAGTCACTCAATTATATACTCAGATTCATCTGCGTAACTCTACAGGTATAGTTCACGCCCTCGTGAAGCTTCCCCAATAACGATGTATTGATAGACTTGTTTCTTATCCAATTCCCGAGTGTTTAAACTTTCCTCAATAACTGAAATACATTGATCGGACAATAAGAATAGGATACAAAGCTAAGCGTAAAAGTAAGGTCGGTTGTGTTCTTTGAATGGTGGCCATGGTTGCGCAGCTGAAAATGATGCGATATCAAAAAAACAAAGACACTCGAAACCGGCCTGAAGTGTTCAGTTTCATTTACGAGATACATGTTGTATGGACGCGGTCAATGGGAATTATTTCCAATGAAACAGTACTGGAGGGTTCCTTCTACCCGATACATCTGTCTCTGGAGGAGGGCATCAATGAAGAAAACAGGGTATACTTCTACTCTGTTTGCATTTTGCTTAATATGGCCTTTTGCTGTAGAATTTATACCGCGTTTAAAGACATTGAATGCCGAGGTTTTTGTTTCTCCATATGCATGCAGCCCGCGCACGTCGGTAGATCCCTTGGTACGTTCATAACACCATTCTGTTGAATATGGAGGCATATTTCGTTTGATTTTTCCTCAACAGAAATTTCTGTTCTGTTAAAATAAGATGGATTTCAGAATTCAGATATTGCTGAGTTTGTGAGTTTTTACTGTTGTAAGGAGTAAGGTTATGAGCTCGGATGTGAGAGCGGTTAGCTTTTCTTTGCAGCGTGAATGTTATAGCTGTTTAATCAGCACTTTATTTAATGCTTGGGGACTTCGAAGAAAAATGGACAATATTGTTAACTTTATTATGGCGAAAAGGCATGTTTAGTGTTTGGAGAGGTTACTGGTGACCAATGATGTTCAACTGCACTGATATTGGTAGATTCATGCTAAACTCAACCAGAAAATCATTAGTTCATGCTGAATTTCATGCTCCAAAAGTTAATTTGTGTTAAATATATGATTAATGTATGATTTGACAGTGAACTATTTTGATGGATCTCAGACTTTGGGGAGACACCTGGATAGCTGTCTAATTTGGCTCATAGCAAACGGGTAATCAACAATGTAATGTTCAAGATGAATTGTACTTGTGGTCAAGAAGTTTATGATCCCAGAAATGTATAGATTTAAGCCCCAGCAGTTTTTCATTTGTCAGTATAATTTTTTTTTTTGCTATTTCAATGGTGAATTCTCATGAAGATTTTTTATGTTTGCAGCCCCTTTTCTCCACCAAAATCATAAAAATAAACTGTAATACAATGGGAGTCTAAATGCTTCAAGTGTCCAGACTCAATTGAGCCAAAGTTTTTCTGTCTGAGAGGCTGCAATCTTGAATTATAAAGCCTTAAATCAGGTGATACCTCTGTGATTTGGCTTCTGCGCAAAGGAGTTAAGCCAACAAGTGTGCGTGTGTTCGCTTTCAATAGAAAACACTCACGCGCACAAGTTTTCATTGAGCGAACATTTGGCTCAAAATGCGGTTCCGCTGCTTGGACGGGTCAGGTGGGGTCAGTATGGTCACAGTATGGTCCTCAGAAAGTAGCATCTCTCTCTGTGCCATGTTGTGTGCTGCACAACATTGCCCTATGCCATGGAATGATTCTGGAGTTTGAGGATAGATTATTACCGGACTATAGAAGGCGGCAGCTGAAGTGCAGGGGCAATGAGGGACCAGCTGGCAGCGGAGCTGCGACACCGTTAGTCATGTCATCTGCTGCCTGCCTGGTAAGTAATTTGTGTAATCAGTAGGCTACTAATAATGTAATAATACATGTAATTCATATAGCGTTTTATTATATTCCCAAACGCCGAACAGTGTTTCGGGGATATTACATTTTTGGTCCAACTGCTGCCGCCGCGCCGCCCTAAGTGTTAACGCGATAACTTCAGTAATATTTCAATTAGAAATTTCATGTTTTGCATATAAGTAAGTATCATAAAGAGGAAGAACTGATTCGATTTTGGACAATTTACAATTTCTAGATTGGCCACCAGGGGCCAAAAACTGAAAAATCACTGTTTTTATCATATCTCTGGAAATATTTGTCCGATTGAGCTCAAATCAATTGCAAATGAAAGGTAATGACCTGAGGGGCGTTATATTATATTGGGTCTATTCGAGGACTGAGGAATTGGAGGATTGGGGGAATTCGGGGATATACCCCAAGCTGTCGCCTCCGATGGCATAAGCCTAGTTAAATACTCAAGTCGCTTTATACAGAAAAAAGTGTAAATGGTTGCAGTCAATGTCGGCATTTATTTGGCTGTGGGTATTTTCTAAAATGGGATTTTGATCCTCCCCTGTCTGGATTTGACCTCATGAACGAGCAATTTAACTTCATCTTTGGAGAAACATGGCCACTCTCCTCTCTCCATCACGGGTTTCGTTTTGAGGATTTGGGATAGCGCAGCCTGCTCTTAAAGGCAATGGCACCTGGCACACTGATTGATTTAACTGGCGTAACATTAAGCATAATATAACGGGTAGCGCAGGTGCTTTAGGGATAAAGCCAGGTGTGCAAGATAGCAACTTTTGCGGGGGAACGCCTCTTACGCAATGCTAAATCCCCAAATAATGGGTTTAGTGACTCTTGTGTAAGATAGGGCCCCAAGTCTCATTTGACTATAGCTCACACTCCGCACTGCTACTAGTTAATCACAGAAGCACTCAGTGAAATCATTTTCCCAGATAGAAAAGAACATTACTTTGGTGAATGATACAGCAAAAAGGCATCGCTGCTCCTCACGGATGCAGGATCTTGGATCTGCACATCGCAACTGAAATCCCCCACAGGGATCACTGCCACAGAGGTTGGCTGGATATTATCAATGTTTTTTTCCAAACTTAGCTGATCTGACCATGATCTCACCCAAAAAGGTGTCACAGATCCGGTCATCATGTAAAATCTTCATGTAAATACTGCATATTGTGTTTAGTTGGGTTATCTTTGTTTAATTCTAATTAGTCTGAAGACCTGAAATATTTATGCATGACAAATATGCAAAAAGAGAAGAAATCTGGTGGAGGGCAAATAGTTTTTCACAGCACTGCAGCATTTACAAGAAAAATGGTAAGCACTCAACCTTTTTGCTGAAAGTTCAGCAGTAGGAATAGTTTCTTAGGGTTAAATTTATGCTTGTATTGTACTGTCTCAATTATGTTCCACTGCCTTCCATGAATTGTCCATGTTTACTAAATATCTTTTTAGAAAGATAGCTGACTCAAAGCAATGGTTGCGCAAGTCCTCTTTACCCTATGCCAATAAAATACGTGCAAAGTGCCTTTCCTGGATTTAGTCCGTGACAGAATTTGTAAAATCCCTTGAAATCTCTTGATGCCATTAAGGTGTAAGCACTGTATGTCAGATGGGTGATAAGCCAGTTAATCTCCAATTTAATGATAACTAAATAAACATTTTGCGTGTACTTCCGACATGCCACAGGCATTTCCTCACGTTTGGCCTCACAGAGGCATGTTGCAGCTGCGCTGTGTGTTGCTATTTCTATCCAACAAATATGCTTGTAATATCATTAGCATTGTTCCAGTGCTCATTACGGGGGATCAGATTACTAATTAAGAAAGGAAAATCAAAGGGAAGTTTTTCCCTGAATGCATTTGCATTTTAATTTTTCTCCATTGAAGTGATTTATTCTACCGCTAATCGGAGGAGAAAGGCGATACATTTTGGGAATAATTTCGCCACACTGGAGAACTGGCTTTAGCCATAGGCCTATAGGTATGAGTGGAACTGCCAACAGAAGAAAGAATGGCATCTACCTTTTTTTCACAAATTGACGGCCTGTATAAACGAAGTGACACGAGCATGGTATCCATGGCAATGCTAATCTCCCAGGACCACAGAGGAGATGGAGAATAGGCCGCCTGTTTCACATATACATACATGGCATTTTATGGATAAATATATATATCAGCGAGACACTCCAGCCAATCAATAGCTAGACCAGGCGCTATGTTACTTGTAATTGCATGAGAAAAGATACAAGATAGCTTTTTTGCATCTTTATAGTTAACGGGCACTCTATCTGACCCCCTCTTTGATAAGCACTCAATTGTACATGTAGAAAGGTCTGCAGAAATGGTAGCAAATATGCCCATTCTTGGGTTGAACTTGAGGAGTGTTTAAGCAACAGTCACGGTGCAATGTCTCTTTGAAAAGAAAACTATCACCAGAGCGCATGGACATGCCATTTCTGAAATGAAAGGAAAAATGCTAATTTAAATTCTGTTAGAGTCATCCGCGCTTTTATCCTCATTGGAGCCATTTAAATAACACTGATACTAGGCCAAAATGCTCACTGGATGATGTGCCTGTTTGAGGCGTCAGTCCAGGCTCTATAGCGCAACCCTCTCACTCTCTGAGCTTTGATGGATAATATCCCAAGATGCCCCTTATGAAAAATTACTATAGTGCCAAGGTCTAGTTATCTGTTTGTTCTGTAAATGGATGGTATTTTCACCACCATAGTGCAGTATTACTGTAGTGATACTATAGTTATTCAAACTACTGCAATACAGTTGTGTGGACTATAGTAATATCATGGGACTGTTGACTGTGGTAATACTTTAGCTTTACTATAGTCTTGCCAATGGTGACCCTGCAAGATTCCCAATCTCAGCAATCTGCTGACACAGATTCTTTATATGTGAGACAGTGTCTTTTACAAATCAAAGTCCTCTAGTGTGTAGTCGGCTTTAGTAGAAAGTTTGGATACCTAACCTAAAATTTCACTCAATCAATGAAAAGAAGGACAAATAGAAACTGTGACGCAGGTGCTGAATGAAATTGCAAACAGATCAGACTTACATTTACACTTTGAAAACTGTACTGCACCAGGTCGGTGGAGCAAAACGACAAGAAAAAATAGCTAAACTGCGGGAAATGTTTTATTGGACCTACTGAGATCATTTCCTCCTGTCACAGTGATTAATCCTTCTCTTGAAATAGTATGCCTTCTTGGCACTGCCGCTTCTCGTTCCCCTCATGACATCAATTAACCCAACATGATGGCGAGGTGATTATTATCGAATACCTCATCTGCACCCTTGGGAAAGGTGTGTGCTTGAATGAGTGCATTTTATTGTTGAGCATGTGACCGACCGCTGATAAAAGCAGCAGGGTGAATTCTGAATTGTACAGGGTATTATCTACTCGGATTCTGCCAAGCCCATGATGTAGAGCAGAGTTGTGCACAAAGAGGTGGAATGTTCTCTAATCGTCTGTTGCAAATCTATTTGAGCATCACAAATGCAAGTAGGAACTGAAGACAGGTGCAGTGAACGCCTGGAGGAACATCACCCAATGTTTTTGGAAAAGTTTCTGAAAGTTGAATGCCTACAATCCTAGAACATCTCGATTGTTTCATTTCGAGTCCATTGTGGTGCTGGTGGTGTACAAAACTAAAATTATGGAAATTATCTGAACAGTTATGGACTTTATTGTAGTTGGCAGACATCCCTTGTCATCAGCAAAGACGCTGAAACAAATTACAACTGTTCCATCTTCTAAACAACTTCTTTCAAATTAAATTTCTAAATTAAATAGTTCAATGTATTGCCACCGGTCATAGATGCTACAACCTCAGCTCTAAGGATTCAGCATGAAGGAAACCACCATCACAGTTTTCAAAAAAAAAAAAAAAGATATTTATTTGATTAAAGGAAAAAAGAGTAAATTAGAAAAACAGTGCTCTCATGGAGTATAGTGAGGTCTGTTTGCTGCTGAGAGAAAGTGAGTTGGAGAGGGAGTGGCGTAGGCATTCCAGCTGTTTCTACGGGTGCTGGCACTTGGAGGTAATTACAGGTGATCTGAGGAAACTGCGGAGAAAGAGAGGGAAAAAAAAACAATATTGGCTAGAGAAAGTGCAGCACATAAAATAGATCACATCCCCGCTGCCTCATTTGATGAGGAGCGCTCATCACTGGTCGTCTTGTTTTTAAAGTCCTCACTTTGTGTTGTTCTCACTTAAATCTCAGCGGTGCCAATAATTATGGATTATATTTAAATTTTCTTAGGTTCTACAGCCAGGTTCTATTTATTTGACGTTTCGATTCAACATGGCTGGCAGTAATCATTCCTGAGTGTCCCAAGTGAAGTTGAATCAACAAAATGGTTTTCGCTAGTCGATTTCGAAAGGAAGGGGGAGCGATGTCACGTAGGGTTTGATATTCTCTTCCTTCAACAAATCAAAACAGAATTTTGAAACAGCATTTTGTGTTTACTTAGGTTATCGCTGTCTAATATTAAAAGTATTTTGTCGATCTGTAACATTTAAGGAGGGACAAAAATACGAGAAATAAATGGCTTTTTAGCCGAAGCTCCCAACAGGCTTACGATGGTAGCGAATCGGGCATAGCGTTGCCATGCAAGGAAATCACAATTTTTTTCATCATTAACAAGGGTCAAAGAAGCTCCACACTTCATCGGTATAATTCTGACGGCCCTGAGATTTTAAACGAGGCACATATGCAAACCTAACCTTGAGGTAGTTTCCAGTCGCCTCCATCTTGAAAGTCATGATAAGGCATTTGACGAGCACGAACGAATAGGAGGGATAGGGGAACAGATTGCAATCTATTCGTTCGTGCTCGTCAACCAACTTATTGTCACTTTCAAGATGGAGGCGACTGGAAACTATCTGAAGGTACTGTTTGCATAAGTAGTCTTTTTTAATAAACTACCTGTGCATTTTCAAAGTTCTCAGTGCCTCGTTTTAAATGTCAGGCCCCTCGGAATTCTACCGATGAAGTGTGGAGCTTCTTTGAGCCTTGTTAATGATGAAAAAAATAGCGATTTCTTTGCATGGCAATGCTATGCCTGATTCGCTACAAAAGTAAGCCTGTTGGGAGCTTCGGCCAAAAAGCCATTTATTTTGAAATGTTGCGTGCGCACGGAGGTGGGCTACTCGACAAAAGTTAGTTCTCATTATCATGTTTCAATACACCCCAAGTCAATTTCACACCAGAATTCTCCTTTAATTGGAGCTGCTTTCAGCTTCTGGGTATTTTTCTTCATTGACAGGGTTGGTTTGGTCTTATTTGTGGGGATTCTCACATCGTTTGTCTTGTTTGTTCCTTTTGTACTATCGTCGAGGAGCTAACAACGTTCTTTTTGCTAATCAGCTATCTTTTCCTATCTGTTTGCGTTCTATCTGCTGATTGCTGGTGTGGCTGATTAGTTATTGGTTTCAGGTGCGTGAAGCCTGTATATTACCCAGGGCTCCAGCACTTCTTTACTTTAGTGTCATCTTGCTCTTCGTCAGAGGTTTTGTCCGCTGTTGTGCGGCTAGTATTTGCTTAGAGTTAAGTAAGCAGTGTCTTTCCTTTGGCAGAATTTTTTTATTTTGCTTGTGGAATTTGTCCTCTTATCTGCCGAGCCTCTTTGGTGTTTAAGTATCTGCGTGGTACTTCGCACCTAGCTCTTAAGGGCTGTTAGTAGGTACACTCCTGAAGCCTCAGTTGTCCGGTTTTCTTTGTGTTGGGATTTCCCCACAGGAGTGTACTTTTGACTTGCGTTATTTTAGGGATTGGTCCGTTCTTGTCCATCTCCGTTGAGACCGTAGTGGTTCAGGTCTTCGTGCCTTTGATTTTTGTCTGAATATTGTGCACTCTAGCGAGTACACTTTTCACTATCCCTCACTGTCTCAGCCAAAAGACGGCAACTCTTTTAGTGTCCCCATCGCTGCACTGGGGCATTTGAGATTATTCCACCAGAGGGAAGATTGCAGCCTACTGGCCACCAACACCACTTCCAGAAGCAAATTGGTTTCCCATCCAAGTACTAACCAAGCACATGCCTGCTTAGCTTTAGCCATGCAGCTGGAGCAGATTGAGCAGTGGTGTGGTTGCTGTACTTTTTCACTGCACTGTATATTAATTTTTAGAGTGATTCTGAGAAGCCAAAATCTGTCATTCCCCATACTTAATTATAAAAATATGAGTGACTCAATTTGTTACAAAACACATAAGGTCACTAATGAACTCACAATGGCCATGCTAGTGGTATTATGTATGTACCTCTTGCACAGTGATTGTAATGAGATGTAATGTAATACTGAACATTTCACTTAGTGAATTCATGCATAAAAATTTTTTTTTATTCTACTCACCATCATATTACAGCCCTTTCCAGTGAACTCAGTAAGTAATTGTAAAACCTGGTAAAAAAAAAAAAGTATATGAGGAGTTGGAATGCAAAACCCACAAAGTCCACTCAACCTCTTTTGTTAAATTGAGTTTTTTTTTTTTCTTTTTTTACTCGGAGTAAAAAAAAAAAATAAAAATAACTAAATTTAAAACAAGAGGTTGAGTGGACTCTGTGGGTTTTGCATTCCAACTTTTCATATGTAGACATTGGACTCAATTTTAATCAAACTCCCAAAAATAACTTTGAGTGCCTATTGTTTGGAAAAGGAGGAATTGAGCCTCAGAGAGTGATAACTGATTGCAGGGTTCGGAGCAGGCTTTTTGTAGACGGGCTGCTATGAGATTAACGTTAATGGAGAGACTGAGAGGGAACGCCACCGCAGGGAGCTGCATCAAATTCTGCACTTTCCTCATCAGTGTCATTGTAATTTGCACATGAGGAGCTTCAGGTCCTGCACACATCGACAAATGCGGAGGAAGAAGGCAACACACAAGTGCGTGTCTTGCCATGGTAATTTGGCCTCTTCACATAGCCAATTGCCATGATGACTAAAGGCCATAATGCTGGGTCGGTTTGCAATTTTAGCTCAACCAAATGAGTCTTGAATAAAGAATTGTCCGCAAGGACTTGGTCATTTATGAGTTTAATAAGTGAATAACTTTGTAAATTTATTTTGCAGGTTGTCTCGCATCTTCGCAACTATATGAAGTTCCGGGCATAAACCGTTGAATTGTGTTCTGCTGTGCCGTTGAGGTGGGTTGCGCCCACACAACAATGCCTGCTTCTTCCCCTTTAACCCGCCCACGGCACAGGAACTGGCCGACCACAGCCATCATAGAGCCTCCAGTACACACACTTTGCAACACTCTTACAGCCTAACGTAAGAGTTTCTCAACTGCCTCTGCGTTTACGATATGCGGTTTCGGCTGCCACCCGTAGCTGATGCTTCTTCAGTGCAGAGTGCATTCACCTCTGCTGTCATTTGACTGCCCAGACTAAAACCACTAACCTTGACAAATCTGGTACATCAACAGAGAGTGCTGTTCAAGCGTATATTTGAGTATAGTTATCTGGCTAACCCAGGAATCCTGCTTTAAAAAAAAAATCTCCCACATAAACTTTTTCTTTCAGCCATTTTTTCAAAAAACAGAGCCTGAAACAAGATAGCAAGATACTGAACTGAGGAGTAGCATCTAAATTTACACTGAACGATAACTGAACTTTGAACTTCCTGGAGAAAAAAGGTTTCTAACTTTTTTCAATTCAACTCCTGCTTTTTGTCTCATGAGTTTTCTGCAGCGTACATACGCAAACAGAACAACTCAACTGACACACTGCCACCGAATGCAGTACACTTCCTACCGGAGGAAATACAGGGATACTATCCACAGTGTTTACTCAGGCCACCGGGAAGGCAGCTTGAGACTAGGCCGACCATTTCGCCTATCTATCTATCTATCTATCTATCTGAGAACTGGAAATTACTCAGAGGCGTTTGGGTATTGCGTCATGAAAACCAGGCTACGCATGAGGTCGCCACCCATTTCCATTTAGGTCAAGAGTAGCCCATGTGTGCACCTACTTGCCGTCTAGTTCATTATTGTTAGTTTGCATTCATTGTGGACATTATACATTAATGAAACTTCAACCATTTCACCATTTTTCTTCAACCAGAGAAGCTGGGGGTACAACGAACACTAGCTGTCAACAGTGGGGTCTGGGGCTCGAAATGTAGGGATCTGGGAGGAACTTGGGGAGTGCTGAGATGACAGGAAGCTATTAAAGGCTTCAAACCCAAAGCATCTTAAAGGAGCCCCACCTATGCTGTTTTTTCTAGTTATAATCTTCTTGTATATGTTAAAGGAAGGCTTTACTTTTTAGTTTAAAAAAAAAAGAAGAAGATTTCTTGCCCATTTGAATCCTGCCAATCCTAACCCTCTGAAATGCAGGCTGTTCTGAGTGGGCATCTCCTCTGTGAAATGAGGCCTGTTCTAACTGGCCAGTGCTCACAACCATGTCAAATCTCCAGCTATCAGGAACAGTCTATAAATTAATTACTGATTTACAAACCCCAATTCCAATTAAGTTGGGACGTTGGGTAAAAGGTGAATATGACCAGAATACAATGATTTGAAAATCCTTCTCGACCTCTGTTCAATTGAGTACACTACCAAGACAAGATGTTTAATGTTCAAACTAATAAACTTTATTGTTTTTTGGAAATATTCACTCATTTTGAATTTGATGTTTGCAACATGTTTCAAAGATGCTGGGACTGGGGGAAAAAAGACTGGGAAGGTTGAGGAATGCTCAAAAAACACCTGTTTGGAACATTCCACCGGTGAACAGGTTAATTTGAAACAGGTGAGTGTCATGATTAGGTATAAAAGGAGCATCCCCAAAAGGCTCAGTCATTCACAAGCAAGGTTTACCACTTTGTGAACAACTGCGTGAGCAAATAGTCCAACAGTTTAAGAACAACATTTCTCAATGTGCAATTGCAAGAAATTTAGGGATTTAATCCTCTACAGTCCATAATATCATCAAAAAATTCAGAGAATCCGGAGAAATCTCTACACGTAAGCGGTAAGGTCAAAAACTAACACTAAATGCTCGTGACTGTCGGTCCCTCAGGTGGCACTGCATTAAAAACTGACATCATTCTGTAAAGGATATTACAATTTGGGCTCAGGAACACTTTGTAAAACCATTGTCAGTTAACACAGTTCGTCACTGCATCTACAAGTGCAAGTTAAAACTTTACCATGCAAAGCGAAAGCCATATATCAACAACACCCAGAAACTTCGCCGGCTTCTCTGGGCCCGAGCTCATCTGAGATGAACAGACACAAAGTGGAAAAGTTTGCTGTGGTTTGACTAGTCTACATTTCAGTTTGTTTTTGAAAGTCCTAGATATCCTGTCCTCCGGGCTAAAGTGGAAAAGGACCATCCAGATTGTTATCAGTGCAAAGTTCAAAAGCCAGCATCTGTGATGGTATGGGGATGTGTCAGTACCCGTGCCATGGGTAACTTGCGCATCTGTGAAGGCACCACAATGCCGAAAGGTATATACAGGTTTTGGAGCAACAAATGCTGCCATCCAGGGTATGTCTTTTTCAGTGAGTCCCTGCTTATTTCAGCAAGAAAATGCCAAGCCACACATGTTACAACAGCGTGGCTTCGTAGTAAAAGAGTGCGGGTAATAGACTAGCCTGCCTGCAGTCTAGACCTCTCTCCCATTGAAAATGTGTGGCACATTATGAAGCGCAAAATACGACAGCAGAGACCTCGGACTGTTGAGCAAGTGAAGTCACACATCAAGCAAGAATGGGAGAGAATTCCACCTACAAAGCTTCTTCAATTAGTGTCCTCAGTTCCCAAATGCTTTTGTCGAAGGTTTTACAGTGGAGTTCTTTCCCATGTAACACAGTGGTAAACATTCCCCTGTCCCAGCTTTTTTGGAACTTGTTCCAGGCATAAAATTCCAAATAAGCAAATATTTCCAAAAAAACAATAAAGTTTATCAGTTTGAACATTAAATATCTTGTCTAAATATCTTGTGTACTCAATTGAATATAGGACACAAATGATTTGAAAATCATTGTATTCTGTTTTTATTCTCCACAACGGCCCACCTTCATTAGAATCAGGGTTTGTAGTAACTGGCTATCAAAATGCACAATGAGCAGGGAGAGGTAACACCTACAGTCAGTGCAATTGTGAAGATGGTAGTTCTGTTAACAATCAAACACTACATGCACTCACCAATAAAGTTTAATCACACTTGGAATTCAGTTGCTAGCATTAAAAATGGTCCATTGCAAGCATTTGTATTGCATGAGCCGTTCGCTAACGTTCCATTAACTGTGAATAAATACACTATTCTTCCGCAATTGAATTCAATTAAAAAGGTAACCTATTCTATTTGTTCCAATTGACGTATCTCTTTCATCCCACTGGCTGCATTAGCTTAGGTTTCTAAATAGATTTTTGATTCAGTTGCTAGCTCATGAACTACACGATGATTATGGAAAGGTAAAGCATGCATACTAAGGAATTTTGAGGGCGGCTATTAGTTGCATAGACAACAGAGCCATACAAATCTAAGTAACATCACACTTGGAATTCTATTTAAGTATTTACAAAAATTGGAACTACTTAACTTGCTAGCTGCTGAGTCTCCAAGAAAACAAATCAAATCACTACTGACTTGTATCTTCCAAAGCTGGCAGAAAATGTTATTAAACAATAAGTTGATCAATAAAATTGCCAAGAGACCAGGTGTTTTTTCCCGGATTAAAGTCAGCTTTTCTCAGTGACTTTACCCCATGCCAGGAACAGATGAACACATAAAGAAATCCATCACACCATGAAATAATACTGTAGCCAGAACAGAAATAACTGTTCACAACAGAGAGTTCTTAACAATAGGAAACCTGAGAGTTTTGCTCACGGGGACCATTTCTGCATACATTTGCCTCATTTTGTGAAACTTTTTCTTTCGTCGATATTATGGAATCATCATCGCCTCTGCGGTCACTGCCGATCCTTCATGTTAACGCGATAACTCAAGAACTATTTTATAGATCCTTTTCAAATTTTAGATGCCTTTAGATCTAATGAAGATGGAGAACTGGATTTTTTTAAGGTTTTGTATTATTGATTGTAATAAATTAAATTATCAATTTCCTGGAACACCCCTTTTTGGGGAGCTTCTGGCTGTGGGGTTACGCCAATATACCCTTTGCTATTAAGGGCAACAGCACAGATCTTGTTTCACGAAGGTATCATTACCCATGGATTTCTGCATGCACTGCTATATTTCCTATAGTTGTGTCTTTGAAGATGAGCAAACATCACAACCTTTATTATCCAGGTGATCTCGCACTACCGTTACGTGGTTTGGATCATGTGACAGATATTTTGTAATTTTCCCCATGCTCTTTCCTTTTTTCGAAAACCCTGTGAAGTTTGTGTTTAAGGTTTTAGGTCATTGCCTTGCTCTTACACAAAGTTTCCTCCATGTAATGTTTGTGAAAATCACTGGTAATTCCCCAGTTTTGAGTGACTGTGTATAAATCTTACTTTTCTTGGATAACGCTCACACGATTGCTGTTTTGCTATGAAATTAGTATAACTCCTGCGAACTTTTTAGAAGGTGAAATGGCAGAAGCTTGATTAAGTACGCTGGAGTGAGTAGCCTACAGATGGACTGTGTATGATGTCAGTGTGACAGGTTATCATGTCTCCTGCTGGGCTGAGGTAAGGTGGGCTGGAATATTTCCATGCACTCAGGCCTTCAGAGAAAAAAAAACATTGAACCGCAGAGTTATAAAAGACAGATGAATCTGGTGTTCCAAACATTATCATTTATATCAGCCACAGCGCAGCCGTCCAGACGGCAGAGAACAGGGCAAAAACACAGAACCTTTTTAAGGGGAAAAAAAACCCAATTCTCAAAACTATTCGGGAGAGCACCAGCTCACACTCCAGCTTGGCAAGCACATGCAAGCTGTTTTCAGGTGGTGAAAATTGTTGAATGCATTTTGATAGGGTGCAGTGAAGTGGTTATTTATTTGGCTTTAATGCTCTTGGGATCAGTGTTCTTCTTGGGATACTCCACTCCCCCGTACCAGAAGGGTCAGAGAGAGATTTATTATTCTCTTCAGAGCATGACGTAATTAAACAAACCCTGCACCAAACATTTCTGGAGGCCCAAATTCATTTAGGCTTCTAAGAATAGCCTGGCACTGACTATCTCTGAAAGCCGTATTTCAAACAAGTAACAGGTACCTCATTTTGCAAAACATGGGAGAGTAAAATATTAGGTTGATGGGGGAGATTTAAGCTGTCTGCTGCGCAGTTTGGTCAGTGAGCTCGCAGTCGTTCTGACTGGAAATCTCTAATTCTAGACATGTTGTAGACGTAATACCAGTTTTTCTACTGCGCACAACAGGAAAGAACTGGTTCAGGAACAAAAATGAAGACCAATGAAGAGCATTAATTTTGGCAGAACAACAGCATAAATGGGAACAAAAGTGACAATAAAATTGTCATGGAACATAACCGTTATCCCTTTTGTGAGGAAACCTAGTGATAACTTTCTTTTTTTTCTGAAGGTGAACAATACTCTAATTTGATTTTAAAATGCTCTCCACAGTTTTTGCAGCTGGCCATGTGGTCTAAGGCCTGCAAACAATGCGCTTTAACCAAAGCCAACCTCATTTCAGCCTGTGATGACACTGTTATGGGTAAACAGCTCCATAACGGACTCAGGAAAAAGTCCTTGCACGATGCATGTATTTAAAGTCCCATCCTGTGACTTTCAGTGACACAAAAATCCACGAGGCAGCATTGCTATCATCTTTGTTTGCCACATCACAAAATCTTTCTCTGCCACTTATTACTATTCTCTGGAACTTAGCACTTATTTGGCCTCTTCTTTTTCCAACTCTGCATTTCTCACCATTAACCTCTCAAACATTACATTTAAATAGTAATCATTGCCTTTACAAGTGTATTTTGGTGGCGCCGCATCAGACACTACACTGCAAAAATGGATGAATGTTCATAAGTGATTTTGTCCTGTAATCAGTTATATCAAACTGACTGAATGCTGGATAAAATCACTTCAATATGTTGTCATGTTTTGTTTTTTTTTAGCAATTGCCCTGTTATATCTTTCTGTACAGTGAATTAATTTATCAAAATCAAAATTTTTAATGGTCTGATTATTATGAACACTTATTTTGGTTTGGTTAAAACCAGCTCAGAACTTAACTCAGTAGGTCAGAATATTTGACCCAAAAACGAAAAAAGTTATTCACACTCCAAATGAACCAAAACCTGTATCGTTTCAGTTCCCTCCGCAGCAGCTCAGTGTCTGAGCTGAGTGCACTCAGTATTATGAATGTATTATGAGTTTACATCAGGAATCTTCAAATCTGGCCTTGAAATCCAACTCTGACTGTTTTTTTTTTCCTCCTTGGTAATACACAGAACAACTTGTGTCGTAATTAACAAGCATTTGAATCTGAAAAACCAGCAGTTCATAGCCCCTGAAGACCATTATTTGAAGAAATCATGCAGTACATTGGGAAAATATGGACGCTGTCACTCTGCTGAGCGCACTGTGCATTTTATCTTCTGGTGCAACTTCTGGACGTAGCAGCTCAGGCTATCATTCCAAATACGGAAGAGGAAAAATTACCATGGCAACAACAGAGCACCTACAGGGATATGTAAATCTACGTGTGCAAAATATTTAAATAATAATTCCTCTCATCTATATGAATCTGACAACAATGTCCGATGTGGAGGAATGGATGCTGTGATTGTGAGTGATTTTAAGATATAAGCATGTGTACATGTGGGTGTATATATGCGCATGTGTGTTTGTGTGATTTTTACGGTGTTTTGGCAGGATGAATGGAAATCGAAGGTCATAGCTGTGAGGTACGCATCATGCTCCCGATGTTGTGGCACCCTGGGGAAACAGAAGGGCAGGAGGGCACAGGCAAAAATAAGAGACCCCCCCCCCCATCCAGGCCACAGTCTGGCACAACTACATTAAAATGTACTGTCCAAAATGGCAGCCCAAACAGTAACTGATAACACACCGAGCGCTATTACCATCATGCAAGCTTCAGATTTCAAACTTGATTTGAATTTTAAAGATGAGCAATCTTGAAAAATTTGAAAGAATCAGATCTCTCTCTCTTTCTCTCTCTCTCTCTCTCTCTCCCTCACTCCCTCTCTGCTTTAACATATCTGAAACCAAAATGTATTAAAACATGCTTTAATTAAATCTGAGAATCTTCACTCTGAATGCCTGCAAATTGTTTCAAAGAAAGTCTGAAATTCTAGAGTGGACAGCCAGGTTGAGCGTATGTTGTTATGACAGGCACTGTAAATATGCCTTTTTCCTCCTTCAATACCATCAACTACATAAATTATTTACTAAAATATGGCAGACTTCAATTTGTCTTATCTGTTTAAAATATGGAAATGGGGTTTGGAATTTCTTTCAATATGCAGCATTCTCAGTATAATACATTTCTGTATTAGAATATAAAAACAGTGAAAGAACACCACACTTTGGCTATAAATATATTGCACATCGAGAAAATTGGCTAAAATCAATCATATGATATTTTTCCCCAGAGACTTTTCCCATTTCAGACACTGCTGCAGTTAGAGCAAGCCCCCGACAGTTAAGAGAGACGGGAATGAACAGAAAGCATTTTAAATCCCATTAAAATAATTTGAGTTTTCTGTGTATTTTCAGTGATGGGATATTTTTATGCTGGATTTTTTTTTTTAAAAGAAGAGCAGAGGTGTAAAATGAGTTTAAGGTCAACAAAATCCAGAGTCGTACAACATTTTCCTGAGGCTTTACTCTTTCTCTGCATGATTAACTGCTTCCCCTTCCTGTTATAGAGAACAGGTTCTTCTCCTGTTGGGAGTCATGAGAATCCTTTGTACAACCCCCCCGGTCATCAGCTGACAGTTAGCTGCTCTGCTTATTGCAGAGGAAGAATGAAGGACAGGACTAAAAGTAGAAATCAGGTTCAAGGAGCATGCTTCAGGCTAAAAGGTATTATCACAAACTCACTCTTACAGAATTGTGCAATGTAAATATCATATCACGCATCTATGATACACTGCTGTAATCACGAGACCGATGCTAATTTTAATGCACCTGTTTATATCTTTTTTGAAATTCTGGAGTTTTTAACAGTTGTGCTTACCTTCTCTTGGAAGCAAGTCGATTTCTCACCTTACTCGCTGTATTTTTGTCTTAAGGCAGAAACATTTCAGTGCTTTTCAAGTACTACTTTGTGACTTTAAAGTGCTGTTTTCTTGCATTTGTTTCTTTTACTGTAGAGTTAAACTGTTAAGTCAAGTGAATGTCAGCTATTGCCTTTCACGATGATCCTAAATTTCCTGCATGGGTAGCTTAATCACCGTGTAATTAACATAATAATCACCAAGTAGGAAGGTCAGGCAGGCTAAACTTTGTAACAACTGTCAATCTAACCATTTATTATTAAATTATGCAATGAAATCCTGGCTCCTCATTTTCATTGATTGCTATTAGTCTATAAGTCATCAGTCAGATAAGCAATAGGCTGTGCCATCAACAACTTTTGTGCCAAAGCAATGTCACAAAAACATAATATTAATCACATGCATTATGTGGAACTACCTTGGGTTTCTTTCAGTGATGGAGTCTCTCATGCATCTCATGCATATTATTTACAGTCATACTGTACAGTGTTTAACCACTGCAGTCAGGATGCAAGTAAACAGAGTGGTCTGGATTTCTAGCCTTTAAAAACAGAATATGGGATGTTTCAAACTTTAAAATGTCAGTAATATCCCACTATTACATCTACGTATGTCTTTGTCAACATGTTTATTGTTACAGGGTGTTATTGGTAGCAAAATGAATGACCCTTTTTCAGATTTGCACTGTTTTCAGCCCTATCTAGTTTGATTTTTTTATGTTTGCATCCTTCTCTCTATCCTTATTGACACAGTTTGGGCGAATGGATCTTGAGTTAAAGAATATATCATGTAAATCAGCAAATACTTGTTTTGCTAGTATACAGTCATTGAATCAAACATATACTTGGAGGCAATGAAAACGCAACACCAGTTTGGATTCGCATAATTGTTATAATTATTTATTATATTATGTTGTTGGTCCGGCCGCTGCCGTCGCCGGATATCCTACGTGTTAACGCGATAACTTCAGTAATATTTCAGTTAGAAATTTCATGTTTTGCATATAAGTAAGTATTATAAAGAGGAAGAACTGATTTGATTTTGGACAGTTTACAATTTCTAGATTGGCCACCAGGGGCCAAAAACTGAAAAGTCACTGTTTTTATTGTATCTCTGGAAATATTTGTCCGATTGAAAGCAAATTAAGTGCAAATGAAAGGTCATGACATGAGGATGTGTCCCATGATGACATTTTACCTGTTTGGTTCAAAATTTTGACACAAGCTGGAGCTTGGTCACATAAAATTCACCATTTTTGCCATATCTTTGGAACCATTTGTCTAATTGACATGAAACTATGTGCAACTGCAAGGTCATGACCTCACGACGTGTCACATGATGACATCATACCTGTATGGTTCAATATTTTGCCACCAGGTGGAGCTTTGTGATGGAAAATTACCATTATGGCCATATCTTCAGAACCATTTGTCCGATTGACCTGAAATTAAATTCAAATGAAAGGTCATGACCTGAGAGGCTTTATATTGTATTGGGTCTATTCGAGGATTGGGGAATTGGAGGGTTTGGGGCGTTCGGGGATATACCGCAAGCCGTCGCCTCCGACGGCACAATCCTAGTTTTTTTATTTTAACAATTCAAATATGTCGGGTGGGTTGACTTCGATGAATTAAATGTGTTAATGGGCCGATTTGGACAATAATAAACAGATGCATTAAACATAACGAGCACAACTTGAAAATGAAAAATCACAAAAAGACTGAATGAAAAAACACACATTTAAAAATGAACTCAAAAGAACAGTCAGTATTGGGTGTGACCCAATCCTAATCCCATATGTTGTACTCAATATGGATTGATGAGAGTCCAACTCACACTGTTGAGTCACATGATGATCATTCATGTGTAACGAGGTACACATTGTGACCCCAATGGTCACTTAAGAACTCAAATTGGACTACTCAGGTCCTGAGCAAAAATAAACCAACATTTAGAGTGTTGCGTTTTCATTGCCTATATTGCCTATATTTAAACTCTTGTTCAAATAGTCCAAGGGGGAATGCAGTACACAGAGGAAAATCAAAATTTTGATCGTTATATTGTCCACCGATCAAAAACCAATCAAGAGGAATGCCAATAACAGGGATCATACAAAATTTTGAACCAGAAAGCCAGCAGAAGTCGTAACCCGCAAATCAACATGACACAAGGGAATAAGCTTCATTACAAACTGTGGACGAAACTGTGACCAAGAAAGCTCAAAGAAGTACTGAATGCTTGTGAGCACATGGAAAATTCCAGCAACAAACTTGCAAAGATCAGGGAGAAATACTGGGGTTAACAAAGGAAAACAGAGAGCTAATGGGAGTTGGGGTCAGATGTGGGTGCAGAGAGAGATGTGGCAGGATGTGTGGCGACAAATAAGGGAATGAGGTGCACCAATAGAAACACGGAATGGGGAGGGTGAGAGTGTGAGTGAGAGGCAGAAAAACAAAAGCATGTGGCAGTGACAGGGCAAGAGAAAACAAGATAGATAGATAGATAGATAGATAGATAGATAGATAGATAGATTTTATTGTCCTTCTCAAGATAATTGTTTTCACTACTGTACAGCTACGAGAAATTTCACAAACAATCTTATAAAACAACAACACTACTCCAAACATTACTAATCACTACGTTAATGATACAAATAATAGCTGAGGAAATCAATAAACACATAATAAAGAAGAAAAAATAATGAATACACAGAAAATATAGCAAAATACGCAAAAAATAATAAACACTGGAATTCGGACTCTCTTTCTTCTCAGGTGTTGCCACATCTACTAGAATCAAAAGTCGGCTACCTATAACTTTCGGGTGCAGGTTGGAAGCTTCAGGTTTTTTAGCTTGCGTGCGATCAGCCAGCTAGTGCAGCCATATGTGCATATGTGTCTGTCTCATATGTGAAGTATAATGTCACATTAAACTAATGAAGACCTGTCAATAGCCGACTACGTCGACTACGACTGAGCATCACATACTAGTTTTCTGTGTATTAAAGAATTTGATTAAAAAGTAGTGGTCTAAATTTTTCCTTTGTTCAAAAATGCACCCTCATTTTGGCAGAACAATCGATAACTGAATGAGCAGTCCAACCCAAACCGCTTCTACTCATCATAAAGTACTGAAGAAGTTAAGTATTATTTTTTCCATTAAAGTAATAATTTAAAAATAAACTATGAACACAATAAACTGGATTTCATCATTCTAAGCTTTCCACTGAGGGCAAAGACCACTTTTTCAACAGTCACCATCGATTCCAATTCTTAAAATTCACCCAACATATATAACACATAAACCTCGGTGACTCCTGATCTGAACTTGTGAGAGATCTGAGGTTTGTACCAGTGAAATTGTGATTTAGCCCCCTTTCAGATGAACAATTAATTTAACCTTGAAGAGAGCATCAAACATACGGGTAAACTGCCCACACACTAGTGAGTAATTTCCCTGCACGTTACAGGCAAGCAAAGCTTCTGACCTTTCCATTTTAACAGACATAGAGGAATGGGACACAGGTATGTTGAGAGGCTGGATGCTTAATTGCTGTCATTTATTATAGCATTAAGGCTTGAGACAGCCGAACGAAATGCTTCCCCTGAGACAAACTCACCAAAGATAAACCCAGTGACCTCCTGCAGATCATAAGAATATATTGGTATATTTGGAAACTGGGGGAAGGGGTGGGGAAGGCTATTATGAAGCATTCCTGTCTCAGTGCTGAGAATGGCAGTTTATCAGCATAAATTGGGTCAGGTGAAACGTGATCATTTTTCTCATATTTAACTGATCTTTTCAATTGATCGTTTTTAATGCATTTCCTTTCTTCCTGGGCCTGTGTATATGATCCATTTCCCACCACAATTTTTGAAATGTGAAATAGCCATTGCTTTTAGCCAAGAAGCTTGACTGGGACTAAGAAGGTTGATGGCTCAAGCCTCCGTGTAGCTACAGTAATGAGAGCCCAACTAGGACCATAAGCAAGGTCCATAAAACCCCCCGGACCCATGCTAAGTTTATTATTCTGTTAGGTGCTCTGGATAAAAGCATCAGTTACACTGTAGCTTTGTAATGTAATGTTTAAATTTCCGCAACCATGACCAAATGTGTAACATGAACTTCAAGGTCATTGCTGGTGATAAACCGCAAGAAGAGAACTACCGTTCTCATTCTAGAAAAACACAATGCCATCATGGCTGCTTCTTGCCTCACTGCAAGGCTCCAGCTTAGCAGGCATAGTACGGCAGTAAGGGGATGGCCTTCCATTTACCCACTTTCTCATGTAGCCCAACTGACTAGCAGTTGGTCCAAAGTCATAACACACAAGATGCCATATCACTGAATGGTTCTCAAACCAGGGTAAATCATGCCCCAACCATCCATTATCCCAATGGGCTCCTGTCCCGACTACTGACACCCTGCAGATTTAAGGTGTCATGCAGTGTGGCATTATGCTTGGCATGCAGGAGAGAAGCTGGCTAGTCCAGGAACTGAGTGCATGAACTGAGAGAGTCCAGAGATTTTTAAATTAGCGCCTCTCTTTGCAGTTAGTGCCAGAGAGACAGAGAGAGAGAGAGAGGGGGAGAGAGCAAGTGAGCTGCTGAAGACGGGGAAGAAGCCTATTGACAAGCGACTCTTTAAGTTCATTTTGGATTTATTATTTTAGTTTATGATATTTAACTGGATCCCAGGAGGATGAAGGGCAGAGCTGCGGTTGTGTTCACTTTTGACTCCTGCGCTCTCCTTCTCTCTCCCCATTCTTCTCCTGCCTGGGTCATGAAATTATCATTTCAAACCGGTATAAACTGGAATTTCTCTAACCTCCCTCGGTCAGCTCCTCTGTCCCTCCCAGGGGTGAGTCACTACATGTGACATATAGATATGTATAAATATATAGTCCTGATGCTGATATAAAAAAAAAAAATCACAAGTAAATGATAGAAGTAAACCTCCAGAATTATAATTATTATAATTATTTTTTAACATACTCTTCAATTTTCTTGTTACACCTTCCTCAGTCCGGTTATGGCAAGAAATTCCAACCCTGCTTCATAACATAACATAACATATAACATATAACATAACATAACATAACATAACATAACATAACATAACATAACATAACATAACATATAACATAACATAACATAACATAACATAACATATAACATAACATATAACATATAACATAACATATAACATAGCATAACATAACATAACATGAGTGTCGAGCTCAGGCCGTTCAGCCTAACTAGGCTCGCCATTTTCTTATAACTAAAGTGGATGTAACACTTCAGATATTCATCTGGCTCTCCAT
The DNA here is from genome assembly GCA_029721435.1 of Gymnothorax reevesii. Classification (NCBI taxonomy): domain Eukaryota; kingdom Metazoa; phylum Chordata; class Actinopteri; order Anguilliformes; family Muraenidae; genus Gymnothorax; species Gymnothorax reevesii. The sequence continues at coordinate 61,720,374 of CM056586.1, read as the reverse complement.
GTTTTGGATAATTTGATTAATAAAAGGGACGTTCAGCCCGCAGATCATATCTCAGTTCAGACGGAATAGTTAATGACATAATTATGCAATGAAAATGCGTTTTAATTATTCTGACTGCTGCAATTCTGCTGCATTATCTGGAACATTTTCCAAGTCGTCTATCAGTCAATATCTTTCTGTCAATATCTGTGGCTCAAGTCACATGATCAAGATCCCCACAGTGGAGGAGAGGAACAGCTGTTGCAGTGCACAGCAACTGCTGCTTCAGGTATTATTTATGCCCCAAAAAGTTACGTTTTATGTGATGTTGACAATGTGATTTATGTTGTTATGCCCCTCCCCCAAGGGCCTCCTTTCTTGCTGTCAGTCAACAACTGTACAAATCAATAAAAAACACATCAAATATTTGAAAGTCAGCCAAAAGGCTCATTTTCCTTGAACCCCTAGCAAATAATTTTGCTATTAAAGCGAATGATTGCCCATAAATGTCAATCAGCTGTAAGTGAGGAACAGGAGAATGAAACAGGTCACAGTGTGTCTCAGTAAAGATTATGTCCAATCCAGAGTGGAGACATTCATTCCAAATTTGAATGTTCATCCTCAGTAGATGCTTTTCACTGTGCATCGCCAATGGCCTGATTTACATAGACGTATCATTTTATATTTATGCAATCGAACAGATTTTTTGAAACACAGCAGCCTGCTTGAGTGCAAAACATCAAGGGCTGCAGCATACTTTGCTTTCTTTTTTTTTTAACAATTACTGTATCTTTTTTTCATAATATATCATGTGATTCTTTGTGCTAAGATCCTTGCTGTTTACAACCTAGATCCAGCTTTACAATCACCAATGTTATAGCTCTTGCAGTTTTTACAGATACTCAAAAGATTAGATACAGAAAGGCTTAATTTAACAGGTTACAGATGAATAAATGAGGTCTGATTTTTGCTATTTTGGCATGTTTTTGGAATAGCTGGGTGATTCAGTGTAGTATTCATGTGATATTCTGCTGTTATTGTAAAAGTAACTAATTTTCTTTCTCTCTTTCAATCTACCTAGAATCTGATTCTGAGATGTGAGATTCTCGAAGGACGACGATAGTCAGAAGGAGAGGGGTTTCCATGGCGACGGTTATTTTCATGCTGACGTCACAGCAGCCATCCAGGTTAATCCTGTGCAACAGAGAGAGAGAGAGAGAGTGTGTGTTTTAAACGGAGTCTTAGAGGCAGAAGAGTGCAGTCAGAGAAAGTGTGAGATAGAGAGAGCAAAAGTATTCAATGGCATTAAACCTGCGGTATCACTATATATTTTTTTACTTTCTTGGACAGCATATACTTGCTTTCCTGTATGGAATATAAATTCTTATTATTGCATCTAACCATTATAACCTTTCAGGCAATCTGTGTTGTTGCCATTTCATAGAGGTTCCCACAGTGTGGAAAGACCTTTTTGACCACACGGAACTGACCACTGGAATTGAGTATGTCAGAAATAAAAATGTGTCCACATATCGGAACCACGAGAATACGCATTTTAATACTTAAATAAAGATGATTGGGGCAAAAAAAAAAAAGGGACAATAACATGACACACTCCCATCTTTCTGCTTCTTGTCGTTATGTAAGTATATTGTTTACGGGGAGCATACAAGCTAAATCAGACAATATAAACAATCCTGACCTCTGGTGGCAAATGAGGGAAATTTTTTTGGAAATCGTCCTTGAAAGTCACGCAGTTGCTAAGAGAGTCAAAGGTCTTATTTTCCGTGAAAGCATGTCGTTAGAATTAGTTTAGAGATTATATGGACTGTAGTGGTTTCAGTTCAACTTGGAAAATGTATGATATTGTTGTTCCACAATGGAAGCTTGTCTTCATTTATCCATTCAACAACGTGCCTTCTGCATCCACTATTCTTGATCGGGGGTCGTGATCAAAGTCTGACTTTAATCTGGTGCACAATGACTCATTTGAACCTTCATGGGGGAAGGAGGTTTTTTGGAGTGGTGGTCAGATGCTCTATCTTGCACCAGGGCGGGATCATAATTAAAGTCTCAGCATGGCTTTGGGTAACAGGTGTGTCAAAGGGAGCAAGGGTAACTGTGATTCTTATTGCCTGCTGGAAGAGCAATGGGTGCTTATCCGGTAAAAATTAAAAATACAAAAACACTTGTGTCGTCATTGCAGTACCACATTTTCATGTTTACGCTGCAGTTGGGTTGTGACAGGGTTTTTCAGCCTTTTCCCCATTTCAACCTTTTTGCCCGTCTGGCTCAAAAGCATCCTGGGGACGTCCTTCGGAAATTGAAACTGCTGTACCAGGAAAAGCCGAATATTTTTAAATATTTCCCGAAAATATGTGCTGCCAATCACAAATTCCATATCAAATCTGGTCAGACACCCCCTCCCACATGTTCTGGGACCCTCAGGGATCCATAAACCACGTATGGGAGCTGTGAATGTTTAGAGATATTCACGCCGGCCTGATTAGAACAATTTTGGGAATGTTGGCACAGCCACATACATGGATGCTACATTAGCTAGTTCAGGCTCTAAATAAGAAAGGGAGAAATGTTAGCTATGAAAGCAGTTGACCCTTTATTTTTTGGAACTTTTTTGTCATTCTTAGACAGTGCTCTAGAGCCATCTTGTTTTCAGTAACAGGGAATGATTGCTACTTCAGTTGGAGAATATTCAATTAACAACACATTAAACATCCGAGAGAAATACAAGAAGCATAAATAATTCAGTCAATCGCCTTCACTTTACCACACTGTGGTGTTCTAGCACTTATAGTTCAGTATTATAACCACCAAATTGGTGAAAATATATGAAGGCTGAGCCCAGCTGTGGCTAAAGTTAAGCTTCAGTGGAGAGGATGAATGAGCATGTCCATTACTAATCACATCACAAATGTGCTTTTGTTTTGAACCAAACTAATCGGAAACCACAAATTTTTTTCTGAGTGTGATGTGATGATGTGCGATGTGCGCAATTTATGAAATATGAGATGTCTCTTATATTTCTCATAATAAATTCATAGTATGGCCGTGCTGGAAAGAAATGTTTGATGGATAGGCCCATTTGTGCCATTACTGCAAAAAAATGTATGTCAAAAACACTCTGTGCGATAAAAGTCAGCAGGTTTGTAAAACGAGGGCACTGGGATTCAAAGTAATCACGTAGTCGCCCAGTACTTCAGCACGAAGAGTAATTCAGGGCTTCTGGTTGACCTTTAACTTCAAGGGTATTTCTCAGAGCAGTTTTTCTCCCAGGGGTAAAGGCATTCAAAGCCCTATTTTATGAAGGGTGAACCATCAAGAGAGTAAATGTAGAATCTGGACTTTGCCACAGTTATCGTTTCAAGCAAAAAAAAAATTAGGAATCCCACACCCTGTACTGCAGGAACTGTGATAGGCTTGAAGGGTAACACAGCTTCAACACTACAATGTAATCATTTGTCAAATCATTGATTTCTGCAGTGAAGTTCAGATGGTAGGGTCAGAATCTGGAATAAACAACATGAAAGCATGGATCCATCCTGCCTTGTATCAACGGTTCAGGCTGTCGATGGTGAGTTTTGGTGTGGGAGATGTTTTCTTGGCACAGTTTGTGTCCCCTAGCACCAACTGAGCGATGTTTGAATGCCACAGCCTACCTAAGTATTGTTGCTGACCATGTCCATCCCTTTATGACCACAGTGCATCCATCTTTTGATGGCTACTTCCAGCAAGATCTTGCATCAAGTCATAAAGCTCAAATCATCAAAAACTGGTTTCCTGAACATGACAATGAGTTCACTGTACTCAAATGGCCTCCACAGTCACCAGATCTGAATCCAGTGGAGCACCTATTGTTGGAATGGGAGATTCGCATCAAGGATGTGCATTTGACAAATCTGCAGCAACTGCATCATGTCAATACGGACCAAAATCTCTGAAAAAATGTTTCCAGCACCTTGCTGACTCTATGCCAGAAAGAATTAAGGTAATTCTGAGGGCAAAAGAGCGTCCAAACCGGTACTAGCAAGGTGTACCCAATGAAGTGGCCGGTGAGTGTACAGTACTACTACAAAGCTACACTGTAATTCGTGGAGAGTGCAGCTTGGAAGTGCTTCTGGATGGAGTTGATATACGTGTTTTGCATAGCAGAGTCTTAACACAGATTTCATAATGTGACAGGTCTTCATAGGTATTTAGGAGCCCCTGCGGCCTTGTCCATTAGAGAAGCATGTTGGTTCTAAATGCAGTGCCGTCTAAGGGCTCGGAGGTTATATTCATCCATAATTGTTATTCTGCCTAATCTTTTACACACTCAGATGCTCCAGTTCCTCTTGATTCTCTGAATTTCTCACAATTTTAATGACTGTCTGACGTGAGATCCTTAACCCCTTTGCGCAGATGTAGACGCCTGCGTCCATAAATCCCTATATTTAATTCCTAAATAATTCTGTAATTGAATTTCCAAATGTCTTGCTTCTCTGGAATAATTTTCTGCAGTCTCTGTGACACAAGTACTGAGTAATAAAGCTTAAATAGGCTCATGCATAACAGGAAAAATTGGCATAATCTGCATTCTGCGCAAAGGGATTAAAGTCAGCATAATTGCAGGTTGAAAAATATTGTTCTTGAACTGGTTGATTACTTGTTTATGCAGCTTTTTGCAAAGTGGCAAACCTCAAACTATCTTCCAGGTAAACAACCATCCCTTTTGTAACTGCTGGTTAAATAAATAAATAGTGAATCAGTAAATCACCTGTTACCAGTGGTGGGTCTAAAAAATTTTACATGGGGTGACAAAGGATGGGCAAGAGGTCTTGGCGGAGTGGCATTGTAATACACTGGAAGTCCATGTAAAAAAAAAAAAAACACAATTTTAAATATTTAAATGCAATTTATCATTTACTAGCCGCCAAGCCCGTCACTTGTAACTTGTACTTCGATAAATTCGACGCCGTAGCGCCAAGCTCATCAAGTTGATTGATCAAGCCGTTTGGCCGGCATGGCACCTTCTCTGATCAGAAGGGGGAGGGGGGGGGGGGGGGGGGGGGTCAGTCAGGGTAATTTCTTGGCTTACCTCATTTGATGTAATGGACGGAAATCATCCTTAGGACAAAGGGAACTTACACGATAGGTCAAGCCGTTTGGTTGGTATGGCATTTTCTGCAAACTTAGGGTGCCACACCAGTCAGGCTCTTCTTTTGACTCAAGCGAAATCTGGCTTAGATGTTAGTTTGGAAGCACTTGGATGAATTCGACGCCGTTGCGCCAAGCCCATAAAGTTGATTGATCAAGCCGTTTGGCCGGCATGGCACCATCTCCGATCGGGGGGGGGGCTTCTTTTGCCTCAAGCGAAATCTGGCTTAGATGTTAGTTTGGAAGCACAGGTATCACTGTGTGAAATTACAAAAAAATCCATGCACAAATATGGCCGTGCATGGCGAACACACAGACACACACCGTCTTCCTTATATAATAGATATGAAACAGAAGATCAACAAAAATATTTATGAATATTTTTTGTTAAATTATGTCCTATATTAAAACGCTCTTAATCTTAATCATGCACAACAGGAACAACAGACCAGTATTCAAACAAACAACTTTGTAGGTCAAACTTGGTCAATTTTGGGATCCCTTCTTTAAGTTAAAAACTAAAACACACTGAAAAATTTTGGCAATAATTTGAGTGCAAATACTGCTTTTTCCGTTTATAGAGATTATTCTGATAAATGTTTCTTAGATTTTTATTTTTGTTTTATGCTGCTAAGCAAGGTGCCTATAATTCTTATAGATACATGCCATATTCATAGACTTGTTTTATATTTTGCATCCAAATACTTTTGATTTGATTTTTGTTATTCATGTTATGAACATTTCTTATGAAGCTTAACAACATCAAACAATTGATAAGACTTATATATAATAATATATATAAATATATATATATATATATAAATGCCTTTATTACATTGTACATGATTGTATGTTAATATTAGCAAACACTAAAATCCCGATACGGTAATTTATCGGCTGGCTAAATTTTTTATTTCTGCTGCTTCCAGCTAAATGTGTGTAAATAGGAATTTACAAATAACTCAGTTTGGTTGTATTTTTATCTTATATACTGTCCCAATTCTCGTGGAACTGTGGGTGTAAAATAAACTTCAGTAAATCTAATACACCTTCAAAAATTCCTGTTGCCCAATAGCCTTCTGCCATCTTGGTGCCCATTATTGAGGAAACAGGGCAATACCTAGATCCATCCCATTTCAGAAAGCATACTACACCCTAGTAGTACCTCTTGCTGTCTGTCTTACTACTTCCTGCTTCTTCGGAAGACAATATCCTTGATCATGATCTGTTTCAGGTTTGAAAATGCAGAAACCACCATCACATGAATCGCTAAAAAGAGCTTAAAATCCACAGGAAGAACAGGAAAACTAAGCAGAAGGAGATAGTGTTTTCATACAAAAAGTTCAGCAATGTATGGCTGAAACTATTTTATCGGTTGTTATTTGAAGCTATTGAGGAGAACTTTGGATGCATGACCACACCTCAACCTACACAAATTCAGCACTTCCTACAATAGACACATAACCCCTGCCTTTCTGTCTGCTCTCATACTCCGCACCCCTTCCCCCCTTCCCCCTTTCATCAGTTCCGTCTTCTCCCTCCCTGTCCTCTACATAGGGTCCCAGGGGGGCTCGTTGTGCGCGGGTGCTACTGCAAATTCCCTATCAAAGCTCTCCCAAAATGCTGTTGACAATGTAGATGAGCTACACGGAAGTTCCAGCCTTGCACATCGACCGTATTCTCTTCCGTAAACTGGTAAATTAATACAATGCATTTGATTTGTCTGTCAAAAAACCCCTGCATTGGAATAAAATGAGGATATTCTTCCTTTGCAGTGTGTTCAAATGAAGAATTAATGGATTAGCCCAATGTGGCGTAAAAGCATGGGGGCCACAAGACCTTGATGCCTCCCCTCCAGCATATAGTGTATGTCTGCTGTCTTAAAATGTATTATAATCTTAATAGGGTATTAAAGATAGAAATTTTTGAAGCCATGGAAGTGAACAGACCATATTCTATAGTAGGTTGATATAGTGTGCTGAACCCACTGAGAATTTGCCAAGCATTGTGGAGTCAACAAGTTTGGAATCAATTCACAATTAATCTTTTACATGGGTAGTCCTCTGCTCATTTCTCACTTTGCCTTTTTCCCCAAAAAAAAAAAAAACATGTACAGCCCCTGTTCTGCCTGGGATACAGAGCAGTACAGTGTTAAAGCAACTTCCATCCTACCATAACCTTAAAAGGCTAGGCTCCCAGCTGGAGAGTTTATTTTTACATTCTTTCCTTAAGGGATTAAAGTAATTCCTCTCAGCTGTGGGACCTATTGCCCACCCTCCAGGTTAAAAATAGCCTCCACCTCATTCCCCTGTCAGAGATCCAAAGGTGGCTGGGTGCTACAGTGTAGCGCGAAGTCGCGCAAGAGTGAAGACGGGATTGGCTTCACCGAACAGTGGTGTGAGATTCTGAGCCCATGGGAATAGTACATAATTCTGGCAAACTTTCAAGGCCAAATCTACAAATAAACACTGGTAGATTCAGAGAACAGACACAGGGAATTATGGTACAACACCAATTCTGGAAAATTGGCACATTATTGACGAAGCAAATAAAATCAAAAATGAAAAAAAAAAAATTACATGACTTTATTAACCCTCTACTACATTTTTGTCCTAAGAACGACAAAACATTAATTGACGCTCTAATGTTGATTTAATTGCTTACAGAATAAATGATGACCGCAGTACAGTCAAAAAACTTTACACAGTTGATTGTTTACCACTGTGCATCATCGCCCTATCTTTTAATCACACTTATTTAGTGTTTGGGCACTGAAGTCACCAACTGTGCAAGTCTAGCTAGCAGAATTTTTTTACCCATTCCTCCTTTATGCAGGCTTTCATCCGTGCATTTGAATTTGGCCATTTTTCCCCTATATTTTGCTTCACAATGTACCCCACACTTGGAATCAGAGACAGATCAGGACTGCAGGCAGGCCAGTCTAGTCAATGCACTCTGCTGAAGCTCCCATGGACTTGAAATCCATGCAGAATGTAGTTCGGCATTGTTTTTCTGGAAAATACTGGGACATCCCTTGTACAGATGACGTCTATGTAGCTGCGTACACCAATCAGTCCCAACACAAAACCACTGACGGGTGAATGATAGAACATTGACTATGTTGTTACAATGTTGTTATCAAGGCATAGGATGTATTCGGCCTCAATTGAACTGTCAGTTCTTGAAGTCAATGCACTGGAAGCAGGGAAAATGAGCCTGGGTATGGGGGATTTCGACAAGGACCACAAAGTGATGGTGAGACAACGGTGTCACACCATCTTCAAATTAACTCATTATTTCATGGATTAAGAAGCTTTCCAGGTCGTGTCTCAGCCTTTCGCCCATGGTCAGCTGGGATAGGCCCCAGATCCCCTGTGCCCCTTAGAGGAAGAAACGGTGTGTATAATGGATGTGATGCTCTCTGCTCTGATTTTTCCAAATGCTCCAAAACTCATTGTACAGCACTTAACCGAGGAAATGGACAATAAACCAAAGCAGACTCAGAAAGCAACCTGAGACTTTTTTAAAGTCCACAATTCATTATAATTTTGTCCTACTGATGTTCCCACATGAAAAGCTTAAGGCCTCATTAATAAGGAATGATTGTCTATTTACCGTAAATGTGTTCATGTGGTATGTGGCTAAAATACAAGCCACAGTACATCAGCTCAGACATAAAGAATCTTTTTTTTTTTGGCTGGGTGCACCAGCAATTAGGGGGGTTACATCAGGTTAATGCAAAGAATTTGAAAACATTCTTCAGAAGCGAAGACAACCTCCAGACCTGAATCCACTACAGCATGCATTTCACTTTCAGAAGGCGTAACACTCCAAGAACATTGTTTTTCATAAACTGGCCGTGCATTGCTCTGTAAATGTCCAGCCTAAACATTGCTGCTCACCAGCAAAGATCATGTGTCCTTGCTTTTGCAAAGCCCGCTAATTTATGGAAATTGCATATGCGAGCAGCTATTAACACGTATCAGCGGGACAGCTTCTAAATTCACACATTTTGTTATCACCCCTCCTGTACCTTCATTTCCCGCCGTGTGTCAGAAAAATGTGTCGCTCTGAATGCTTGCAGATAATCATACTGCAAGGAACTGCCATTATTCTGTTCACACATTTTCATTTTGCTGTTAATAACACCTCAGCAGTGGCAAAGAATTGCACAGATGACTGTTGGACACCAGCGGTCTCAATAATTAACGTTTGAACCTATGTTGGCTGGCAGAAACCTTCGAGAGCCTGCTAGATCTCTACTTACCATGTATGATGGGGTGATGATAAAAACCAGAATAACTGAGATGGACTTTGACTTGGAAATTATCAGCTGAACACGACTCTGATCATCTTGTACAACGTGTTTTGGCACCATTCAAATTTCTGGTTTGGCATCATTCTGATGTAGACTACATAATTTGTAGTCTACATCAGATACAGGTAAAGTACTATGTGTTTGGTGATCAGAGGAAACCAACCTTGTTCCCAGAGATCATCCATCCTGGGGCGCGTTTCTCAAAATCACAGATGCTAACTTACATAGTTAGGCCCATTGACTGTGAATGGACGAGCTAACTTAGTTAGCATCTACGCTTTTGGGAAACGCGCCCCTGATCGGGACACACTCATGCACACACACACAGGCGATTTCAGAGTCTCCAGTTAGCCTGACATGCACGTCTTTTGATTGGGGGAGGAAACTAGAGTACCAGGACGAAACCCAATCGAACACCGGGAGAGCATGTAAACTCCACATTGAAAGGTCCCAGGCCAGATTCTAACTTCTCACTGTGGGACAAAAGAGGGACCCAAAGTGCCATACTTGACCTCTAAATGAGAAATCGTGAAATATGAACAATTCTGACAATTGAATAGTCAGTCCGCTCATCTGAATGCAAAGCACTAGAGGAAAACCAGTTACCAGTTCTCAGTCTTTGATGACTGTGGTGGACCGGGGCTCTAGGGGTTATCATGTACATTCAGGGTTCAGTAAAGGTCTCACAAATATACAAACACCAGTCCTTCAGGTAGAGGAAGGAAATAAAATAACGCGTAAATATTTAAGAATAAAGCTGCTTTCACCCTGGACACAAAATAAATTCTTCGCACTACAGATTACATTCGAAGTCAATGCAAAGACGCGAATACACGCATTTCATGTGCATTCGCATCTTTACATTGACTTTGAATGTAATCTGTCGTGCGACAAATTCGTTTCGCGTCCGGTGCGAATGCAGCTTTAGCCTCTTGTTTCCAAATAAAAATAAATAGTTTCTAAAATAAATGCACAATTTAAGCAATCCCTGTTTCATACCGCAGTCTGCATTTCTGAATAACCTGTCTCATTTTGTTGCAGTATATTAGGGCTGAACCTCATGTTGCTGTATCCCATCTCTCTGAAGCTCCTGTACTCCCCAGGCCTGAAGTACATCATTCTGCCTCTGTAATGGGGCTGCTCGTACATCAGCCAGTGCCCGTCCATCACGTGGCAGGACTGGCAGTCCGACATGCGGTAACGGTCCATGAACGCCTCGCAGTCGTCCATCAGCTCGTGCATCTGACCTCCAAAGTTCTCCCTCTCATAGATCCTCATCCTGAAGGATCTGTCCTGTAGAATGATGAAAAATGGTTAATAACCCAACCCAAACAATAACTTTAAAACAAGCCATAATCAAACAATTAACTCAGCTAACATTTCCTAATTTGCGATGCTTATTACAAATCATGAATGCTCACAAATACAACCCCAACAGAAAAGGTTGGTACACTTTAATAAATTAAAATTAAAACTGAAAGAAGTGACTTTCATCATCTTTGACTGGTGTAACGTTGCAAAGCATACAACTGAGAGGTCCTGCATGTTTCTTTATTGTTTTTCCAGCAATTAAACCATCCTTGTTAGTTTTTTCTCTTCTGTTTCCACTAATTAGTTTTCATTATTTAATTATCATCTCATGCATTACCCTGTCCAGTGTTCTCCTGACTTGTTACTTGTTGTTTTTGCGTCTTTTTACATTCCAGGTTCATGTCCTTCCCTTTCAGGCTTGTTTGATTTTCATCTTGTTCAAAGCCAGTTCTTCCAAGAGCACTACATTTTACGTCTTTGATAAATTTGATCAAGAACACCAAGTGTCCATTTTATATCCGATGGCGTTGATACCTGCGAACTTGCTCAGGCTGACAACTCAAGCTGCTCTTTAACCTTGCTATCTATATCCTCCGTAATCACACCCTCCTGTTCAAGCTGAGAAAATCTCTTTGCTCCCCTCTGCTTGCACACATGTTGCTGCGTTGCACGAGTATGGCCGCCTGCTGTTCAGCCCCACCACCAACCCAGCATCAGCTGGCAGGCTCTGGCTGGAGGTGGAGATAGTTAATCATCACTCCACAATATCTCATGTAAACTGATCTGCGGGGAGCGATGAGGTCGGAGCCTATATGCCAAACTCTGTATATCTTTTGCTGCTGTAACAAACACTACATTGGCTGCGTTTACATGAATTGTTTTCCTCAATCTGATTGAAATCAAACGGATTTAATGAATCTGATCCGATCTGTATACATGGCCCCTGCTGCAACCGAATACAGTTTCTTCGACATGCGCTAAAGGTCCCACTAACGTCATTACGTGATTTCATACTCCTACGTACTAGGGAGCGCATGCGCAGAACGAATAACCCCATCCATCAACCGAATCCACTCTGTTCAGCCGTTTATATGCAGCATCAAGCTGATTATCAATCGGCGTAGACTACCGCTTTCAATCCAATTGAAAATTTAAACCGATCCGGGTGAATCGGATCGCCTAAGGTGGTTACACGGGACATTTTGAATCCAACTAACCTGCCAATTCGATTATAAGTAGGATTTTTTACCCATGGAAACGCAGCCAATGAGAGTTGACTTACTGCAATACTGTATGTCTCTTTGCTGCCAGCTCAACAGTGGCGAGTCTGCGGGTCCCTAAGAGTCGTGGAGTCCATGAGATAGCTCTATTTAGCATGCTTTGTCCCCTCCTGATTGCTTTTCTGTCTTTTACCGGAACCCTCGTTAGTTCTTATGTTTCTGTTTACGCCAACTGCGACTTAGATAATCAGAAGTGCCAAGAATCTTTTTCTGTGGATCTGAGCCTGATCCCTTCTCTGAAGTTTGTGATAGCAGCACATTATTTAATGTTTTACTACATCAGTGGTTCCCAACCCAGTCCTCAGGGACCCCCCTGCCCTGCAGGGTTTTGCTCCTGATCTACTCTTGCACACCTGATCCATTTCAGGGCTTCATGCTGATTGGTTGAAAAAGATCCACCTGAACAGGGTGTGCATGAAGGTGCATTGGGCCTTAAGTGGATAAGGTGTGCTAAAGTAAAGCTGCAACAAAAACCTGCAGGACAGGGGGTCCTTGAGGACTGGGTTGGGAACCACTGCAGTGCATGAATTGCATTGATTTTTCAAAAATTAACACATTTCAATTCTGACTGGTGCAACATATTTCAAAAAAAGTTGGGACAGTAATGTATTACTCACTTTGTAATGTTGCCATTTCTTTTCACAACACTTAAAAAATATGTAAAGACAGAAGACACTGAGCGATGAAGTGTTTAAGGTCTGATTATGTCACATTCTTCCTGCTAACAAGTCTTTGCAGCAGTACGGGGTCTTTGATGTTGTATTTTTTGTTTCAAAATTTGCTGTTCGTTCTCTGTTGGAAACAAGTGGAGTACTCTGCAGACAGAGTACTATACCTTTGTAACATGCAAATTTTGGTTGTGTGCTATCTTATTAAAATATGTATCTGCTTCCTTGGAAAAGATGTTGTCTAGAATACAACATATGTTACTTCAAAATTTCAATGTATCCTTCAGCAGTAATGATTCCTTCATAGAAGTGCAAGTTACCCCCCTCCAAGGGCACTGATGCAACCCCATACCATGACAGACCATAGCTTTTGGACTTGTAGCTGGTAAAAGTCTGAATATTCTTTTTTCCTTAGTGCATTTCTTATTTAAAAAAATACCTAAAACATTCATTTTCTTGACCACAATGCAGACTTTCACCTTGGGATGGTTCATAGCAGATGCTCCTAAGCCCAGAAAAGTCAACACTGTTTCTGGACACAGTTAATATGAGTCGTCCTTTTTCCATAGTAAAGTTTTAACTGGTAATTTGGTAATTTTGGGAGTCATGACATGTTTTAGTCCTTAAACGTAGTTTACCACCATCAGAGTGTGAATGAATAATGCCTCCATTGGAAAGCGTCTTTGAGTGTCCAAAAAAGCGCTATATAAAATTGATGCATTATTATTATTATTATTGAAGAAAGATTGTCAAAGTACTCTTGAGCCTATATAGTCATATGACAGTTTTTGAGGCAGTGCCATATGAGTGAGTGATCTGAGATCATGGATATTCCGCTTTAGCATGTGCTCTCACCTGACACAGGGTGATGGGGGCGGGGATGTATGTGAAACTGGTTCTGGTAGTGCCATGGCTTTGGGTTGGGGACTTTCTGGGCTTTTCCAGTGTCTTTGTGATGGTTTTGCCCTGCAGTCCCTCCCCCTCCTGCTGTCTTCGCCTCCACACACCTGAGCCACACCTGTTGCTCGTTGAAGTGGAGGTGAAGTGAATAGTATTTAAGAGCTGCACCCATTCTGAATTTTTAGCCCTTTTGTGTGGTGCTGCGGCTCCCCTCGTTTGTGGTTTGTTTTACCAGTTTTATTAAAAATTAAAATATAATCTTACTCAGCCTGTGCGTTTGGGTCCCTTCTCCACCTTTTGGGTACATGGTCCCTGTGCCCGTCGGTTTGCTGTTTGCAGCCGGCGGAGGCAAAACCATGACAGTCTTGTAATTGACCTGGAAAGACATCAGGGTTCAGCTGGTGGTGATAGGAGCACTGAGCTCTGCAGCGGTGTTTTTTTACTTGCCCCCCTCCTCCTACTCAGGAGATGCCAACTAGGTGTATGTATGATCTAAGAAGGGAGACCACAGAAAGCTGATTAGAAGAAGCCAGGTAAGCACAGAACTTGGATTAATTGGATGCATTAATTGAACTGTATTACTATTCGGGCCTGAGTCCTGATTCAAGCCCATCAGTGATCTTTTTGTCATTTTTTCATTAATTATAATTTCTTAATCATTATTGGCTTATGTATTGGTCTTGACTATTCAGTAAATACTGAAAATTGTTTTTTTTTTTTTTTTGAAATTGTAACCAATTTTGTGGAGCTTCTTCCAGGAATGTGGAGACACCAGAAAAGATGTCATTAATTAATGTAAAATGCATAGGTTTAATTTGCAGAAATGGAGAGTAGCCTTTCTCAGATATAGGATGGACACTTTTAAGTAATTTGCTGGAAAACCAATTTGGATTGAAGTAGAATTTTGGAATAAGGGAAGCCTTCAGTGAAAGATTTAAAGCTTTTAATTTTAAGAGTTTTAGCCGACCAGATACATAATTGTTGTAGAGATACGCATGCTTAATATTATCGGGTTTATCATTCTATATACATTTGAATATTTTCTGTTCATATGTTTTGAAGAATGATTCTTTTGGGGTGGTATTGACATAAATAAGTATATGTCAACTGGGATACAACTAAGGAGTTAATTAAAGTATTTTTGCCATAAATGGTCAGATTTTTCCCTTTCCATGGCAGCAGAATTTTTTCGATTTTACTTAATCCATTATTAAAATTAATAATAAATAATACATTTAACAATAATTAAATTTCACTCGTATTTTCTGGGTTGTGTATACCAAGTATATTAACCAATCCATCTGTCCAATGAAATGGTAAATTGCATGGATGAGTGAATTTCTATTTCTCAGGGAACCAAGCCTCAGTATTTGGCTTTTTTTTTATTTGGCTTCGGTCCAGATAGGTTTGAAAAGTCATCCAGATCATTTGTTAGGCTCTGTAGTGATGTGTAATGAGGGCTCAGTAGAAAAACTGTATCATCAGCGTTCATTGAAATGTTTGTATTTAGACCTTGCATTTCCAAGCGTTTGATTTTATCATTTGTTCGTATTTTTATAGAGACAAACAGATCACATATCAACACATGAAGCATTTTTTTTGTCCAAAATTCCAAATCCTGTAAATTGTTTGATTGACGATCAAGAGATCTTAAAAGAGAACAGGGTACGAGCAATTATGCGTTCAGAGGTGAGAAGCTTTTTTCCCCTAATGGCATGCCATAGAAAATCTGTCTGACTATCTGGGGGTGTTTGGGTCAAAGAGGTGAATAAAAATGAAATGAAAAGTTAAGAAATGTCTTCTATTGGTCTGAAGTTAAGACGGCCGCTCTGGCTTTAGATTTATATTAGGCCATATATTGAGGCTGCATCTCGCAAATGAGGAAGGTTCGCTTTAATTACCAGGGGCTCATGGGGCAGGTCTAAAGCAGTCGCTTATGCACATGTAGGAATAGTCAGCATACTCTCCTCTCCTCTCCTCACAAAGTACTGGTTCCCCATGTAGTTGGAGCGGTCATAGACCATAAAGCAGCCGCTCTCCACCCTGCAGGAGTGACAGCGGCTCAGGTAGGAGGTGGGCTCAGCACAGTCACTGGTGCACTCTTATGAGCGACCTTGGAAGTTCCTGCCCTCGTGGAGAATAATCTAGGAACAAAAAATATCAGATACGGATGAATTTTGCCCAGCAGTGACAATGAGAGCATGGTCTAGTAATTTTCATCAATGTCTATCACCCCCAATATGTAGCTGAAGGGGATCTCTGAGCTTTTAATTTGATCCCATTCACCGCAGCGATTGAGCATCCTTATTTTAAACATACTGCACCTGAAATTAAGCCGTTGAATCCCACAGGTCACATCTGAGTCCTTTTAATTTCTTTTTTAACCCCTTAACTGTCACTGGGCCCTAATTAGGGCCGGGCCAAGTGCGATAAAATGCAGGTGACAGTAAAGTATGATGGCCCTGCCCTGTAGTCCCTCCCCCCTCCTGCTGCCTGCGCCTCCACACCTGTTGCTCGTTGAGGTGGAGGTGCAATGTAGAGTATTTAAGCACTGCACTGTCAGTTTGGCAGTGCAGCTGCATTCTGTGCCCTGATGTTATTGTTTTTGCTGCTGCCCCTCTCCTGTTTGATTTTATCTTTTAAAGTAAAGATTTTTATATTTTTACTCAGCCTGTGCGTGTGGGTCCCTACATCTTCGGTCCCAGTGCCCGCTGGCTTGTCCTCTTCCGTCGGGGGCAAAACCATGACAGTTAAGAGGTTAACTTCTAGAAGCTCTAAAAGTGCTGTTAACTTTGGACAAAAAAGCAACTGAACTTAACCGTAATTAAATAAAAAAATGCGCACAGTTAATGGTTGGGGAGGTCTAAGAAGTAAAATGCACGCACTAACATTGCGGGGAAAAATTTGGGATTAAACAGGTTAAGACTGCCTCATTAAATCTGCAATATCATTGCTGTAGGAAATACTTACGCATGTACAGGGCACAATATGCTCTGATGTGTAACACCAGCGCCCTCAATCACTGGCTCAACAAGGCCCGGCCTGCATTCCACGCTCCACCTAATTCCCCACATCTGTCAGTCATTATCCCCGTAATATTGGCAGCCCTATAAATATGAAGGCCACAATGGAAAAATGATCGGAGTCACATTTTCATGTTGTGGAGAAATGATGAATTTAAAATTCAAAATGATCTCAGATACAAAGCAATGAAAAAATATGCAAAAATATAAAATCTACAATAATAATAATAATAATAATAATAATAATATGATATATCATATATAAAATGCAAACATGCAAAAAAAAGAGCAAAATTTGGACTAGTTTTTCCTTTGTGATCTGCATATGTAGACTTCACACTTAGTCAGTGTGAGGTCTCATAAGCCCGTAGTTCACTGCTTGAATTATGTTGAATGCAAATGCTAATACTTGTTCTCAGGAACCTTTATTCTAGTTTTTAGCTGCACTGTTGTAACTCGACCAGCGCAGCAGTGTATTATTGGAAGCGCTGTTCCTGTTTATTTGTATCTTTGACTTTTCCCCCCTTTGCTGTATCGCAGTAAAGCCGACTTCATCTTTGCCTGAATCCAGTTCCAAAAATGACATTTTTCTGTGCACCATCTCCGGTGCCCAGAAAAAATCCTTATATGATGCAGCATTCTCTTGCAATGTTTAGGGTATATTATCTGCTATTAGCACTCAAGTATCTTTCATGCTACATTTCCTGAATGTGGTAAAATATGTTTGAAGATATAATGAAGAAAATATTGTTTTCTTGAAAAGTGCTTTGCGTGTTCTTGCCCTTGAGCATGCTATCACATACCTGTCTTGTATTCAATCTATTTTCATAATTACTGTCAAGCAAACCATTAAACCCACTTTTCCTAATCCCTGCGGTGACAAGCAAATCTTTATGTGATATTTAACTTCACTTATCCTGTCCATGGTCATTTTTTCTCTGGCTCAGAGCTGCACTACACAGATACAATGATCTACCATGGCTTTTATACTTTATTGCACAAACGAAGGACGTGCGGCCATATTGTGCTAAACCCCTGACTCATCAGACAAGACCATTAGACAACGGTAGCCAATAGCAATGGCTTGTGGGGCTGTGCATCCATTTGTGAGCCACAGAGAAATGCTATGCTTATTTTTTTTTTAATTCAGAACATGGAAGCTGAGTGATGTTGGAAACCAAGAGAATTTCACGTCATGCCACATACTATAAGGCGGGCGTTTAAATTAGATTTCTAATATTTGTTCATATTGCAAGAGCATTTTTTAAAGATATCAAAACTTATAATTAATCACTTCTCAGATGGAATCCATTCAACATTGTTGTTGATTGATTCAGGGCCAACTCAGGACAGTTTAGTGAGAAGTATAACAATTTTATATTTTGTGTTGTTAATATGCATTGGGCCTGCTCTCCACAGATTTAAACCCACTATTGGCTATTGCTATTTGCTATTGGTTGTTCTGGTGCCAGACTGAGGGCTGAATCCAAAACTCCATGCTAAAGACTCAAGTCCTGCACCTCACAGACTTAATTGATGTATCAGAGCGCACGATTATAATTTTTGAGTGTTTCAGTTTATGAGGGCTAAAATTGTCCAAAATGTGTGCGACAGTTGCCACTCAGGGACTTTTTTACTTTGCGTTTATTGCGTTAATTTCAAAATGTCCCCCGAGCTTTCCTCACCAGCTGTGTTGCAGCCATGTTCCCCTTCCCTCGCAGGAGTGTTTTCCATATTTATACCCCTTATTTTCACTGGCTTACTATCCTTTAGAAACCAGCTGGTAAAAGCTTATTGTCATCATAAATGATTTGTCATCTTTATAATTGTAAAATATGGGCGTTGTCTTCCTAGTTCCATGAATAGGAACCAGCTCCTAAGCCTTACTCTCCAGGATTCGGATCGCAATCCTACTAATCAAACCTCAGTCTGTTCCTCTGCCCAATTTATTAGGAACAACCTCCTGAGCCTTCTGCAGTCATTAGGATTGGGACTGAGTTCCTGCAAAACCCCACAGTTCTACCAAATTACTTTCAATAAACCTGACCATTGGATTGTTCTCGGACTCCGGGTCTGGTTCCGGGTCTGGATCATAACAGTAGTGTGACTTAGAGAGGAAGATCTGTGAGTGTAACCAACTCCTAATACAGGAGAGGCCAACAATCCCTCCAACCATTTTCTTTAACCATAACCAAAATCTTAGAAAAAGACTCCCAGCTGTCATCTTTGCCTGTGGTGTTGGCACAATATACTAAGTCAGGGGTTTCAATAATTTTGTCACATATGGCACTCATAGTGAGAATACTGTATTGAGAGAATATAGAAAAAACCATTAAAACATGAGAATGTTGAAATAGTAGGAAATTGTTTTCCCTTTAAAAAAAAGGGGGGTTTCTGAACGTGTTTGTTGTTCATATGCAGCCTGTTTCTTTATTTTTACGGTATCAATAATTCGGCCCGGCAATAATTTGTTCAGAAAGTTCTGTTTTGAGCATTGTAAATGAAAGTATATTGACGAGCGCATCCTGCTGAGAAATGCACAAAACAGCAGATAGTGTCGCTTTACAGTCCATACGGTAATGCAGTCCCACTCCGTGCTGCTGCGTCAGGATTTTACACAATGAGGGGCTCAGGTTCTATAGCTTTGCATACGTATAAAAAGGAAGTGCAATGAAGGGTTGTGGGCAGTTAGCGGTGGTGCACCTGTGTGGTCCAGAGATCAAAAGCATGACCATGGGCAGAGTAAGTTTAGATTTCTGGTGCTTCTGTAAAATATTGGCTTCCATGCATCAAAAGCTACTATAAAACAGGGGTTGCGCGGGTTCAGATTATGCGCTAGAATTAGAGCTATTATCTCCTATTTGACGACAAACTTACTTCTTACAGATCATTTTCTACGAGGACAGGAACTTCCAGGGTCGCTCCTATGAGACCAGCAGCGACTGTGCTGAGCTCACCTCCTACCTGAGCCGCTGTCACTCCTGCAGGGTGGAGAGCGGCTGCTTTATGGTCTATGACCGCTCCAACTACATGGGGAACCAGTACTTTGTGCGGAGAGGGGAGTACTCAGACTGTCAGCGCATGATGGGGATGAGTGACTGCATTAGATCGTGTCGCATGATCCCCATGGTAAGAGATACCATGTTTAATGCTTGGACAGCATACTGTACTGATTTAGCCATGCTTTGTCACACCAAGGGCTTGAAGATTTTTGGACACACTTTACCCCCCAGCCTCATGTCATCAACTTCGGATAAGCAAAAGGCACCACGTCAGGTCATGATTAATGTGAACACCAAGTTTTGTGAAAAAATATTGCACGGTTTTCAAGTAATACTCTGGAAATGAAATGTTCACAGACGGACGGACGGACAGATGGACAGACAACCGCACCCATGACTATATCCTCCCGCATTATATGCCGGGGGATAATAAGGTTACATTTATTAACATTAGCTAATGCAGTAAGTAGCACTAACCATAAGCTACTTAACAGTAAACTAATGGGTCTACTAATCCTTTACGAATGGCGTTCATGTTAACTAAGTTATGAATTTATACATTATTGAATAGTGTGATAGTTTTAGGTTTTACTTGAAGGATACTTAAGATATGTTTTCAACTTCATAATAAGGATGTCAAACAGCATGAATAAATGGTAAGTTAAGGTTACCTAATGCTTATTTAGCTTTCTGATGTATTAGTTAACTGTTAATTAATTGTTAGTTCATGCTTATTACTGAATTAATAATGTACCCATATTGTAAAGTGTTTCAAGTTTTTTTTTTCATGTTCTAAAACTCTCTGGCTTCTAATTACCTGTTGTTTTTTCTGGCATCACTACTCAGTTGAGAATATTGTTATCACATGTTTGTACTGTTTTCTGATCATTGGTCATTTTACATACACAAATGGATCACTCCCTGTCTTACCCATCATTCTACAGCACAGAGGATCCTTCAGGATGAGGATCTATGAGAGGGAGAACTTTGGAGGTCAGATGCACGAGCTGATGGATGACTGCGAGTCGTTCATGGACCGTTACCGCATGTCGGACTGCCAGTCCTGCCACGTGATGGACGGCCACTGGCTGATGTACGAGCAGCCCCATTACAGAGGCAGAATGATGTACTTCAGGCCTGGGGAGTACAGGAGCTTCAGAGAGATGGGATACAGCAACATGAGGTTCATGTCCATGAGGCGCATCATGGATTCCTGTTATTAAAAGCTCTTACTGTTTTAAGGAACAAATCATTTCAAATAAAGACCTTTTTTAAATTTTACTATGCTGGGTCTCACATTAACTGAATGACATGTGCTGGTGCAAATTGTTCGCACGGTGACCCTCACGCCAAGTAATTATATTATTTATAATGATTATATTATAATTTATGCTCATTTGGTTTCCACTCATCATATAAACCATCATTACCTCTGAAAACATCATTGGCTGGTAATACAAGAAACCACTGCCATTAAAAGTTCAAGAAACTCAGTTCAGTCAGGACGACTCATGCATTGAAATTTAAAGTAAACTAGGGTCTTGGGGGGCAGGGAGGTCAGTGAGCGTTACACATAGGGAAATGCAGACTGCCCCGATAGAAGCTGACAGTGTTACATGCACTATTGATGATATCTATTTAAAGCAACAAAGCATAGTGGGGGGCTTGAAGCAGCAGCCGCATGGGAAATCAAGGGGGAAGAGCATTAGTCATTACCTGAAATGTTTTTATTTAAATGCAAGAAGCATAAAAAATAGATTTCCAGAACTTGAGGCCGTTATGATTAGTGAGGGTTATGACATAGTTGGGATTACAGAGACATGGCTTAGTGAGGAGGATGGAGATGAATATAATATAGAAGATTATAAGCTCTTTAGGAAGGACAAATGTAATAGGCAAGGAGGGGGCGTAGCACTCTATGTGAACGAAAACATAAATGTACAAGAAATTCCCAAAATTGAACATTCTTTGCCCTGCGAAGACATCTGGGTCAGGCTCATTGGCAAATACGATACAGGTTTAAACATAGGAGTATGCTATCGACCGCCAGCTTTGGACAATATTGTCAATGAAATGTTCTTTAAGAGGATTAGGCAAGCTTGTAGAGGAGGAGGGACTATTATTATGGGAGGCTTCAATTATCCTGGTATCGATTGGAAAATGGTGAAAGGACAGGGTAAAGGGGAGGAAGAATTTCTGGATGTTATAAATGACAATTTTTTGGTGCAGTATATTAGTATATAAACCTTCAAGAGAGAAGGCAATTTTAGATTTGGTGCTTTGTAATGACTCTGATAGACTTAGCAATGCTGAGGTACTGGAGCCACTAGGGACTAGTGATCATGCTATTGTTAATTTTGAAGTTTCATGGGAAGTTAAGAAGGTGTCTTCGAAAACCAAAATTTTTTATTTTAGGTGAGCAAACTTTGACGGGATATATATATAAGCGAAATAAAATGGGAGACACTTCTAGACTGTGAGTCTGTAAATGAGATGTGGGAAAGATTTAAGGGGGTTTTACTTGATTCACAATGTAAATTCATTCCAAAGGTGTCCAAAAGTAAGCTGAAAAAGCAAAATCCTCCATGGATGACCACAGCTATTCGTAGGAGTCTGAGGAATAAGAGGAATCTTTATAATGCGTACAGAAAGAATAACAAAGAGAACACAGGCTGAATACTGTAAAATGCAAGCTGTTGTGAAAAAAGAGCTGAGGAATGCTGAAAGACTGTATGAAAGGCAAATTCCAGAAGGGGCAAAAACTAATCCTAAGTGCTTCTTTCAGCACTGTGGCAGAAAAAGGAAAGTCAAAAAGGAGGTTAAGTGCATAAAAAATAAATATGGATCGCTGCTATATGATAAAAAGGATATTGCGGATACCTTATACAGTTTTTTTGTTGAGAATTTTACCTTGGAGCGGGTTTTTATTCGGCCAAATGGCATGTCCAACGCTCAAGATTATTCAGCGAAAATTGAGGTTAGGGATAATGAAGTATTAGACAAGTTGCATAAACTAAAGGCAGACAAGGCGACGGGTCCTGATGGCTTATATCCTAGAGTGCTCAGGGAAGTTAGTGAGATCATCTTTAAACTGCTCTCCGCTATCTTCAGATGGTCTTTAGAAACTGGAAAAAAAACCAAATGATTGGAAGCAGGGCAATATAATACCAATATATAAGAAAGGGCACCGTACTGAGCCAGGAAATTACAGGCCAGTCAGTTTTTCACTTGCATTGCATGCAAAATATTGGAATCTATCATAAAAGTCGAGCTGGAATTATTCCTTGAACGTATAATATTTTGAGGGATAGCCAACATGGTTTCTGTAAGGGAAGGTCATGCCTGACAAACCTCCTGGAATTTTTTGAAGAGGCCACCAAGACTTATGATCAGAGCAGGGCTTATGACATCATATACTTGGATTTTCAGAAAGCATTTGATAAAGTCCCACATAAGAGACTAATTTTGCGCTGAGCAGAGTCGGGAAATGATGCATTCTCTTTTAGTTGAATAACTGGGGTAAACTTGTTGAATCTGATAATGTTTGGAGTTCATGTAATGTTAAAATAAATTAGTGACTGAAAACAGTTTAAGACTAATAATAATTTTCATGGGATTTTCAGCGCTTCAACAATTTTAATTTCACCATCTGTCACTGGTGTACAGTGATCATACGATCATGGCCGTGTCTGTGGTGTAGCTGGCTGCAGCTTGCTTAGATTCACAAAGTTACATAATTGACAGTTGACATTGTTTATTCTTGCTTGCATATATGTTGACCTGCAAAGTTGCATCAACCTTAGCTATTCCATGTAGACTGCTATGCACGCCAGCTGCCGCTCACTGCCCAGTAATGTAAAACAGATGTGTAAGTACAGCATGCAGCAATGAGATGGTAGTTTCAGGACATAATCAATTCAGCTAGAAAGCATGAAATGGCGACCTTTTATGCTCAACAAAAAAGAAAGAAATAAATATCTTGATGCACTTCTTTGATACGTTGGCTTAGCACCAATAAACTTCCCTATCCGAGATGACGTATACGGTCACAAAACTCACATTCAAGGTACGTGAACGTTTTTAAGGAGCAGGGCTGTAGAAGTAAAAGAGTATGCAGGCATTTCTGTTCAAAAAATTTAAGTTTTAAAAGTAGTGATTTCAGAGACGAAACATGCAAAAAAAAAAAAAGAAATCATTCAGTATAGATATTTACTCCTAAAAATGAGCAAATGATTTCGATTACCTTTAATATTCAGTGCCACTTGTTTCAAGAAAGAATAAGGGTTGAAAGATGATTTTTTTTTAAGTGGCAATAATTAAATTTCATATTAGAAGTCTTCATGATATTGAAAATACGAGAATATACATGAAATCATTTCAATTAACTTAATCAAACATTTGGCAGTTTAACCTACTGAGTGCAACATGATGGTGAATTGCATGCAACACATTCTATATCAACTGCACAGGCGGTCCGTTGGCAGTAATGAAGGCCTTCAGAAACCTCACCTTTCAATACGTAATAACTTAAACCTCTTACAGTTTACTTTTCCCGATTAGCAACAGTTGCTCAGACTAATTGCTTAAATGACCGTCAAATTTATGTTTGACAGCACTGTAATACATTGCACCAGAAAATTACTTGGCGTTTTCTTCCACACGTAAATGGCAACTTAAAATATCAATATATCTTTATAAATTCTGCCCTCATGTAGCTGGTGAAACAGCTCAGATTGCGTAAATTAGTTTGCAAGACTCATTAAGCAATATGTCACAAGAATTCGTTCTATATTCTGAATGTTGTCACAGCCTAAGGGAGTGGTTGCTCTCAAGAAAAAACAACAAGAAGAAACCAAGCCAACTGCTTTCACTATAGGAAAGAATCTCTTGTATTAAAAGTCAGTTCACCTGATCTTCTACCTTCTGTGTCTAATTCTGTTATGGGGGGTTTTGAGCCATTCATCACTGATAGTTTTGTCTCACTTTCACATGATTTTTCCTCATCTGCTCCTATTTGAATTCTAAGGGATACTGGGTTTTCCCAATCTCTTATTCATGCAGATATTCTGCCTTTTTCGGACAAAATGTCTACTCAATTCAAGGAGTAGAAAGTGGTTTTACAAGTGTACCTTTCCATAATGTTCATCTCAAATCAGACTTGGTCTCTGGGCCTGTTACTGTTGGTTATAGGTCTTCTCTTCCTTTCAAAGGCATTCATTTGCTTCTTGGTAATGATCTTGCTGGGGATAAGGTTGTGCCCTACCCTGTTGTAACTGACACTCCTTTGATTGATCAAGAATCTGACTCTATAGAGGAGGAAATTCCAGACCTCTATCCTTCATGTGCAGTTATTTGTTAAATGGCCAAAAAGGCTATTCAAAATGATGCTGACCTGGACTTCAACCTGGCTGACACCTTCATTGGGCAGTCTTTTCATCAAAAACCTTACAGTCCTGAGATGTCTGGGAAATCTTCAGACTTGTCCTTGTAAAGTCATTCTAATGACATTCTGTCTCGAAAACAACTTATTCAGGAGCAACAACAAGCTTGTGATCGAGCGCATCTTCTTCCACAGGCTGCAAGTGAACAAGAGGCTACTCAAGTTCCAGTTTGTTTTTACTACAAAAATGGTGTGCGTATGAGAAAGTGTCGTCCACCTGATGTTTCTGCAGATGAAGAGTGGATGATCGCCCATCAAATTGTTCTCCCAAAGTCTTATTGTCACAAAACTCTGTCTGGCCCATGACAATCTTATGTCAGGTTATTTGGATATCAAGAAGACCCTTCAACATGTCAGGAATCCTTTCTTCTGGCCTTCTATGAGGTCCGATGTACAGGAGCACTGCAAATCCAGTCATACTTGTCAAATGATTGGGAAGCCGAACCAGAAAATTCCAAAGGCTCGATTTAAGCCCATTCCCGCTTTCAAAGGACCTTTCAGTCGGATCATCATTGACTGTGTTGGACCATTGCCGAAGACTAGATCTGGTTGTGAGTACCTACTGACTATCATGTGTGCTTCCACCCGGTTTCCTGAGGCAATTCCACTTCATAATATCAAGTCAAAGACTATCATCAAGGCTCTTACTAAGTTTTTCTGCTTTGTTAGTCTTCCTAAGTCAATTCAGTGTGGTCAAGGGTCAAATTTCATGTCTGGCATATTTCAACAGGTTATGCATGAGTTTAGTATAAAACAATACAGGTCATCAGCTTACCATCCTGAGAGTCAAGGTGCTTTGGAGAGGTTCAATCAAATGCTGAAGAACATGATAAGGACCTACTGCCTTGACACAGGGAAAGACTGGGATGAAGGTGTCCATCTTTTTCTGTTTGCTGCCATTGAAGCAGTTCAGGAGTCTCGTGGGTTCAGTCCTTTTGAGCTTGTTTTTTGGCATACAGACCGTGGACCTCTGAAGCTTCTGGAGGAAAAGTTGCCGGCCTAAGATGATGTCCCAATGAACTTGCTTCGGTATGTCTCTGACTTCCGTAATCATCTCTCTAAGGTTTGTGACTTTGCAAACTCTAATTTCAAAGAGGCTCAGGGCAAAATGAAAACCAGATATGGCTTTTGCCAGTTCCTGGAAACCCTCTAAGAGCCCAATATTTTGCCCTTTACACTGTCCTCAAAAAGGTCAGTGATCTAAATTGCATCATTTTAAACCAATGGAAGGAGGAAACAAAAACAAATGTGTCACATCAACTTGCTGAAAGAATACATTGACAGAGACCCTCAGCAAAGGCCAGTCAAAGTGGTAAATTGTGACTGCCCCTTGGAAAATGAACCTGATCCAGCCAAACTTGAAAATTCAGACATTCTTCCAAATATTGACAACAACAGCTAAAGCAGCTCATATTTGAATAAAGTCACATATTCCCTGACGTTCCATCAAGGACTGATATGGTTTACCATGATGTCATCCTACAAGATGAGGCCAAGCCAGTAAAACTGCATCCTTACAGAATGAATCCAGAGAAGCAGAAATACCTTAAACAAGAAGTCAAATACCTACTTGAAAATGACTTTGTTGAACCAAGAAACAGTGAGTGGAGTTCTCCATGCGTCGTAGTTCCGAAACCCATTGGAACATATAGAATGGTGACAGACTACAAGAAGCGAACACTCTATCAAAAACGGACTCATATCCTATTCCCAGGATTGATGACTGCATTGACAGTTGGACAGTCAAAGTATTTCACCAAGTTTGATCTCCTCAAGGGCTTCTAGCAGATCCCTCTAACAGACGGAGCAAAGGAGATCTCTGCCTTTGTCACACCAGAGGGATTGTACCAATACAAGGTGATGCCCTTTGGAATGAAAAATTCTCCGGCCACCTTCCAACCTCTGGTAAACAGAGTGATCTCTGGACCACCGGATGTGAGGCCTACATTGATGACATTATCGTCACCAGCGACAGCGTCCAACAGCACCTCGTCTACATCAGAGGCTTCTTTCAGAGAGTGAGTGATGCCAAGCTGACTATCAACCTTGTCAAAAGTGACTTTTGTAAAGCTACAGTTGTTTACTTAGGTCATATCGTAGGACAGGGTCAAGTCAAACCAATTGATGCAAAAGTAAAAGTTATCACTGAATTTCCAGAGCCTACAATTAAAAGACAACTAATGAGATTTCTTGGGATTGCTGGCTACTACAGAAAATTCTGTAAAAAAAAATTCTCAATCATTTCTGAACCTTTGACAAATTTACTGAATAAAAATGCAAAATTTGTTTGGGAGGAAAAATGTCCAAATTCATTGCCCAACTGAAAGCTATCCTCAAAAACTCACAAGGTCTCATTTCTCCTAATTTCAAAAAGGAGTTCAAGTTGGCTGTTGATGACAGTGATATTGGTGCAGGTGCAGTTTTACTGCAAGAAGACACTGCTGGAGTAGATCATCCTGTTTGTTACTTTTCCAAAAAGTTTGATAAACATCAGAAAAACTATATAACAATTGAAAAAGAATGTTAGCCATTTGTTTTGGCTTTACAACATTTTGAAGTCCATTTGACTTGTTCAGCTACTTACATCAAGGTCTTCAGTGATCATTCTTAAATGAGATCAACAACAAGAATCAAAGATTACTGAGATGGAGTTTACTTTTGCAAGAGTATAATTTGGATATTTCTCACATCAGGGGAAAAGATGTTATTCCAGATGCACTTTCATGCATGTAAATATTACTGCTCTATTTGATTGTGAAAAATGTAAATTTTATTTCTCTATTTGACTGTGAAAATTGCACTAGTTGTTAGGTATATGATTGTTATAATGATCAATGATACTTTATGTGTGAAGTTTCAGGATTATACTGATTATAAAACCGTGTTAATTTTAGCAAAAGAAAGCTTTTAGCAAACCTTTCTTTTCTTTAAGAGGGAGGGTGTTATTTATGAGTGTTTTATGTATATCATAAATGGAGATTTGTCAGGCTACATGCTATTTGTGCTGCCTTACTGGTCAGCTATTTGTTTATTTTATTCATCATTTAGCACCCTCTGGTGGTGTGTCTGTAGCAAAACATGATCTGATAGTGGACCAAAATTTGATTGGTCACAAAAGGCAAAATGTTTGGAGAATCTGGCACAATTTACATGCACATAAATGCCATGTCCTTCAATTCCTCAAATGGCATTGTATGAGGAACCAACATGCAACTCTGCAAGTTAAAGGATAATTCCAATTGGGAAGAGGAGGGAGCAACAAGCATTGTCGCGTGGTATAATGGCACTGTATGACATGGTGTTAAAATGCAAGTGCAATCCCTGATCTTCAGGCTGTGTTACAAAACAAATTTTGTGAAAATCAGTTGGCCTTGCCTTACATTGGGAGCTGAAATTACTGTGCAGTGACTTATCTTTGTCTATGCTAAAGGTCTGACCAGAGGCGACCTGTTGGAAAGAGGAGCGACAGTCAACTGTGAATGAACTCACTCTCTGAGTTAAAAGAGATTGTTTGAAAGCAACAGATTCAGTTGCACATCTTTTTATCATCTTGTAGGCCCTCTAGTGGTACCCCTAGGGACTTCAAGGGCTTAGGACATGAAATTCAGCCCTGTTTTTTATGTGAAAAAAAAGCTACAAAGTACCTATCTTGAACAATTAGTGATGGTTTTAATATCGCATACTTTACGCAATCTTTAAAAAAACTGCATTTTATCTGCTAATTTATCCACTTCAGGGAACGCCCCCTTTGCCTAAATCGAGAACATTTGCGCTGGGCCAGCTCAGCCCCGTGACGTCATAAGTTGTACACGAATTGCGTCTAGGTGTTTAGCCGTAGTGTACGACTCTGGTCTGGATGGAGAATAAATTTAAAAATTGGACCAACAAAAATTACCAAGGGTGAATGGAAAACAATGTTTAGTATGGGGAAGCAGTGCGACACATGCTCAAGGAATGTTTCTGTGGCTAAAAGATGCAGAGATTTTGAGATTATGGAAAAAACAAGTGCAACGTACTAGTGCCGACTTTACTGGCCCAAGCAAGCCCAGGTCACTGAAACCTACGATATGCGGACAATATTTCGAGCATTCTTGTTTTTACATATCGTTTTTATTATTATTTGCAGAACCAAAATTGTTTGCACTGTGTCTTCAATAGCCAGCCAGCTGTTCAGTGTGATCTAGCCAGCTAAGCAGTGAAATGATACTATTCACGGCACTCTACTCATTTCTGGGCAATGTGCGCTTGCTAACTTACTACCTAATAATAGCAAGCTGCAAAATATGGTTTACACATGTTGTGATATCATTCACGGCTCTATATTTTTGCGCACTGCGTGTTCGCTCGCTAACTAGCTAATTACAGCGAGCTGCAAGGTACGTACGGCTTACACGCATTGTTTTGAGAGCTCATGAAACAGTGCACAGAAATGAGTAGAGCCGCAAACATTAGTATTTCACTACTGGCTAGATCAGGCATATATTCAACCACCTCTTAGCCTAATATATTATGGTCTTCTTAGGTAAGGTAACCAAACGTCAGGTCTTGAACTCACTTAAGGTTTAAAAGTGAGTAGGCTGGTTATCCAACACGCAGTGCACAGAAACAATTGCAGAACTGGAATAATAATCATTCTGCTACTTGGCTGGTAAGCGTTGTACAGTTCGGGACAAGCGGAGACACTGACAATTAGCTGTCTACATTGCTCGAGTACTCAGGCTGGAAGCTGCATGGATTTATGGGTATGAATCCTGTGTAAACCTGCTTTCACACCAGAAGCAAAACAAATTTTTCCGCACGACAGATTACATTCAAAGTCAATGCAAAGACGTGAATACACGTGAAACGTAATCTGTCATGCAAAAAAATTTGTTTTGCGTCCGGTGTGAAAGCAGCTTATGTTGAGTTTCCTCATCTTCCATAAAAAGTACTCTTCATCAAAATGGACAGATTCAATTGAAAATTCTGAGGAACTATTGGAATCGGACTCGAATGCCAACGTTGTTGGACGCACAATCGGACACACAATCACAAGGGAGAAGCAGACTGCCCTGATAGAAGCAGCCAGGGCCACATGCACTAGCGATGATATCTTTTAGAGGCAAAAAAGTATATTGAGGGGCCTTGAGCCGTAGGCAGCTGGGGAACAGCATGGAAAGTGCAGTTGTAATAGTCTGAAATGTTTTTTATTTAAATACTAGAAGCATAAAAAATAAATTCTCGGAACTTGAAGCTGTCATAATTAGTGAGGACGATGACATAGTTGGGATTACAGACATAGCTTGGTAAAGAGGATGGGGATCTATATAATAT
The DNA here is from genome assembly GCA_029721435.1 of Gymnothorax reevesii. Classification (NCBI taxonomy): domain Eukaryota; kingdom Metazoa; phylum Chordata; class Actinopteri; order Anguilliformes; family Muraenidae; genus Gymnothorax; species Gymnothorax reevesii. The sequence continues at coordinate 61,689,986 of CM056586.1, read as the reverse complement.
AGAAGGTTATTAGCTCTTAAGGAAGGATGGATCCAATAGGAGGAGAGGGGGTGTAGCACTCTATGTGAATGAAAACCTTAATGTGCTGGAAATTCCAGAAATCAAACATGTAGGTAAAAAAAAAACATTAGACAGGATTACTTCATGGGAGGTTTAAAACTGGAATGTGCTCCACATGAAAAAGATCTGAGAGTAATTGTTGAACAGACCTTTACAGGTTCTAGCCACTGTCCCTTAGCAGTTAAAAAAGCCAACAGGATTCTGGGATATATAGCCAAAAATATTGAGCATAAATCTATGGAGGTTATACTTTATGGGGCGCCGTTTGTAAAATAGGGTGTCTTGTTTTATACCGCACAGTTTTTGCACATTTAGCGTCAAAAAATGGGAAAAAAAGATTGTTGCCATTTTAAGCCGTCTCTTTTTCACAGGTTAACGCTGAATTGTGTGTAAATTGTTGTAGAAAAGGTTATATCATTTTTTGTGGTATAACTTTTTGTAGAAGGAAAAAGAGGACATTAAATACTAAATCTAAATGTGAAATATAAATCAAATTGCTAGATATAAATTTAAATTATATATATAATTAAACATATAATTATATATGTATAATTTAGGATTTAGATTTAAGATTTAAGGTTTAGATTTAACCTATTCGCCAGTACATGGCACTGTCAGCTTAGCGTTGCTGTTCTGTGGGTCATACATGACTTCAGCGTGAAAACAGCTCGAGTGAGTAGTCAACAGCGCTAGCGAGAAATGGCGACGGTAATAAGCCAAGATTTGGCAGCAGCCATACAGATGGCTGTTTCCTTAGGTATATGGGCAGCGATATCTTTTTCCGTACCGTTAATGCGTCGCTACTCTGGAATTCTGGTCCCCCCACTTCACTTTCGTCCCATAATTGCGTCAATTTGCATCTTGATTACGCCGACAAAATAAGTAAACGTTTTACAAACGGCGCCCCATAATACTTAACTTGTACAACGTATTTGTCAGACCACATCTAGAGTATTGTGCACAGTTCTGGGGACCATACTTCAAGAATGATGTAGAGGGTCTAGAAAAAGTTCAGAGACAAGCCACAAAGTAAATTCCAGGTGTAAATGGTATGAATTGAAACATTTTGTGACAGAATGAATCACTGCAAAAGAATACTAAATGAATACATAACATTAATCTTTAAAGTAATTACTGTTAATTAATGCAATCTTAATTATCATGGAATAAACTCAAACAGTTTCTCATTTTTTGTAACCTTTTCTTGACTTCATCAACAAAAATGCAAGCCATGCAGTAAGCATTGTAGACAGCATATGTACAGGTGACAAAAGGGCTTTTTTCCTAACTGACCAGGAACTCTCATCTTTTGTCGTTTGGCAGCAGCACATGACTTTTAAAAAAGCTGACATGTAGAGTTGATTGATTTGCATGACAATGAAGGGCCTCTTGCAGGGTATTAAAACCTCTGGCTCTCATCCGATGCTGTTGCAGTGTGACCAAAATCAGCCAACACAATGGGAAAGGTAAGGCTGGTTGTTTTGCTCTGCATCTTTTGCGCCTCTGCATATTTTCGTAAGTTATTTAACCGAAAACAATGAGGCAGTTTTGTTTAATGGGGGGCTGCCAGTCACGTTAATTTCAAACTGTGAATTCTATTTCTGGGGGAAATTCCGGGGCTGGATCCATTCACGAGCCAAAAAACATCCGATCCATTTTCAGATCATTTTCTACGAGGACAGGAACTTCCAGGGGCGCTCGTATGAGTGCAGCAGTGACTGTGCCGACCTTCACTCCCACTTCAGCCGCTGCAACTCCATCCGGGTGGAGAGCGGGAGCTGGATGGTGTACGAGCGCCCCAGCTACATGGGCTATCAGTATTTCCTGATGAGAGGAGAGTATCCAGACTACCAGCGATGGATGGGATTCAACGACTGCGTTAGATCCTGTCGTATGATCCCACAGGTACAGGTCTCATCACTTTTATAGATTTTTTTTCTTTTTACTGAACTGCTGATAAAGATGGAATGCAGTATATTCATAAGGGCACACAGAAAATAGTCTGTGCTGTATCTGCCGCACTTTATATAATATAATTGTTTAACCTGATTAAATTGCTTTGCCGCCATAGAAAAGGAACCACATTTGTCAACACTGGAGAATATATAGTTCTTCACATAAAGACCAGCGACTCATGTTCCCTGTGTGGAACAAAAATTAATGACCTGATCTGAGTAGGACATAGTGTGGCAACTATGGGTATTCGTAGCATTTTTTAGTCTGAGTGAAATAGAATTTTAAATAACTTTACACATTCTTTGCAAAAAATGAATAGCCCTTACATTCGCACCACTTAAAATATATAGGAGCTTTAGCAGTACAATATTTATTTGGTTTCATCTGCCTCCTGGGCTACATTATAGCAGAGTCTGATCTACCAAAGAAAACTTCTTTGGCTCAAAGGCATCCAGTGACCCCCATCATATGCTATATTTATACAGCGGTTGTATTTCAAGATTAGTTTTTGGGATATGGTTTATGCCATAATTTAATCTTTTAAGACCATTTGTATGTGGTCATTGCTTATCAAGTTTGACCTAGATAATACTTGACAGCAGAAATCGATGTAATTGAGCCCAAATCCATTGTGCTGAATTAATGTAAGAATTTTTTGTCCTCAGCACCAAGGCTCTCACAGAATGAGGATTTACGAGCGCTCAGACTTTGGTGGTCAGATGATGGAGTTCATGGACGACTGTCCGTCCCTCTATGACCGGTTCCGCTACAATGACATCCACTCCTGCAACGTCATGGATGGCTACTGGCTGTTCTATGAGCATCCCAACTACAGGGGGCGACAGTACTTGCTGCGGCCTGGCGAGTACAGGCGATACAGTGACTGGGGAGCCATGAGCTCCAGGATTGGGTCAATGAGGCGCATTGTATATTAACTGTTTTAATTATTAATATGTAATAATTATGGGGATTAAGAGAATGACAATAAAGCCTAATCAAGTCAATAAATACCTTTGTGCATTATTTACTAAAATATTTATTAGTATTCACTACAACTGGGTTACAATTGCACATATTGTACAAAAGCAATGGCTTTTAAACGATGAAAGAAAAATTGAATTCTATCATAGAGTTAAACAGGAATTGGTGCCAGAAGTTTTCTGCATATTCAGAGAGCTTGCTTGGTTACCGTGGCAACCGCATAATAAACAGAAAAATGCCAACTTGTATCTTTTTTGGAGGTTATTACATTTACCTCTTTAGATTAATTCTGAGTTGTTTCCTGATGTCATTTTTTATTGAACCACAGATCACACCTTAATTACCATTTTAAAAAACAATTACTGACAAAACTATTAGAAAGCACAGTCAGAGTCTCAACTGAAACATGATTCCACACCTGCCACTGCAGTGGATTTGTTTTGATTTATTGCATCATTAAATTACCTTACTTCTTTTTTTTCCAAAAAGGGCTGTGAAGTAAATCACAAATCACAAAAATGACAAATGACAAATGACAACATCGCTAAGCTGTTTTTCCTTCAAATGGCTCATTTTCCTGGAAGGGGGGGTGGGGGGGGTGGGGGGGTTCAACAGAGAAGGATTGGTGTTACTACAAGATATACAACCACGCGTAAAACCCAGTCATGGTTTGAAATTGCGCTGAAACATAAACCCTAATAAAAGACAGAATGAACTGCTGATAAGTTAAAAACATTTTTTTTTAAAAAGTTTTTAAAGTTTTCTCAAACTTGCACCAGCACAGCCTCTATTACCTCCTCTTACTCTCTGCCTCTGGTTGGTGGAGGTGGACAGTCCAGTTTTTGGAATCTAATTCCAGTCCTGCCATATGTTTCTTCTACCCACAAACTCCTCCAACTGGGTCCTCTAATTAGTTCTGCCTGCTGTCTAAATAAATATGCTAATTAGCTAATCAAGATGATCGGAATGAAATGCAGGGGAAGACTTTGTGTACCTCGAATTCTATCTATGCAGGAAGACACAATCCATAACAAAGCTCTTTTTCCTGCATGTAGCTTTTTCTAGCCATTGGTCTCTGAATGAAAATCTAAAATGGGGTGTCTTGGAATTTCTGCCTAGATCTTTGACAGAAGGCAACCTGTGGTACAATCAAACTCCACAGCTCCCTTTTAAAGTCATTACTGTTTGGAGGGTCTTTGTGACCTCAGTTACCATGGATACCAAGTACTCAGAAGAAAAGGTTTTTTCAAGGCTTGTTTCCGTTGGGGAACTATCAGTCCTTTTTGAATGCTTTCTAGAGTACACAAAAAAATTAAAATGCCTGAATTGAACCATATTGCCTGACAGTGAACGTGTTATGGTTCGGGACAGCACTATGACACTTTTATTAATTTCGTTGTAAGGGATACAGTTTGTATTTTTTAAAACACTGATGTCTCATGGGAAAAATTGATAGGAGAGCAAATGTTGTTTGAATCTGGGTTAATTGAACAGCTCAAACCTATATATGTAGACCTACCAAAAACGGTAGCGTTAAGGGGAGGTTTTTCACGAAACCATGGTCAACCTGAAGATGAACCAATGAGACCTGTTTTATGAGGTTGAGCTGAGGCCACAAAAGTAACTCAGTTAGTTTCAGTCAGAAACTGTTTTTTTGTTGAAAGAAAAGAAACTGCCCCAAACACTCATTTACATGTCAACTATTTATTTTATATTTTTACATGGAAAACAATACGCTCAGAAATAATTCAACAGGAATCCATGATGCGCCTCATGGACATGAACCTCATGTTGCTGTATCCCATCTCTCTGAAGCTCCTGTACTCCCCAGGCCTGAAGTACATCATTCTGCCTCTGTAATGGGGCTGCTCGTACATCAGCCAGTGCCCGTCCATCACGTGGCAGGACTGGCAGTCCGACATGCGGTAACGGTCCATGAACGACTCGCAGTCGTCCATCAGCTCGTACATCTGACCTCCGAAGTTCTCCCTCTCATAGATCCTCATCCTGTAGGAACCCCGGTACTGTAAAATGATAAAATTATAGGAAGTGTGTTACGTTTAAATTTTACCGCAAAAGTGCGATTTGAGTAAAGTAAAACTGCAGAAGTCATGGTCTCAGGCAAGGTAAGTAAATGCATAACATTAACTTTAGGAAATAGATTTATCCAAAACTAGAAAGGCAAAGAATACCCATGCACTTTCAAGCTGAGAATTCTGGGCGTTTTTTGTGTGTGTATGTAGTCTATGAAGGTGTGTAATGAATTTGATAGGACTTCTCACGCTGGGGATCATTCGGCAGGATCGAATCATGTCTCCCATCATGCCCATGCCCATCCATCGCTGGTAGTCAGGGTACTCCCCTCGGCCCAGGAAGTACTGGTGGCCCATGTAGTTTTGACGCTCATAGATCATGAAGCAACCGCTCTCCACCCGGATAGAGTGGCAGCGACTGAAATACGAGCTGAGATCAGAGCAGTCACTCATGCACTCATAATGGCGGCCGCCGAAGTTCCTGTCCTCGTAGAAGATGATCTGTGGGAACGAGGAATGCGTCGTAATTCAGAAATATGACACAGAGGCATTACTAAGCAAATAACTAATCTGACTTGTGTGTGGTCAATTTGTGAGATACTGGCAATATTTCTGTTTTGCACTGTATAGCCATCACCCAAATTATTGAGAGTACAATTCTGGTGCACATCTTCACACTAGGATGCTCAAAACATTGATTTTAAATGGATTATTTGTGTGTGTGTGTTTGTGTGTGTGTGTGTGTGTGTGTGTGGATGGGAATGTCGAGGGAGACAGGGAAATAGATAGAGGGAGGAAAGTAAATTAATTAATCCTACCTTGCCCATTTTAGAGGTCTGCACGTGTTCCGTTGGCATGTCCCTGTCGCAGTATGTCGAGCGCTTATATAGGAAACAAGAAAACAAAAGCAAAGTCTGGTACCATCTTGTGTTGTTATTCAAATGGCTTGAACTGTTGAGCTGGCAGAATGTCTGAATAGTGCTAAACAAAGCTACACAATGGTGGTCATCCATACATTTCTGGCACTGTTTGCCATTTTTTGCCTGAGGCAACAAAAGCAAACCTTTTGTAAACCCTTAACCCTTTGAGCGCCACAGGCAACTGTAGTTGCCCAATGGTGTAAAATATCAAAACCATATGGTGTTGAAAACCTATCATGTGGCAATTTGTTTAAAAGATTTCCCGCAAGGGAGCTCTTTTAAACAAGTTGCCGCATGATAGGTTTTCAACAGCTAAGGATAACCACATTTTTAATTCCTTGAAAATGTATTCAGCGCTTAAAGGGTTAAAGGTCAAAATATTCCAAGTGCACCGCTAAATTATCATGCAAACTCTGAAAAGGTTTCAAAATCATGAAATTCTTGCACTACAAAATTTCTTTAATATCCAAGAATATGCTGGCAACTGTTTAATAGTGTTAGGCGTGAGGCTACTTATGGAAACAACTGTTCATATATATATATATATATATAGTTACATAATGGGCTTGTGTTGTTCATCAATTCACAATTATACTAATGTGAAGTTACAATTCCTATGGCTTTAAAGAAATTATTCAAACTTCTCTGTAAAGACAGATTCCTGTATTTTAAATGCAATGCAACTTATGCATGGCTGATATTTCTTGGCTCAATGTGGTCCCGTAGAGGTATTATCTTACCCTGCTTCAAATCATTCATTTGGTATTCAGTTCATTCCGTAAGACAGGCCGATCATATCTGACAGTGGTTTGGAGATGATCTCACCCACTTCCTTGAGTATCCTTAGGCATATGTCATCAGGGCCTGCCAACTAATTTGTGTTTAATTTATGTAATTTTTCTCATACTTCGTTATACCCGATCTCAATATCCACAAAAAAATCTTGAGCCTTAAAAATTCACTGTAGGCTCTTAAAAATCTGCTCCCTGGTAAAACCCTCAACAAAATAACTATTGGAGGCATCAGCAATATTCCTATCCCCAGGCAGCAATGATCCATCTTTATTCATAATACACTGACAAATTAAGTGTATTACTTTATCCCCCCCTTTATACAAATATGACCCAAGCAAACAAAAAATGCAGTTTTTTTAAAATGATTCTACATATTGAAGTAAAACAGCAATACAAACCAACCGAGCCCTGTTTGAAAAAGTATTCACTCCCTCAATAACTAAATCAAAACTAAACAAATTTTGTTGATAATTAGGTTCAATTTCACTGGACTCACCCAGGCAGTGTCGGTGCCAGAACTGAAAATTGGGGGGACGCAGAACATCCCTTTATAACAACAATTTGTTCAGGCTAGTTCTCAATCATTTTCTAAAATAACAATGCATTCACTCCAAAAATACTCCACACTATCAGGCGTTGCTAGTTCTCCTTATTAAAGCAAGATGACAATCATTCATTTGGACACACATTTTGGTGCATTTAAATCAACGTTCTTCAAAATAGCATGAAGACGTTTCAAATGATCTTTTATTTCATCTCAACAAATTAGACAATCATGAAGCCACAGGTTAGATCGTCTGATGTACCTAGTAGATGAGCTACAGACCCCCCACTCTCTGCTCCCCGTGAAACACACTCATGCTAATTGATACCTTTCAGTCAGTTCTCTCATCGACTGAACTTTATCGACATCCAACTGGCAGATCAATTTCAACTTCCTCGGAGAAGACCATCTTTCATCTGAACTCGTATTTGCTTAATTTTAATCAATGTTATTCAAAATTACTCTCAGTATGGAGTGAAAAAAGTGGCACTCGGCAGTGAAATAGGCTATAAAAAGCATGCGGCTCAAGCTATTTGCGCAGGTGTGCAATTTTGAATAACGTTGATTTAAATTCAACAAATATGCGTCCAGATGAATGATTGTTGTCCTACCTAATCGGGGAGAACAAGCAGCACCTGTTAAGTGCGGCGTGCCCTCGGAGTGAACCTTTTGTTAATCATGAAAATGACTGAGAACAGGTCAGGACTAATAATTGTTTCAAACGGATATTTTCTCCACTCCAATTCTCAGTGATACTTAATTTACCCCATGATTTCATCGCTGTTAAATCGCAAACTGTGTCTTCAGTTGCCAATTATAATGGAAAACGCGTCAATAAAGGAAAATGATGAGAACTACCCTGGACTATCCTAATTGTCATAAAGGGACATTTCTGTGCCCCCCACAATTCCCTGTTCTAGTGCCGGGCCTGGTGATAATACATGGTGCATGTACACACTCATTCACACACCAACACATGCTCATCCACCAGTACTGTTTTCTAAAGTCAGAATATGTACAAAGATGCATGATTAGCCAAAACAAATACAAAATACTTTTGTATATTAAAATGATTTACAACGGTAAATATGACTAAAGCGATAGGTCATGATGTCTAAATAGGATCGATTATCATATTTTAGTATCCACTTTTGGATTTGATCCCAAAATAAAGCAAGTACAGGAAAGAACCTGATCCAGTGATGTTGGGAAGGTATTTGTTTGAGCACCACAACCCTTATGTGGAATGGCCTGGATTGAAGTTTGTGATGTTCTCAGTCTTGTCTTTGCTCCGCTTCCAATCCGACCATTCCTGAAAAACCATGATAATGTTATATATGTGTATTCATGAACAACTATATTTCAATGTGTGCAAATGATATATTAAGGTGTATAGTGCCATTTCAAACCTTCTCCCATGGTTGTTTATATGCCATCCAGATCATGGTATTTTTCCGCACTGCTGTCCAGACAGAGCATGGTTAAAGTTCAAATAATACAATGACTCTTAAGTCAGATATTGCATAATGATGTAGTAAAATCAATCAGATATCTTAAACTCTAAGTACTCTTCAAGGGAACTTTCTATAGATTTATTAATGTGGCATGATATTGTTGACCTGATGCACTACAATCTCGGCAAATCTGCCTCGTTACATTTACTTAGGACATAGTTTTCTACATAAATGTTAGTGTTAGCCATAAATGATTGGTACATAAAATCTGCTGATGTAATGATTATATAAAATCCTCAACCACAGCACAAATTTAGTCCTGGCTAGTACAATCTTATGCATCCTTTCCTCTTATACCGTATGTTCTGCAATCTATTTTAATCAGGAGGTCGTTTGTGTGCCAAAAATCTGCCTTTACGGAGGCCAATGAGAGTATTTGTGGGGACATGAACCATTGTCTGTTTCACTCTGAAGCTTTTCTAGTCAGCGATGTTCCATAGCACCCTACTCATGGTATAGAAAAAATCTGTGGCAATTCAATGAGGTAATCCAGGCAGGGACACAAGAGAGATCTCAGCAGGTTTTACTAGTCCTGCCCATAGGCATGACAGAAAGAATAGCCCATTGTCATGGGAGGCCAGCATCTCATGGCTGACACGTTGAGCAGTTCAATAGCTACAATTTCATTGGACCTTGTTATGGATTGGTGGATTGTTCAGGGAACATTCCTGCCTCTCTCCTGTTTACAGTCCATGAATTAGCGGAAGAGATTATGGATGGATGGATAGATAAATGGATGGATGGATGGATGGATGTATAGATTGATGATGGATGAATGCACGGATTCTGAGATCAGCAATGCAGAGTCTGGTACACACATTCTATGCATTGAATGGGGAAAAGATTGTTGAAAGCTTACATACTCAAGGATAAATGTTTTGGCAAAGCTGTTTTTAATTTATGAGATTTATTATTGTAAATTTGATGCACTTCTTAATAAAAAGGGAAATATCCAAAACGACAAAATATTCAGCTTTTGAAACGTCAAATGGAAATGTTATAATATAAGAGAGTAACTTCTTTTGGTGGATACTTTAAGGCCACAATACTCCTTGTGCTTACTGTTTTCATTAATTGAGGCCCGCTAAATGTTGTAACACATATTTTTTTCTTGCCATCAGGTAGAGCCAAATAAAAATATCTCTGTAAAATGCACTCCTTCTGGACTCCTCCTCTCTCTGAAATTGCGACTGCATCATTCCATTTCTGAATGACTTTCACTGAGTTACTTTGCAATGAAAGCGAAGAAGTCAAAGGCTGTAAAGACATTAAGTTTTATTGGGAACAGAGACACAGTGACAGATCAGCACTAGTTGAAGTCGGTGATACGTCGCAGGGAGCCTATTCGGGGGCTCATGCCTCCCCAGTCGCTGTACCGGCGGTACTCTCCAGGCCTCAGGTAGTAGTGTCGCCCCCTGTAGTTGGCCTGCTCGTACATGAGCCAGTGGCCGTCCATCACGTTGCAGGAGTGGAAGTCGGACATGTGGAAACGGTCCATGAGGTTGGGGCAGTCGTCCATCAGCTCCATCATCTGACCGCCCATGTCCGAGTGTTCATACAGTCGCATTCTGTAGTTCCCTCGGTACTGCGGGAGATCCAATACAAGAAGTGAAGGTTGGGTAAAATTAAGACATACTATATTTGAGCCCCCTGGGCAATTTGTCCACTGATTGCAACCCATTCTTGCTATTTAGGAAAAATGGGAAGCCATTGTAGTGTGTTTTGAATCAAAAGCGGTTTAAGGTCAAGGCCTGAGAAATAGCAGAGGTATATGTGAAATGAATTTCTTTTGGTTTAGGGAGAACCAGAGGAAACCCATTCGAACAAGGGGTTGGCATGCAAATTCCACAAAAAGGGGAGTCAGGATTCAAACCCAGGGCCTCATGATGCCTCAAACCTCATGATGCGTTATTAGACCTCTCTGTTATTCCCCTCATTTGGACTAATCATCAAATTTTCATGCCTATGGATTCAGTCTTTTGACTGCAGCAAGAATGAACTATATGTCCGTGTATACCATTGAAACTATGCAATTATTCCGCTATGCAACCCACTGGAAGCCAGAAACTATGCCATTTTTGACTAAAAATAAAAGTTAGACATTTTTATGATTATTGCCGTGGACGAAAATTTGATTACCAAAGAGTAACCAATAGGCTGCCCAAAACTTACCATTGGGATCATACGACAGGACCTGACGCAGTCTGTCATCCCCATCATGCGCTGGCAGTCAGAGTATTCGCCCCGTCTCAAGAAGTACTGGTGGCCCATGTAGTTGGGACGTTCATAGATCATGAAGCAGCCGCTCTCCACCCGGATGGAGTTGCAGCGGTTGAAGTATGAGTGGAGGTCAGCACAGTCACTGTTGCACTCATGATGCCGGCCCTGGAAGTTCCGGTCCTCGTAGAAGATGATCTACAGCGAAGGTGAATATTTACCGTTGACTCGAAAATCATTTGAAATTAGACCGAATACCATAAAATGAACATAACATTTTTATAAGGAAAGTGAAACAAAATGTAATGTATGGGTCTTATTGATTAATGCAATAAAGAGGCATTTGGCCTTTAGACTTACCTTTCCCACTGTCATGACTGCGCTGGGCTGGTAAAAACTCGACACTGTTCCCTTCTGTCACTCTCACTCTCTGTGGAGCCCTGCGCTTTTATAAAAAACGAACAAAAAAAAAACAGCTGTGTGATTGCGCAGCATAAAGTATTGTCATTCAAATCATACCCCTTTAGTGTTGGGGTGCAAAAAAAATGTGTTAATGTGTAGCTGTTCCTCCGCAAGTCATTGTTCTACCCCATTTTTGATGTGTTCATCACAATTCAGGGAGAAAGCTACTGTACTCTGGGTCGGGATTGTGTTTGTGTCATGTCAGCAGAACTGAGAGTGACATCTGTCTCAGCCACTCAAAATCAGCTTCGCTGTTCCCTCAGGCTTTTAACATTGGTTGAAATGTATAGGCTGTGAAAGACCTCCGGGGGAGAAAATACAGTAATTTTGTTTTGCTATTGGGGTTCTCTCACTGAAATGCTTCATCACTGAGTATCAAATGAACAGGAAAAAACAGTGTTAACTCAGCTCTAACACGGCATATATAGCCTTTTTTTTTTTTTTAGATCTGAGCAGGGCCATATGTGCTCTTGACAATGAAATATGGCAGGCTTCTTATATTGTTCTTGTTCACTGCATAATACAAATGTACAGTTATCATAAAAATCTCATGAGTTTTGTTGGGGCGAAAAGACTCAATGATTTCAATGCGTTTATCTGATTGGGATGATATTGTACCACCACTCTAACTCTGACTAACTGCAGACATCTCATCTCATCTCCCGAACCTCCCCAACCTTCTCCTTCATGAGCAGCATTATTCATTGCAAGCAGCTTTTGTTCACATTGCGGTTGGGGGGAGGGTTTGTCATCTCGGGGACTGTCAGTATCATGCATGCTAAGACTATTCCCAAGCATCATTCGATCAAAGTCACTGCCAAACACAAATCCATGTCATTCCGTAATTGATAGTCAAATCTGGCGCTTGTGTCCTGCCTGAACTAACTGTTTCACCGGGTGATTTCAAAGCCACATTAGACTATGCAGTTTCAACAGTTGATATTGCACAGAATTCACCATAACAACCTCTGGTCACAGGTGGTTGCACTTATCCATAATAATATAATAATTATTTCTATAATGGCAAATTAATGTTTTCACAGAACATAGTCTTTAATCAAACAGAGGGTTTTTTCATATGACATCATGATTCCTAGGTCTCAATATGAGCTAAAAGAGATGATTGAAAATCATGCTAATTGCAAACCTTTATGTTTCCAATATTTTTACGGCTGATATTTTGACCAAAGGTAAGTTCAAATATGGCAACCCTTCCTTTTCAATCAGTCAATCAAGTCGCATCCAGCCACCCTGTAGTGTCTCTGGCTTTGCTAAACAACAAAAAAATATATTTAGCCTACTGTTATAGGGGAACTACTGCAAAATGTAAATGTGAAAATCTTGGCTCCAATCTTGACATCCTTGTCCTTCTGAGGTTCTGAGGTTGCGCGAGTATCACGCATTATCATCTTGTTCTTTAGAATGTCAGATGTTTTGTTGTTTAGACTGACTATTATTTCATATTTTAGAACTGTTATTATTGTTATCCTAATTTGTTCTTGAACTCTACGTTTTTGTTTATAATTTTGCATTCTATCGAATGGTGAGCTATTTTAAACAAGATTCAGCTGGTTTGAGTTTTTGTTCATTCACGGTTTTGATGTGGAATTGCAAAGGCAAAGAGATTCAAGACGAGTTCCCCAAGGTAATAATGCTGTATCTTCGTTAGTTTTAGTTTCATAAGGAAGCAAGCTAAGATGGCAAATTCCTCTGGAATATTCTCCTCATTCATCACCATTAGGTCGAAGTACAACCCCAATTCCAGAAACATTGGGATTTTGTGTAAAATGTAAATAAAAACAGAATGCAATCATTTGTAAATGTCATAAACTGACATTTTATTCACATCAGTACATAAACAACAAATCGGATTTTGAAAGTGAGACATTTTACCATTTCATGAAAAAATATTAGCTCCTTTTGAATTTGATTGCAGCAACACATTTTTAAAAAGTTGGGATAGGGCCATGTTTACCATGGATAAAATGGATAAATTATAACCACCACTTGGAGTTGAGTGCCTTAGGACTGTAGTATTACTATTGGGACCGAAAAAGAAAGCACCTCAACAAAGAATATGCAGCATAGTCTACTGTGTAGTGGATGAGCACAAAACTGATGTGATTTCTACGTACTCTACAGGTCAAAATATTACAAACACCCTGCATTTTTCAGAATTTGGCTGGTTTTTTTTATCTTAGAATTAATTTTGAGCAAAAAAAAGGCACGCAAAATGCCGAAGAACAACTGGGCATCTTGAAATTCAACATGAGTTGCTGAGAGATCAATCAATCAACAATCAATCAATCTTTACTTATATAGCACTTTTCATACAGTAAAATGAAGCACAAAGTGCTTAACATGTTAAAAACAGAACCCACCCATCACAACACCCCCTTCCACCCCAAACACCCCACCCTTATTCCTTGTCCACAGAAGTGATTGTGCGCTGTAGATTAAGTCTAAGTATAAAAAGAAGACAAATACTGGAACTGAACACGGGGGAACCATAGGAAACACTATCACAGGGAGCCGTCTGTGTCAGGAGGCTGGCGTCCTCCCCTGGAACGCGGCTGCTGACACGGAGTCCCATCCCGACCCCGGGCAGGGGGAAGGGCCGAACACCACCCCCATAAGGGGTTGGTATGGACCTCCCGCCCTACCAGGGGGAGCAGACCCCAAACCAGCGCCGCGGCAGCCGCCCCGACACAGAGGGCTCTCACTGAGGAAACACTGCAGTTAAAAACTGAGTTAAAATAAATAACATAAAATAATAAGATACAAATTTAAATGAGATAAATTAATGCAAATAGGAAATAAATTAATAGTTAGATGAATTGAAATGAATGCAAGAAAAATAAATAAATTAATAATTTTTTTTAAAAAAACGTAAACGACTCCACAGAGTAGAGCTAAAAATGGCAATTAAATGATGGCTAGTTAATAAAGTCATGATAAATTAAAATCAATAAAGTTGAAGAAAGGGGTTTTAATTAAAAGCCAAATTAGAAAGGTGGGTCTTGAGCTGCTTTTAAATATCTCAACATTCTCTGCAGCCCTCAGGGTCTCCGGCAGGCTGCTCCATAAGCCTGGGGCATAATACTGGAAAGCTGCCTCACCGTATGTTTTTGTGTTTGTTCTGGGAACAACTAAAAGGCCTGTGCCAGAGGACCTCAGGGTTCGCAAGGGTTCATAAGATAAAGGCAAATCTGACAGATAAGAGGGTGCAAGACCATTAAGACATTTTAAAACTGTTAAAATGACCTTAAAATCAATCCTGAAACACACAGGGAGCCAGTGCAGTGATTTTAAAACTGGTAATGTGAGCCCGCCTTCTGGTGCTCATCAACACACGTGCAGCTGAATTCTGAAGCAATGGAAGGTGGGATATACTTTTTTTTTACTTTCCTGAGATGGTTGTAGTTTTTTTTAGTTAGGGGTTACATCTCACATTGTCCCTCCAGGATTCTTGAATCTTCACTCTTGACTCTTTTTATTGAAGAATGCTTATTTTGAAAAATCAGTCTCGTTCAAATTTCTGGACAATGCTCATACCAAAAAATTAAATACAGTACCAGTCAAAAGTTTGGTCACACTTTGCTAATGACACAGCACACTGTTTTTTTTTTTTTTTTTTTTGAGAAGTTTAAATGGCTTAACTTCTCTA
The DNA here is from genome assembly GCA_029721435.1 of Gymnothorax reevesii. Classification (NCBI taxonomy): domain Eukaryota; kingdom Metazoa; phylum Chordata; class Actinopteri; order Anguilliformes; family Muraenidae; genus Gymnothorax; species Gymnothorax reevesii. The sequence goes on along the minus strand of CM056586.1, from coordinate 61,674,838 downwards.
TATAATCTCAAATGGAATCTTGTGAGAGGTAAACAGTCAGAAATATAAAAAGAAAAATTTACTTGTTTGAATAGAGTTTAAAGTTTTGGAATTCTCAAAGAAGCCATATTGAGCAAAGTAAGCAGACAGACAAGCTCTTTCCATTTTTCAACCGGCGAATTAAAGTCAAGCTGACTGGGACTTATGAGGCAAAAAGGCCCATGAAAATCAAACCGCGAGTGCCGCACATCTGACAGAACTTAGACAGGGCTGCGCAGCAGCAAACTCATTATAGCCATAAAGCTGCCCTGATGAAAAAAAATAAAAAAAATGGTGAGTCTGCTCAGCAGATATGAAAAGTGCCGGTTGGTTTGATGGATTTAAGAATTAGACATTTGTTTTCCAAAATGAGTGCTAATTTGTTTATTTAAGATGTATTGTAAAAAAAAAAAATGTGGTTATGCCCAAACGTTTGACTGGTGCTGTATGTCAGCCCACATGATCAAATGTGGAAAATGCAAAACATAAGTTAATGGGGAAGAAGAGTCATGTACTGTGCTGGAACCTTTATCACAGTTTCATCTGACTGAGGGTGGTCCACATGCTAAAAATGTCATACATCACAATCACTCTGCACTTTCTTGGTAAATGTAGACATGAATCCTTCCATTCATCTATTATCTAAACCATCTCTTCCTCATCAGGGATATTGGGGAGCTGGAGCCTGGAGCAGCCGACTATAGACGGAAGGCAGGAATTCAGCATGGGCTGCTCACCAACCTATCACACTGCTCATGTCCTCTCACACCATTTGGTGTCTCTAACTATCCGAGCACGCGTGTTTTTGGGCTGTGGGAGGAAACTAGAGCACCTGGAGGAAGCTGACATGAACACAGGGACAGCATGCAAACCCCACACAGAGAGGCCCCAGGCCTGATTTAAACCTGCAACATTCCTTCTGTGAGGCAACAGCGCTACCTACTGCACCACTGTGTCAGTGAACATCCTTTTTTGATTAAAATAGAGACTGGAGTACTTTTGTTAACTCAGATGTGACTTTTAACTTCAAACTGGCGTTCAGTACAGAAATCATGAACGCTTTTTTTTTTTTTTTTTAGCAGTACCAATGAAAAATAAGCAATAAAAAATGAAAACATGAATAATGTTAAGGGACTAAACTGTTTCGCTTGTGAAAAAGCTAAGGCAAGAGGTTCTGAGTTACAGTGAATCATTGCAGAAACTCAGTGTAGTGAGTTATTTTTGAGGTGCTGTTTGGCTCAAACTAATGGCCCTTTTAAGTTGGTCCATCAGGACTCGGGAGGTCCGTGCGCTGAGCTGGGCTGGGGTTCCAATCCAGGCTCTGGATGTAACCTCAGGTCTCGCCCTCGGAGTCTGCAGCGAAAAACCGGAGACACGTGGGAGCTGCCAGCTAGCTCCCGGAACAGAAGAGTCACACCCTGTTTATTTGTGTTTTGGTGAGCGGCCGATGAGCTGCAGCTTGGATCGTTGTGGCTGGAGGTTGGACGAGTATCTGAAACTCACATGACCACTGCGAGCGCTGGCTAATGTCAGCTGCATCAAGGGCATGAGACTCGACTCTCAGCCAGTGCTTATTGTGTCACTTACTTATTTCTGCCTCCTTTACTGCTGTTCTTAGGTCTATATTGTATGTCACATAATCTCACACACTGGCAATGACACTAACATTTGAAGAACACCACAGTCTCACACAAGTCCTCTCCTGTTCCACTTATAGAAAACAAATCTCACATGAATATCAGCAGTGACTACACTTTTTTTTGCAAGCTGTTAAATGATGATATACAAATCTAAAAAAATCAGATCTTTCTGGGAGACTACACCCGTTACTCCTTCTACCGTCTCGATTGGAATACAATAGCTTGCACAAGACTCCTCCTTCTGTCAGTTATGTAGAGACATGCATACTTTCTAGACATTAATAGCTGTAACCTTCTCAAATTTAAGTGAGAGCCCAAAATTAAAAATTTTGACAAATCTTTCCTTGCCTTGATATGGGCCAAAAATTCTAAATGCCTGACAGGACACAATACAAAAATCAGACTAGCATCTCTAAATATGAATCATTCGAAGTTCTTTCATAATGAGGGTGAGTGTAATGTGAAACAGGAGGCCACGTCTTGTGCTTTCAAGCAGCAGCTGAGTTTCGGTCACGCAGTGTTTTTTGTGTCTTATCCTGTGGATAGATGGGAATATACCACGTAGCCAGCTCACATTCTTCATATTCCTTGGCTCAAGCTTAAAGTAGCGCTTTGAATCCTCGAATTTCAATAAAAAGCTCCTTAATATAAAAAGTATTATGCCAGAGTTACTAAAGTATACTGAGAGGCATTAAAAATGCACAATAAAATATAATTTTAAGTAGTGGTAAATGGTTTCTTTCGTAGTTGCAAACCACGGTCTCAGAAAACTGTGCTTTTGGTAGTGAAACTTGCCCTCACCGTTATCATTACACTGGCAGTCAATTCAGCAGTTCTTATGCATTATCTGACATGGCAGGAGATGTTTTATGGAATGTGCTTTTGTGGCGTCACAGATGACGCACTTTGTCGGGGACGACAGCTGACACGTCTGGTCATTCTGCATCATTCCTGCAGTCTGGATACAGTCATTTAATGGACATTAATGCGTCCAGAATCTTTTCTTTGAGACTGGCCGTCATTAAACATTCAAAATGTTTGATTCTTCTGAGGTTCATTTGTTTATAGCATTTGAAGTGGGAATGATGTGACTTTGTTTACGTAGTTTTTTTTTTTTTGGGCCTGATCTTCAACTTTTAATATGCAAAATGGTTTCTCCCAATGTGATTCACGACCATGATCCAGGGAACTGTGCTGGATTTAGATAATCATAACGAGGTGTTAAACCAAGAAAGGATTCAAACCCAGACACTTGACATTTTGCAATGCTTACCGTATCTGATGGTCATCATGTCAATCAGCAAAAAGAAAAACTATCCATTTTCAAATTAGATGATAAACACCACTTTGCTTGGTCAATGCCTCTCAGTTTATATAAATACAATACAAAAGGAAGCTAGATTGGCAAGGCTGGGATCAATTTATAACTAGCAGTCAGGCAAATCCACTTTCTCTGGATGATATTTCTGAGTATGCGCTGTAATCATGACATAGCTCCTTTAATTTTTTTGTGAATCACCAAAAATGTGGGTATTCCAGGCACTCAGAAATTAATTTCAAAATAAAGAAAGAAGAATAAAAAGTCTTTATTTTAACATAGCTGAACAGTTTAAAAAGCTAACATGTTTCGACCTATAAGGTCCTCATCAGGGCGTAAGCGGTACCACAGGCCAAGGTAGAGATATTCCATGCTTCCAAAAGCACCAGCCTTACATTTTCTTTAAAACTTTCCCATTCCATGAGCGCCTAATATCTTCTTTCACTCAGCATAGTTTTTGTGATTAATTATTTTCATTTAAGATATCTATGAAGCTTCAGGTTCATTTACATCACATTTGTTTTGATTGGTATTTTTTGATCAAGCGTCTCTTCCAGCAATAGTTCCTGAAGTAAATCACACTTCAGATTAATCTGTAGTATTTCAATATCAGTCTTTAAGGCAAAGTCCTCTCATGGTGAGGAGTGAAAAAGGGTCCAATGGGGGCTAAGAGGAAGTAGTATTTGAGGGGAAAAAGCAGTGCTTAGCTGATCACAATGCGTCTAATTGAGCCCACTCGGGCACTCGTGCCTCCCCAGTCGCTGAATCTCTTGTACTCCCCAGTCCTTAGGTAGTACATCCGGCCCCTGTAGTTAGATTGGTCGTAGAACAGCCAGTGGCCATCCATCACATTGCAGGAGTGGATTTCAGAGAGGTGGAAATGGTCCATTGTGTTCGGGCAATCTTCCTTCAGCTCTTTCATCTGGCCGCCAAACTCCATTCTCTCGTAGAAGCGCATTTGGTAGGATCCGCGGGGGTGCTTCAAACAAAGAGCAGTTTGAATAAAATGTGATGAACCTACTGCAGAGCTGGGCAACGCGGGTTGTGCTGTATGTGGTTTTCACGCCAACCTCTGCCCTTTAATTAGTTAATTTTCTTAATTGGCCAAATGATTCATGAAATTGGATGTTTCCGCTATATATCTTTAAATTCTCAGGCATGGCCACCAAGGACTGTCCTTGTCTCCCTAAATGAAACGTAATGTATGACCAAATCCATTTCTGAGCATTGGACCAATTACCTCAATAATTAATTGGTGGAAATTAAAACCTGCATGAGCATCAGCCCTCAAAAACTGGAATTGCTCATCCCTGATCTGCAATATCAGTGGAAGGCAGACGGACATGGTAGATTTGTTCGAACCAGGTCATATTTTTCTTTACCCGAAAAATGTACTGCAGTCATGAGCCAAATGCCACAATATACAACCCCAAATCAAAAAAAGTAATTAAAATATAAACTGAAAGCAGACATTTTGAGATCTTTGACCCTGTGATATGTTGAAAACAACACGACAGCACATAATTTGATTAATGTTATTTTGATTTTTCACATTCTTTTTTGGGGACAAGTCAGGACTGCAGGGAGGCTAGTCCAGCACCCGCACCTTCTTGTTACACAGATAGGCTTTGTAATTTCAATGTGGAATAGCTTGCCTGACCATATTGTTGAGGCAGAGACCATGGGGGTTTTCAAGAGCAGGCTTGACTTAAAGCTAGATACATTGAGTCATTTGATATCTGAAGGGATATATTCACAATAGAATAAAGAAACTGGCGAGCTTAGTGGGGCTGAAAGGCCTGTTCTTGCCATTCATGTTATGTTATGTTTTGTTATGTTAATGTGTACAGAATGCCATTTTGCATTGTCTTGTTGAAATATGGTTGGGCGTCCCTTGGGAAGATGTTGTCTTGACGGCAGCATATGTTACTTCTTAATCTCAGTGCACTTTTCAATATTACAGGTGCCATCACTGAAGTGCAAGTTACCCTTGCTAAGGGCACTGACCCAACCCTATACCATGACAGAGCATGGCTTTTGGACATGTTGCTGGGAACATTCTGGATGTTCCTTCTTCTTCTTTGGTTCAGAGCACATAGCATCAATTTCTTCCAAATAAAGACCCAAAATATCTGACCACAATATTAATTTCGACTGTGTGATGGTCCATCACAGATTTCTCAGAGTTCAAAGAAGTTATTGGCACTTCTGGACTCTTAACATGAGGCTTTCTTTTCTCTGGACACTTAACATGAGGTTTTAACTTCCACTTTTGGAAGTAACAACACATTTGTAATGCACGACAAAGATTGGCGAAACTAATCCTGCGCCCATTTGGTTATATCATTTATAAATAAATAACATTTTCAAATGACATTTTATGATGCAGTGCTGTCTGAGTGATTGGAAATTATTGGCACCCAACCAAAACCTTATAGAAAATCTGAGATAAGTTGAAAAGCTCAGTTCACAAACAGCAACCTCAAAATCTTAAGTATCTGGAGTGATTATGTGAGGAATGGCTTCAGATCTTGTGCCAGTTTTCACTAGCCTCATCAGTCATCGCTGGAGAAGACTCCCAGCCATTATCTTGGCAAAGGGAGGCTACGCAGATGAAGGAGTGCTGATGAGTGTGGCACATTTTGGAAAGCAACAGTTGTTTCTTCATCAGAATTAAATATTTATTTAAATTATATTCATTAAATTAAAAGTTCAGATTTTTTTTTAACATTTTGCTTGAAAAGACCACATTAATAAACAATAGACAGTTTCTGCATCCTGTTTTCCTCGTTTGCCAATAACTCTGGAGGGCTCTGTAAGTTCTGAAGATGATTGAGATTGCAATTTTTTATCGTGTAGTTGAGCTCCCAGTAGCATTTAGCAACCTAACTGAGAATCTTGGGGTATGGTATGTTTCAGTACTCAAATGCATTAACCCTTTCAGCTCCATGGGCAAATATAGTTGCCCAATGATGTAAGATGTCAAAATCAGATGCTGTTGAAAACCTATCATGTGATGGGTTTTCAACAGCTCAGGATAACTACATTTTATATTCCTTGAGAATGTATTCGGCACTCAAAGGGTTAAGCTTTCTTCCTTCTCCAGTATGGAGGTTTAGGAGAGAGGTTTGTGTTTGAGTCTTACCATGGGGATCATGCGACAGGAGCGGATTTTGTCACTGATGCCCATCCATCGCTGATAGTCAGGGTACTCCCCACGACCAAGGAAGTACTGGTGGCCTCGGTAGTTGGGGAGTTCATAGATCATGAAACTGCCGCTCTCCACCCGGATGGAGTTGCAGTGATTGAAATAGGAGCCGAGATCAGAGCAGTCGCTCATGCAGACATAGTGGCGACCTCCAAAGTTCCTTTCCTCGTAGAAGACGATCTGTTGGGTGGAGTATTTGTGCACAGATGTCATTTACGTTTTGGGGGCACAACAAGAAGTGAAGTGTCTATGGAGAAAAAAAAACATCTGCTGCAGTTATCAAATATTGTCTTCCTGTGATGCTGTCTTTGACTATTCCAGTAAATTCCATTCTCCAAATCCTCATTCTATTTAAGCTATGCATCTCAGCCTCCCAGCCACATTAAAAATGTGAGAATTACCTATACTTTTTAGTCAAATGGTTTGCTACACTCTAGTGGTGTAACTTTTGTAATTATGATGCCAATTCTTACAGTCACAATCAAAACATTTCATTTAAAGGAAGTTACAATTACTTAAAATTTAGAATATAAATTTACTCTGTTTATAATAGTGGTAATAATATTAATATCATATTTAAAATACCGAGGCATATTTTTTTAAAGTAGGGCACTCAAACATACTGTCAAGGAGGTGGGGAGTCCCAAGGGAAAACAGTAGCAAAATGGCACAAACAGGTTTAATATAAACAAAATCAAGGTCTGACAGTACAGGTTGGCAACGAGCAGGTGGACTGCAATACAAACATAGGAGGCAGAATCGTCATCGAATGCAGAACAGAGTTCAATAACCAGAAAGCGACAAGAAATAAAGGCAACCCGAAACTCGTAAACCAGCTACGAAACACAGCGAAACACAGCAAGTCAGATACTAGAAAAAGGCCCAAAAGTAACTCAGAAAGACAGAGAGACAGGCTTGTGAAGGAGAAAACTGGGAACTTATGATGCAAAAAAATGAGCTAAACAAACTCAAGGCAGGTTTGGGGAGAATGAGGAAGCGTGATAGGGGGCGTGGTTACAAATAAGACAAAATTGACAAACAGAGGAAGGAGCTGGTGGGGCGAGTGAAAGGAAAAACAGGTGAATAAACAGGTGAGACACAGGGGAATAGAACACCGGAGACTGTGGCAACAAATGGGGAACCTTGAAGAAAACAGAGTGGGCAGGGCAAATAAATAAAAAAATAAAATAAATGAAAATAAAAATGAAAAAAAAAATGAAAATGGAAAATAAATGAAATAAACAGAACAATAAAAAAAATTCTCAAATAAATACATGATATAAATAAAACATTATTGAACATAACTAGCAAAATACCAACACAGACAAATTTAGAATTTGTGTCCTGAATTATTCAAACATATGCTGCAGATATTTAACAGTGTAAGAAACGTGGCAGGTGTCCAACGGTGGTATACTTCCTGTTATTCCTGTAGTGCTACTTTGAGCCGAATATCGTGCCATTTTGTATTACTGTACCTTCCCCATTTTGGCTGAACTGGATGGATGCGCCTCAGCAGTCTGCCTTTGATCCCCTGGCTGAAAGCTCCACTCGTCACAAATATATTGTCTGAGCAAATTGCAGACTATGCATTCCGCATTGATATTTTAATTTCCAGTGATTCTTCAGCTCAGGTGATCCTGTAATCGAAAATCAAAGAATTGTCCGTTAGCTTCCTGAAACAGGCGAACGAGAAATGTTCTGGGCTCTGCTGTGACCCGGGACTGAGGCCCAGTTAATGGAGATGCTTTGTTACGCCTAAAATTGAGACAAAGCCTTCAGTGAACAGACATTTTTTGTCTACAACAAAGACTATAAACCGCAAAAGTCCGGACTATTACATGAGGGTATGATGGAGCTATTGTTTTCCCTATATAATTTCTTTTGTCTCGTAGCAATATAAGAATTTTAATAATTATTTGGTATATACTAATGCAGCTGTGCATTTACAACATTGTTGTTTTTGTCATCCTGATCATTTTTCATGATGCATTGGTTGGACTTTTCAAGGGTCAATAAACTTAAAATTTGGCACAAGGAGTGCATAACGTTTGAATTCCCTGGGAATTTCTATTTCCTCAATAGTACTCATCCAAACAAAAGTTTAAAATACTATATGCGATATTATCTGTCAGTATTTTAAGATCTGAGTTCTATGTCTTCATATGATTTTATGCTTTTATTGTAACTTCTGTCTTTTATTGCATTTCCCCTCTGTTCTCCCGTCCCATTCAGCTCCTCACGTGATGTTGTTTGTCCACTCAATCCCGCACTCGCCCTCCCTCTCCAGTATATTGACGGTCGAGTTCATTCCCTTGTTTATGCCCACTACCCTAGTCACGTTCCCAGATCCCTGCGCACCTGAATTCACTTCCAGATTCCCTTTGCTTTTCCAGGCATAAACCCCACGTTTTCTTTGTGTCTTTGTTCTTTTCGGTTTCATCATCTCCCCATATGCTTTCTTACAGCCTTTTTGTCCCATCTTTAGTGTTCTCTGCAGTGTTTACTTTCCAGCAGTTTATTTATATGTTTTTTGCTTTATCTGGCTTTTGGCTTTTTGAATTCTCCTAAAACTTTGGTGCCCACCATTACTTTATCTGCATTTGGGTCCTTATTCTGTTCCTTTCTGGTACTGTAGAACAATTCATTCTCCGAGTCCTCTGTCAATGGTATTCTTAACTAAAAAACTAAACTAGAGCCTATTTATTAGGTATACCCCTAGCACTTCTAGCTTCTTCCAATCTACCTCCACTCCTATGAGAAGGCGTGCGCTTCTCTTCAGTGCCCTGGTTCAAACAGCCTGCTCTCCCAATGACTGATTTTGGACTAGTCCCTTTGACTCCGTTTGCCCAACCCTCCTGTCTCTTTCTGCTTCTGGACCAGTCCTCTGTGAACCCCCTCCCGCACGGTGTGCTCCTCAGTTTTGTTTTTAAAGCCAAATCGTGGCATAAAACAGGTTTTGCTTCGGTTCCATTCTGTGGTTTACAACAGTGGTTTCTAAACTCAATCCTGGAGGAAAATATGACCTAAAACAGATCTGGCTAAACACCAGTGTTCAGCAACCTAAATTGGAGCTTACTGATGTTCTCTGTGTCTGCTGTGATCTGTTTAAAAATGTTGTTGCCTGAAATTGCTTGCAATATACAAATATAAACACCATGTCAAAAGGTCTTTTATTCCTCATGGTACACATGGATATTTCTGTCAAAATATGGCTTAAGATGGTAAAGAACTGATTTAAACATGAAATGTACCTAATCAGGACAAATAACTGCTTATTAAAATCCAATGATTGCAATTGCAGTTGAACCTAAAACCAGTTTACACAGGGGGGCTCCAGGACCGAGTTTGGGAACCACTGGTTTATAATACTTTATCACTCTCAGCAGTCCAAATTTTACACTATAATTCTCAAATGAAATGAACTCAATTGTCTAGCCGCTTCAAACTCATTTTCCGCTGAAAATGATAGTGGTCAGAATCTATTTGTCCCAAGTGTCTACATTTCAGACCCTAATTCAGAGCACAGGCCCCATCCTTCCCAGTGCATGGGGAGTGAAAACTTTGCAGTGAAACTGCAAGGGCATAGATTAGACATTTTGTCTTATTAATGACTGAAATGTAGGCCTCTGTAATGCTGCCAAATATTGATCCAGGCCACAACAGCAAAATCAGGTTCAGTAGGCTACGATGTCATTACAAGGAATTTTGCTCATCATTGTTCCCATTTTATCATCCTAATGGACATTTTATCATTGAGAAGCAAATTTTTATACTTAGGCCAATGTAATGACTTCCAAAGGTCAAACTGCGGAGGAGGGTTCTGTTGTCAGGATTGTCTCAGTCTCATTAAAATCTACATATAAAAGGTCTAGCACCGAGTCCACTATATGTGAACTTGGGCGTTGTTTATGGTGTGAGGCAAAAAGGTTGATACACTCGTGAAGTCTGAACAGAATTAATGTTGAAGATTATTGCAAATTCCAAATTCAGGTGGAATTGGACGCGCTCGGCTGCATGTTGGGCAACAACTTAAAAATGATAACATTGATCTCAAAAGCTAAATAATTCATGCAGTTTGATAATAGAATGAATTTTGACCATTGAACAATGAACCGTTGAACAATTTGACACCATCACAAAACTGTGTGCCACGGATGTTACATTTATTCCTCAAGACAATTTGGGGATTCACCGCTAATGTGTGTAGCAACCTAGAAGCAGAAAATAAGAGAAAAAGACATCAGGCACTAGCCAGCACTCCCAAAAGTGTGCCAGGACGCTAACGGCAGAAAAGTGCAGTTTCACAATCACTCCTCACTTACACATCGGGTCAGTAGGAGATTTTATTGACTATTAAATTACAGCTTAAAATGTCATCCATGAAGTGCACAGGCAAGATATGAAAGGGTGCTGGCCTTGAATAAAGCAGGCAAATTTTACATGCTTGAATTACAATATATGGCTAAATAATTTGTAAATACACTGTTAAGCCCAAAATTGCTTATACCCATACCACATTTTGAGTTCTACTTAATTTTTATTTGATGTGAGAAAAGACAAAAAGAACTGTTGTTTCAAATATATTTTTTTTACTAAACATTCCGTGTCCAAAATCATTCTTACCCTTTCTCAGTATTCAAAGGCAAAGCCTTTACTTGCCATTACAGCAGACAAATATTTCTTATAATTGAAGGCCTGGGAGCTAAAAGTACTTAATTCACATTTTGGACAGTTCAATTTCAGCATGAAAATGTGTCATATTTGTCAAGCCAAGGCTATAAATGAAGACCCTAGTGCTCAAAGTGCTCAAGTCAGAAAATGTCTATTTTGTGAAAATCAACTCCGGTAACTACAAAAAACATTCTCCCATCCTTACCCCACAGTGTGTGAAAATGTCACTTAATTACTTTTAGCACTTCAATAGCCAGAATTAATTATCTAAAGCATTGCCGTTGCAGCCGTTGCAAAGGCCTGCTGAGTTTTTTGTGCTGGGCTTGGAGAAGTGGAGTCCTCTTTGGTCGGTGTCCATGGAGGCCGGCCTTGAGCAGCGTGCCGTGGAGTGCAAGTCGTGAGATGATGGCAGCAGAATTGCTAACATTATTCAGGATGGCCTTGATGGTGATTCTTGGATCCTTCTTGACCTCTCATACAACTTTTCTTGCCAGAACAAGGCTCATTTTTGACTTCCTACCACATTTGGAGTTTTTCCTCACTGTCAAACTTCTTGAATTTTTTGATGACGCTTTCTACTGTGGCCAATAGAACTACTGTAAAACTTGGACAAGGCTTTGTAGCCTTTCTTTTTCTATTGAGCAGCCAAATTATGCAACCGGGGGTCTTCCCAAAGCTCCTTTTTAGCCATGACATCTAATTGACTAAAAACTGAAAAACAGCATCCACTGTTCTCAATTTCTCAAGTAGTTGATTGTATGGCTTTAGAACATGGAAGAGATTACCAAGACCATTTGGAATAGTGTAAAACTTTGCATTTCCTCAAAAAATTGCATCAATATCCAGGGGTGTGAATATTTGGGGCATAATAATTTACTATAATGCAAAATTTGGCATGGGCATAAAAAATTTTGAGCTTAACTGTAGATGGAACTGTATTCATGCAATGCTGTACATTTGTCTAGTGATGTAATGTTTGTCAATCTGAGTGGTGTTGTTCTTGCTGTGTTTTAATGTACATCGGTGAGCTTCAGTCCAGAAGGGATTCTGCCGATCCTTCATAGTCTTCAGTCAAATCTCTCCGGGAGTTTTCACTGGCCTGTGATGGACACAGAGGGTTTCTGACCATTACATAACCATTATTTATCCAATGTCCACATTAAGAACATCTTATGCAAAGAAAACAGTTGAATATTGGCCGAAGAAATGAAGGAAATGTAACTCAAGCACAGGTTTATGACAAGCAGATCACACTACACCGGATCTGATGCCTACTGGGCTCCCTAATGCTGCGTTTCCACCAAATGCGAAACGAATTATTCGCGCGGCCAGATTACATTCAAAGTTAATGCAAAGACGCAAATGGACGCGAGTTCGCGCCCTCTCGCGTGTATTCGCGTCTTTCTATTGTCTTTGCATATTATCTGGTCGCGCAAATGATTCTTTTCGCGTTTGGTGGAAACGCTGCATTGTAAGGCAGATGACGGCTACAGTACATTATCTGGCACGTCAAGGCTCAGACTGAGATTTCCATTCTAAACACTAGATGGCAGCTCAGGCTCAGATAGTTTTATTGGCCTGTGGCAGGAGGAAAGACTATCCAAAACTCGGTATGAAGTCAATCCTTTCAGTGCAGCTAAGACAGATATGTGAGCAGAGATTTCATGTTCAACTTGAAAATGCTGTCTACGGGCACAACCGGCCACTCACACTAAGGGAGGGGGGCTGCAGAGAGGACGAGGACAAATGGGACGAAGATGAAGACTGTGCTGATGTACCGGGGCCGGTTGGGTCCGACTTACACTGTCCGACCCTCCGGCGCTGCAGCCACTGAGCTAAAATAAAGGAAGGGGAAAAAATAGCTTAGTTTTTGGTGAGATTAATCCATTAGCGCAAAACCTTTAAATCCACAAAAGGCATTCAAGTTACAAAACCCATTTAATCCCACTCGTCAAATTTGTGACCAATTTTTTTTTTTTTTTTTGTCCTTCTAGAAGCTCTAAACGTGTTGTTGGCTTTATTAAAAAAATGCAACTTTGAATTTAGCCATCATTAAATAAAGAAAATACATACAGTTTATGCGTTAGGAAGGTCTGAGGAGTCAAATGCATGCACTTACATCGCAAGATAAAATTTGGGATTAAACAGGTTAAAAACTACGCGTGATAGGTGAGATTAGACTACATTTGCACAGACCAGTTTGGTCTGAAGGAAGAATGCACGGAGAGTAATGCTTACAGTGCCTCTTGGAGTGAGCAACTGCTTTATAAGACTTCAGCATGGCAAATGGGTGATAGGACAGGGTGAAAGGGTGGACAATGGAGCTCTGCAGGAGAGTGAAGGGATTAGTGTGCTTTGCCACTGCCACAGAGATCATCAATCTGGCAGCGACAATGCTTAACGCATCATACCATGTGATATGGATGGCAAATGCAGTGTTTCAAAGCTTTTTACAATAATTTTTTTTAATTTTTTTTTTTTTACCCCCAAATTCTATACTGGCGTTTGAAAATGACTTTCATCACTCTCAGTTACCAATGGTGATCATCAGATCAGCATTAGTCGGCTGAGATAAGAATTCTGTCATCAAATATATGTGATCACACACCTTCGTAGGTTAGAAAATGAAATAGAGATTTAACATTTACCTGCACCTCTCATAAAAAAGTTGGTGATAAGCAAACAGGAGTGGAGGCATTCCAAAATTTGGACTATTATTTGACAAAGATCTTTTGTTCAACAACAAGCAGTTTCACGAAGAGTTAGGCTTGGGTTCCTAGGATTACCTCAGTGCGCTGCGCTGGATAAGAGATGGAGCGCTTACAGGTGTACAGGGATAAAACTTCCTCGACAGGTAGACTGTTCTGGAAACAGAATACCAGAGAGGAGAGGTGACAAAAACAGAGTGGCTGACTCAGTCATAATTACCCCTTTGTCAGAGAGACAGTAAAGGACAGGTTCACATGAAGAATGGAATTGTCAATATGGAAACTTTGAGAACATGGAGCATAAACAAGCTGACAATTTCTCCCGATATCCGGCTAGGTGAAGGCTGCATTTATCGGCTGCATTTGGAAGCACATTCACAATGGGACAGCCTGCAATGACGTGGCTGCCCAAAAATATTGCCTTCAAAGGATGCAGCCTATGCTAAGAAAAACAACTTCAGTCCTCTTCTTCATCTTCTTCTTCTGAATTTATGGTATTATATTTGTGTTTTGTAGCACATTACTGCCCTTCGCAGGTCAGGCTGGTCAGTGCAACTTCTTCACTTCAGCAGGCGAGCCCTGCTTTCTTCTGATCCCTCACCACACCTAGTCGGGGCTGGGGGTTTTCTCGTCTGTGGCCAGTGGTTCATTATGATGCCTTTATGGGAGATTTAAGGGGGGTTTTTTTAGCTGTCATTGCAAAATGAGACAATATGAGTTATCATTGGTGGACCCTTTTCCCAATTTTTTTTTTGGAGAGAACAAATACTTTCCTGGTTTGCCTGTCCTGATTGCATGTCTCTGAGCTTAACTTAGTACCCATCTGAGCCAAATGACTTCTCGTGCTTTCACCTTCATGAGATTACTTCATTCCAACCCCAAACTCACCAGGACCATTCCAGCGAAGGTGGAAAGGATCATAGCTTCTCGTTCCCGATGATTGGGGTACTGGTACTTCCTGGGACTGGTTATGCCTCTTTAATATAAACAGATGACAATGAATGATGTGAAAGTGAATAGGTATAAATGCCTCAGTATTTCAGTACATCTGATCTGATTGATTTAGAAATCTAATGGAGCACAGCTTCTGCCCGCTCAATGTCAAAAAAAAAAGAGAGAGAGAAGGACTAATTCTTGCAAAAGATATAGCTTTCCCAAATTATACATTTGTCATTAGTTTTTGAAAAAAAAGCAAATCCGATATCAGTGGATTACACTGCAATATAGTGTATCTGAAAGTTTTGGAAGCTATAGCAAAAATTAAGTAGTATATTCAAAAATTATTCCATACAATTGGAACGAAGCAATCATGTTTTATTTTACCGAGAGTATTAAGTCATGCTGTACACAATCTATCAGTATCTTTTGTATTTATTGAAGAGACAAATGACAGGACACCTTGTCATGAGGAATGAAATTTCAAGCCTCAGAAGCATACGTCCTAGAAGAGCAATTTTATGAAAATATTGAGGATAACCCATCTCCCCCAAAACCAACACATAAGATTGATAGTAATCCATCTAACATTGTTTAACGGCTGAAACTTACATGAGGTCACTCACATGATCACCTTCACCTTTGTCTAGCCATGAAAGAGCCACAGTGATGGCCAGGTCATAATGAGCCTGGGGGAGCAGAGGAATTTATATTCATCATCAAATTACAGTAGTTTTTTCATTTGCATTGCTCTTGAAAGGAGCATGCTGATGCATGGATAGTTCTTTTTTTAATTCCCAAAATAATTTGCCTTTCTTCCTTAGAACATATGTTCCTTTTCCATTTTGAGAAACACACAACCTTTTTTTTTTACTTAAATTGAAGGAAGGTTTACAAATGCAAAGGGAGGAAATGGAATATTTCTGACCAAACTCTATTTCACTTTTGTGCAAAGCTTACAAGATCTACTTGCTTTACTGGTGGAGTCGTCAGTTTCTTGACAAATATTTTAGGTAGTTAGTGTAGATCAAGAGTCTTATGGGGAAAATGTTTTGAAACAATTAAGTTTTTTGCATTAACCATTAGAGCACTGAAATAATTTATATAAAAATATTAATTTGATTGTCTTGTGTTGTTGAAAACCTATCACTTGGCAACTCGTTTAAAAGAGCTTAAACAAGTTGCCACATGATAGGTTTTCACCAGCTTTGATTTTGATGTCTTACATTGAGCACCAATTGCTGCATTTAGTGCTCCAAGGGTTAATAAAAACAAACCTGAATGTTTGTCCTTCACGCACCCTTCATACTCAGTATCAGTCCAACCAAGATCTAGTGACAGATGTTAATCATGCTTGGGGAAGTGTTTGAACAACTGGCTTTTAAATGAAGGTCTTACCAAATCATCCAGCATGGATGGGGCCTTTCCTCTGGGATCAAAGCTTTTTTCTCTCAGTTTCTGTCCAATGTAATCACCCCTAAACCAGAGGTAATATTAAGCCAGCTTTTCTTCAGAGAAAGAGTTAATTTTGTACGTCAAGATAGAGGAATCAGGCGTGGCAGGAGATGTGTCAATAAAAAAGCATGCGGCAGAGACTGGGAGTGAGAAAGCATTGACAACTAATACAAATTCAACCAAGGAAATGCAATAAATACACTATAAACAGGATAAATAATAATTACAAAAAATGGCTCAACAAAATACATGAAAAATAACACAAGGATCAGACACTGACACCTTTTATACTATACAATTATTTGCACACTGGTTTAACATCATCATTATATTTGCAACTTGTCAAATCATCAATTGATCTAACCGTCCCCTGTGCCAACATTTTTTAGGTCTTTTACAATTATCAGACTTGAATTGAAAGTCTGTTTGCAATAGACAATGGAATTCACAAGTTAAAAACTCAAATAATGTGTTGTTGTAGTGTTTTGAATATAATAGAGGCTAAATGGACTTTTCAAATTTCTCTTTGATTTAATTGACATTTTCCATAATGTACAAACTTTTTTGGAGTTGGGTGAGTAATTCAAAACAGTGTCATTATGAAAAATACAGCTGCAAGCAGTGCTGACGGGGGCAAACAGTCCAGCAAGCTTGATGTGATTATGTTAACAGGTTTGCAGTAAATACTGATAAGAAGTTTAATGTGAATTCAACAAGGATTGGGTGTAACTGAGATTGAGCTCATGTCCCATTTGGTTAAGTTTGCCTTCAGTTTGGTAGGAATTGGTTAATGGTTTTGTAAATCTGATAACATTTGTGAGGGTTAGTCTGAAGATCATCCTGAGAAATTTTTAAACCTTTCGATAAAATCCAACGTGGTCATCGATGAGGTTGACATGACAAGTCGCCATGGTTCGGCCTTTGGTCCATCCAGAATGATGATTTTTTAAGGCCAGCACATCAAATAGCTATTGCCCAAAACTGATTATTGCCATTGTAGCGCCCCCTGGTGGTGAAATGCAACAAATTATTTGGCACTTTTACAAAATGTAAGCTTGAGTCCATATATCTCTTCAAAATGTAATCTTTAGTCCATATATCTAGTTTCATTTCAGTACAACTAAGCATTATTCAGACATGAACTCACTTCCTGTTTTGCAGCCAATTTTGACTGGCTTTGATGGAACACTTTTTGAAAATCAAAAATCCATCTGATAACTTTTGTGCAGCTTGGTCTGAAGATCATCTTTCCCCATGCTGTTTTGGCCTTTGAAAAATGTTCTAATTTTTAAAAAAGTCCACTGTGGTGGAAAAATCAAATAAAGCTGAAAATAACGTAGTACATTGTAATAGGGTACGTTGCACTCGGCTTGATCCAAGGAATCCAACAGTGCCTCATTTTTGAAAATCGGGCACAAAATTCAGAAGTTACATGCATAAGTGCACCTTCAACTTTGACCTGTTGGTTGTGCTAGAGTGCTCAAACTGGGGACAAGACAATGGGTGAAAAGAATCAGGGGACTATCGCCAATCAGTATGCCAAATTTCAGAATGTTTAGCAAACGGTTCTTGGGGTCGTCACAGACCCTCTTGCCACAAGTGGCTGATGGGCGTAGAAAAGGTGGACAGATAATAGGTTGCCTCTGCAGCTTCGCCCAAAGTGAAATATTACTATTGCACATGCGTGAAGGTAAAGAGAAAAACGCATTAGACAATGAAGAAATGTGTCTACCAGTTATCACTCACAGCAGGGCTTGGATGTCTCTCTTGAGCAGTTTTTTTTCCATTCGAGCCAAAGTTCTGTCACACCGCCTGCCTAATTCACTGAAAAAAGAGATGTTCTGTCACTGCCCAGGTCTCCAACCGTGGCCTCACACAAAATAAAAAGTTTGGTCACGCTGTATGACAGGCTGGCTGACTGGCACTGACAGGAGAAGATTTTGCCTCCAGCTGGTTGTCAGTGATGGCCTCCCCAAGGAAAATCAAACCCAAAGCAATGAAGTGCAATGAGAAGAAGAATAATTCACCTTGTTCTGATATAGAGGTTTGATAACATTTTTCATTGCATAAATGAAATAATTTAAAATTTAATTTTGTGCAGACTTGATATATTTTATGCCCTACGTTTTATCTAGAAATATTCACCATTCACAAGTATGCAATAAGAAATTAAGACCATAGGGGGAGAATAACAATTGTCACAGGATCAAGAGTTCAAAGAAATTAGTTTTAAGTTTGAGATTGTTTTTTTTTTTTTAATTGCTAGTCAAATTTATTATTTTCTTTTCAAGGCATGTAAACCAAGTCATATGGAAATGTGTACACACATTGATGTCTTCAGAATGTACACTCAACAAAAAAAAAAACGCAACACTTTTGTTTTTGCTCCCAATTGTCATGAGATGGACTCAAAGATCTAAAATTCATTCCAGATACACAATATTACCATTTCTCTCAAACATTGTTCACAAATCTGTCTAAATGTGTGATAGTGAGCACTTTTGCTTTGCTGAGACAATCCATCCCACCTCATAGGTGTGCCACATCAAGATGCTCATCAGACACCATGATTAGTGCACAGGTGTACCTTAGACTGTCCACAATAAAAGGCCACCCTGAAATGTGCAGTTTTGTCTCACAGCAAAATGCCACAGATGGCGCAAGCATTGAGGGAGCGTGCAATTGGCACGCCGACAGCAGGAATGTCAACCAGATCTGTTGCTCAGGCATTGAATGTTCATTTCTCCACCATAAGCCGTCTCCAAAGGCGTTTCAGAGAATATGGCAGTACATCCAACCGGCCTCACAACCGCAGACCACGTGTAACCACACCAGCCCAGGACCTCCACATCCAGCAGGTTCACCTCCAAGATCGTCTGAGACCAGCTACTCAGAGAGCTGCTGAAACAATTGGCTTGCATAACCAAAGAATTTCTGCACAAACTGTCAAAAACCGTCTCAGGGAAGCTCAACTGCATGCTCGTCGTCCTCATCGGGGTCTTAACCTGACTCCAGATCGTCGCCGTAACAGACTTGAGTGGGCAAATGCTCACATTTGGCACGTTGGAGAAGTGTTCTCTTCACGGATGAATCTCGGTTTACATTGTTCAGGGCAGATGGCAGACAGGGTGTGTGGCGTCGTGTGGGTGAGCGCTTTGCTGATGTCAATGTTGTGGATCGAGTGGATCATGGTGGTGGTGGGGTTATGGTATGGGCAGGCATCTGTTGTGGACGAAGAACACAGGTGCATTTTATTGATAGCATTTTGAATGCACAAAGATATGTGATGAGATCCTGAGGCCCATTGTTGTGCCATACATCCATGAACATCACCTCATGTTTCAGCAAGATAATGCACGGCCCCATGTTGCAAGGATCTGTACACAATTCTTGGAAGCTGAAAATGTCCCAGTTCTTGCATGGCCAGCATACTCACCGGATATGTCACCCATTGAGCATGTTTGGGATGTGCTTGACCGGCATATACGACAGCGCGTACCAGTTCCCACTAATATCCAGCAACTTTGCACAGCCATTGAAGAGGAGTGGACCAACATTCCACAGGCCACAATTGACAATCTGATAAACTCTATGCGAAGAAGATGTGTTGCACTGCATGAGGCAAATGGTGGTCACACCAGATACTGACTGGTTCTGAGTCCCCAGACCCCCAATAAAGCAAAAACTGCACATTTCAGGGTGGCCTTTTATTGTGGACAGTCTAAGGTACACCTGTGCACTAATCATGGTGTCTGATGACCATCTTGATGTGGCACACCTGTGAGGGGGGATGGATTGTCTCAGCAAAGCAAAAGTGCTCACTATCACACATTTAGACAGATTTGTGAACAATGTTTGAGAGAAATGGTAATATTGTGCATCTGGAATGAATTTTAGATCTTTGAGTCCATCTCATGACAAATGGGAGCAAAAACAAAAGTGTTGCCTTTATATTTTTGTTGAGTGCAAGTTTGTTAACGGACTTTGCACAATAAAACTGGATGATCACCTTTCCCCTTCTAAAGAGCATGTGTGAAAGTTGCTTCAGACAGAAACAAGAATGCACATTCCCACACCTATTACATCTTTTGTTCCTCATTTTAGAGCTTCCAATCCATTTTACAGCACTATGTAATTGAAAAGTGACTTCAAAAGTAACAGTCTGAGGCTTTCCTCTGACAGACGCACACTGGTCACCATAAGCAGTCATTCTTTTAAGACATGAGGAAAATAAAGCTTTCATTTTTATTAAAAGTCGAGGTAGGTATACGTCTTTTTAATTAAAGGCCGTTGGAATGGTTACATACCCAGGTCCAACTAGATTTAGTCAGTAAGCATGTCTTACAGGATACCCCACGCAACAACAAGTAGTCGGGCAGTACCACAGTCAATAGACCTTCCAGCAAGAAAAAAAATTTTCAAAATCAGATGAGTAGGTTATGAGATCTAGGTCCGGACACACAGACGCACGCACACACACACACGGACAAAGCAAATCCAGCATACCCCCCTAAACTTCGTTGCGGGGGGTATAATCATATTGCCAACTCAAAGGTGGGCACTGTAACAATTTTGCCACCACTGCAGTCACGCAATGGTATCAAATCAATTTTTCACTGATCAAAATATTGCCATCTGCATCCAGAAACTATTCTGTTCTTTGGTTTGTCAGTTTTCAACAGTTTCATGTCCTAGGAGTTATTTAATAATCACCCTGACAGTGCTCTGTGGCATATTCAGTCATTTGTGAATCTTCTTTTAGCCATTACAAGATTTATGAAGCTCCATTGCCATCTGCCCCTTTTAAACTGAGATTTGTTTTGTTTTCTTCATGGTGTTGGATATCAAAGGGATATGGCATGTGTGCTACTTCATTTTTATACCCTTGTGAAACAGAAAGTGATGTAATGGCCCAATACAGTTCCTTCACACCTAGATAAAACTTAGAGGGAATAAATTTTGGTAGATTTTATTTATAATAGCCGTTCAGGGATGGAGACCACATGCTGCATACAAAAAATGAAGTAGCTGCTGAAGCATCCACCCAACTTGAATTGAAGCTGAAAGTCGGCACTCTGATCATGTTCCCCATTACTGGCGCATCCAATCTTCTGAGGTAGATGGCAAAAATAACTGTTTCAGTCCATTTTTTTCCCCCATTTTAATGGAAGTCACCCAGGCATTGGAGGCTCGAACATTTTAATGGAAGAAAAGGCCCTCCATAGGAGCATAAAGGTTGACAATCACAGATATAATCAATTTAGTAACCCCATTATTCACCTTAAACTGCAAATTTTTGTTAAAATAATTCAGGTTAAATCCAAAAAATGTGGAAAACTCAGAATGTTAATGGTCCTTATGAGATAGGCATGTGATGAGGTTTTACTGTAAAGAAAAATATTATTTTTTGATGAAATGCCTTTAAAAACATCATGGAACATATGGGTATTAGGTGGCACCCCACAACACCAGAGGAATACGACCCTCCGTTGATTCAGCTGTCAAAACAAACTACTGGATACATTGAAACGAGATCCTTAACCTGAAAATTATGCCCATGGCACAACGTGAACTCATACGTTGTTAAATACTGTCCTGCGTGCAGAACTGAAGAACAAAGCACATTCGCAGCAAAGTTTTCTCATTAAATCCTATTGCTAACAAAAAAAAATTGTAAAACGCATGGAAAACCTCTTGCCATTCAAATTTAACAGATAATTTGACAAGGAAGTGGACCCAACAGGTTATTCATTTCAGCCACACATGCACGTAGACTTGCTCACCTCACAAACAGTTTCTGCAGTTATCACCTCCAAACATAAAGCGACGGAGAAAAATTTTGAATGAGCCCCTGTTCAGCTCTAGTGCATGAAATGTTTCTGTGTCCGTTCGCGGCTTAGTGGCAGTGGAGCTGATTAAAGTGAATAGGCTCTACTGAATAATTAAATTCCCTTCCGCCAATCAGTCCCACTGCAGAGTGTGGATTGTGTGTGCCGTTTCAGGGGAGTGCTGCTGGTCGCTACGCAACACGCTGACCAATCAGATGTGAGAATGGAAAACACTCAACACTCGCTGTGATAGAGGATTCAACTGTTTTTGCTGATGGAAAACATGATTAGTTGTTTTTCATTCTCAGAGGACTTAGGTTAATTGAACAAAGGCTAATTAATAGCAATCAATCAATGTGGATATTCACACCGTCTTTTCAGATGGGAACCATTTATTTAGAAGCATGGATAAAATTTAAAATGTGAACAATTAAAACAGAAAATGTAATTTAAAATAAGAGAAGAACTCAATCCATTTCATTAAAACAAGGCACACTATGAATCTTCAGCTTTGAAGTGCGCGCCCTCTTCTTTTTCTCTTTAAAAACTGGAGAATTCAAGAACTTTGTGTCAGTGAATTTATCTCCCCTCCGCATTTTGCTGAAATGGAAGAATGATCACATCAGGGCATGTACAAATCACTGAGGCCACCAATTAGGACATTTTTATAGATTAGCAACCATTAATCATCAACTCAAGCTCCTAAAACACAAGTGCTTACACGCGTACTCTCGCTCTCAGACAAATGCACAAACATGTCCAGGCATGCATGTACACATGCAAAGATTCTGGATTCAATTTTGTTTGTAGTCTCTTAAGCTACTGATGAAATGTCAGTCCATTTTCATTTTAGTTTCAGTGATTGCTTAGCACAATATCCTTGCTCAAAAAAAAAAAACACCTTTCCGAGTTAACATTTCAACCTCTGTAACTGAAAAAACTCTCCGTACAACCTTATCTTTCTTTAGTGGATCAATATGGTTAAAAACAAGTTAGAAGAAATATGGCATTTGAACGAGCACATTTCTTTAAAGGATTTTCGGGAAGTTGACATTAATTCATACCTACTTTAATCAATTTACACACAGAATCCTCACCTATTGATAGATGGCTCCTTGTACGACACATTGTTTTTCCCATGCCTCCTCGACCTTCCATGTTCCATGTTCATAACAACACCATTGTTGGTCAAATCTTTCAGTGCTCTACTCACTAAAGCAGAGAGAGAGAAAAATGTTGAATTCAACAAAAGAAAAACATCACACCATTTCAGTGTTGTTGCACAATTTCAGTTCGACTATGCTAATTTGAAGGAGGGGGCTGTGGCAACTTAAAAAAATGTCTTTGCAAATTCTAAACTTCATTTTCATGAAGAATTCTCATTCCTCAAAGTTGAGGACTTATGTCAATCAAGATATCGAAGATTGCAATGCCACTTCTGACCAGCTTGTTTATTAATCAATTCACCTGCAGTTACTTTAATTGTACATTAAAAAAAAAAAAAAAATTACTTTAAATCAAAGCAGCATGGGGACTTATATAGCAAAGCAGTGTTAACACCCTCCTCCAAATAACTAACCGTCATGTCTCTGGACCCACTTCAGCCCCAATCTGCCCTAGTTACCCGGAGAACGGTCGATGACCCTCTCTGACTGCTCTTCATCGATGATCGCCTTAGGAGTTTGCTTCGAAACCCGGGAGGGGGCAAGGCCCTGCGCTGGGATGTCCCATTCAGGGAAGGAGGTGCACGTGTCATCCGGGTCATTCCAGGGGGGTCTCTCCTCCACAATTAGCATGTTCAGGTCGTCTCCCATTTCCTTTTGGGAACAGGGGCCAACTGATAGCACTCCAGCATGCACTTCCATCTCCACCTCGGATTCTCTCATGTTAGAAGGCTCTTCACCTCTCCGGGACCTTTTGCGCATGGGGCCTGGCGAGTGATAATCTACAACAGACATCTTCCCGTTTGCTACGGGACTGATCGGAACCAAGGGGATCTCAGTCTCTCTATTGCAGACTCCACCTTCCATCATTAGACTGCTTTGAGCTTTAGCGGTACAGGAATAAATATTTTCCTTATTTGCTTCACTGTTAGAGGCTTCAGACACGTGTGATACACTTCCAGTTCTCACAGTGCCATCATTCTCCTCCGTGGCAAGAAACTTAAGTGGTCGGACAATTATAGCTTCAGCTGGGCAACCATCCTGATAGATGACTGCAGTTTTCCTCCGAATGTTCTTTCGGCATGAGGTCGCACAGCCAGTGAAGCCCCAGTGTTCCTGTTCCACCTCGAGGAGTCTCTCTGGCTCAGGATCAGCAGAGCTGCTAAGATCTGGCCAACGAGACTCTCCATTCCCCCCTGAAGTCAGCCCTTCTTGACAGCTGCTCAGCATCTTCTTCCGCTTCTTTCCCTGAGAACAGGGCTCATCTTTCCGATTTCTCGCCTTTATCACCACCCTGCCAATCCGACTTTTCTTTGGTTCAGGTTTCCTAATGATTCCAACTGTTGGATCAGGGGTTTCCCAAGTGGCGTTCTCCTCCACAATAGAGCCAGCAAGGAGATTTGAGTTCCCCGCTAGGTGCCGAAGTGGGGACGAGTGCTCGTCAGAAAAGAGCTCCGTGGATTTCCCAACTGTGCAAGACATGGGCTCCAGGGGTGGAACACACTGGCATTTCGACATGCTGGTTTCATCCCGAGCTGGTGCCTCAATGAGCCGCGGGTCCCGATTGCAATGTTCCTCATCAGCATGTTCAGGTTCTGCACCTTCAGGTGGAACCTTGGTCCTCCTGCTCTTCAAGGACAACTTTTCACGATCATCCGAGATCACGTACGTTTTTCTGTTTATGGCTGCATTGCTCAGAGACATGGCAACGCTGAAGGTCTCTTTGGCACCCTGATCTTCCGAGGTCTTTGCAGGCCAGGGTATTTCCTTACTCGTGATTTCAAAGTCATAAGCCTCAGTGTTGCTGAAGTAGTCATCTTCCAGTGGGGGCGCAAAATTTGAGCGTTTATGATCATGGTGGAGGGAGACTATGTACGTTTCTCGCTTGCTTCGCTCCCCAGGGACGACTTCTGCGGATTTCTGCACGTCAGGGGTGCCTCGGCAGTTTTTTGCTTTGCGAGACGTAATGTGAGCATTCCGACGAGTCGTAAACCAATCGGTATCTCCATCCGCCGATTCCTTCTCTTCACCCTCCTTGGGACAGGAGGGTCCGACAGGACTGGGAGGCGGGCCGGAGCAGGAGCTCTGCGTCGCGTTCCGCCCGAGTAGGGGCGGGGCATCAGACACCCGAGTCCCTTCCGTGCAAACTGAACGACTTTTCTTTTTCTGCTTCCTCTGCTCCTTCTCTGAAGGAAGCGCGTCAAACACCAGAACGCCTTCCTTTTTCCTCGATTTCGCCACTCCCTCTTTCCTGCTTTTCTTAGGCTTAGTCTCTACGGAAACTATTTCCACCGTAGGGTTGCTAAGGGTGATCTCCATCTCAGTTTCACAGAGGGTGGTCCTCTCGGGACATCCCGACTCTCCCTTCGGACTCCCTGAAGACGCCCTGATCTCCACCGAGGGAGGCACTGGCTCTGCTGAAGGCTGAGAATTCACAGTGACTGTTGCTGGAATAAGTTCTGGCTCTGTAGGAGAGTCAGAGTAGATCCGAGACCACTTATCCAGCTCCAGCTGCAAGCCGGTAGACAGGTGGGAACTTTCTTGAGGAGGCTGGACACATTCTGCAGTCTCTCCATCCACTGTACTTGAATTTTCTGTTAGAATCATTTTAGAAAATAAATACAACACTAGTTATCTTTATCTGTTCAGATGATACATTTTACAAATACATTCCCAGTTCTGACAGAATAAACATATTACCTCCTGACACTTACATTCTGATGCACAAAATTTTTGATTGGTCTTGCAACAAAAAATTACACATCCACAAAAAAAAAAAAAGGTATAGCACCTTTTCAGAGTTGCACACCACCAGAATTTAGCAGCACCATGAATAACACCATATGAAAAACCTAAATGACATTCCTTTGCAGACAGCCCACAGCTGCAGTGTGCCGACATTTATCACAGACCCTCCCTGCAGACCGTTGCCAAATAAAGCAAAAAGTTGAGACACGTCCATTATTATTGTGTGGCGCTTGTCGAAATGGTCATGCAATGCAGAATAAAGCAGATTTAAATTTTCAAATGCAAGGCTATAACAATTGGTAATTGGTTTTGGCAATATTACGGCATTGATACAAGGTCCTTCATTTCCTACCATTGGAGGCCTTGACTCCGGGATGATTACTTGTGCTGGGCAGTGAGTGGGCTTTGAGAGGTCCACTGGATTCTCTGGCCAGGTTCTTTGGGGAAGGGCATTCAGTGGGTACGATCTGCTGAGATGGCAGAGGTACCCTTCTCACTAAGCTGCACAGTAAAATTGGCAGAAAAAAAACGGATCATTAATACCAGATTATAAAATGCTTAGCTGACCGCTTTGCACACACAGATGGAAAGAGGTGTTACACATTATTACTGCAGTCTTCCACAAACATTCCTAGGTGTCCCTCATACCAAATATGCTTCATCAGCATGAAAACGTAAGACGCATCTGTACCCATATTTTTGAAACTTGCATTAGAAAAAAAAAAGCGCTCGATGAATCTTGACTCCCGATTGCCAAGTAATGCTCCTGTCACTCACCTTGCAAAAATTCTGAACAGGGTTACTTGGCAGCGGCAATCCAATTCCACTGCAAGTGGAATCTACCGCAAGATTTTATTTTTTTCCTTTTTTTTTTTTCCTTTAAATAATTGATTGGCGGTTGGCAAAAATAAAAGTAAATGTTACAGCACTATAGCTCATTGGGACACCTGGATCCTGTATTAATCAGTGCACAGGATATGAGATTAATTCAAGGCCAGTTAATGATATATAGCAAAATTTGCAAGATTAGGCACTGAGCTCCCCCCCAATTTAAAGCAGTAATGGGTGACAAAAGCTAAAGTCGCCTTTTCAATATGGTCACTCTGGCTGCCATGTTTGAAATCAGGCAGCCATTACAACAAAGATTGTTCTGTGTTCGCATCAATGTTTGCAGCAGGAACACATAAGATATGCCATTCTACAATGTCTCCAATGCTAAAATGCAAGTCAAATTTCAATGAGAGACTAAAAGAGCAGCGTATGTTGCTATATACAAATTAAAATGGTGCCACTGCACTGTAACTTAATGCATTAAAATAGTTTTTCCCATCAAATGAATAGCATACACCAGATACCTTTTATGTTACTTCAAAAGTCATACTGCGGCACCTAAATTACTGAAGAGAAAATACCTTTGGCAGCACAGAGAACGTTCAATGCTGTGAAAGCTGCAAATGGTGATACTGCATCCCATCTCCATGGCAGTCTTTCACCAGAGATTTGGTCATTGCTTTTCATGATGACAGCAATTTTGCAATTATGTGTGGTTAGCTCTGACAGACAGTTTACCGTGAGAGGCTGGACCGAAAATCAGACCCTTAAACTGGACATATTGGCAGTGACCCTAGGCTGTATATCTGCTTAGTTTTAGAACGTAATGATCCCCACTGTGGGAGGACCTGAATTTCTTAAGTTATGAAGACCATTTTATTCTTTATCAGATTCTGTTTGTTGGCACTCAAGTGTTGCACACTTTTCCAAAACCATACTCTGAAGTTCGAAGGAAAACACTGTGGCACACTATGACTGTCAAACAAATGGCACACCAAGATACTAACAGATGTTATCAACCCATTTGAGTTAAATAAATTGAGCACAGCCATTTGACAAGAGGTCAGCTGATGGACAGAAAACAGCAGAACATGGACAAAGAATCCCTGGACAGGTGAGAGTAAATACTGATTGTACTGTAAAATGCAACAGATGGACAGCTGTTGTTTTTGACCTGACAAGCATGGCTTCAAACACCATTTCTCCTCTTTCTCTCATGCCATCATTGTGAAACTTGGAATGCAATTTCACCAGATGCATGTCTATGAACTGATCGGGCATTTTGAAGAAACAATTTTTGTAACTCCAGATTTTGTGGTAATTAATTACCCAATAAAGTAAAAAAAAAAAAAAAAAAAAACTAAAATGCCCATATTTTTTTCACAGAAACATTACTTCTGAAAATCCTCTGATCAAAACATGCTCTATATAGTCATAAATGATCTGTGAAAATTTGAGATTTAAGTAATAAAAAGTTTTAGAGATATCCTGCCTGAGGTACTTGATCAAGTTCCACATTGCGGTAGCCATCTTGGGACCTAATTAGCATAATTTATGTAAATGAGCCATCACTTTAATTCTGTATTTAGTAGTTGTTCATATGATGTTGGTACTAAATTATGAATGAAAGAAATAAATGTATTTGGGAATATATACCTACCTTAAGCAAGGGTATAGATGTTAGCTCGATAACTAGCATCCTGCACCCAACAGGTGATGTGAGTTTGAAATGGACTGCATCTATCCATTACTCAGTGATATGATAGGTTATTAAATCACCTTACAGGAGGCATAAATAACCTGTATTGTCGAAGTTATTGAGAGGTGCTTCAAGGGGCTATGTCAGTGGACACAGCTGAGATGAAGAGAGGCACGATAAAATTAAAGGGGCTATGTCAAAAGCTGGGCATGCGCAGTTTGGTCGCAAAATATATCTTTTCCGTGGGCCACGGGAAAGTCTAGCATTCACCATCACAAAGGGGGAGCGTGACAATCTCAGTGAATTCAGCTTTCTTTCATGTCATTTTTGCAAAATGTTTACACATGACGAATGCTGCATTATTCCACAATATTGTGGCAAAGAAATTTTGGTTATTTTTTACTTCCCAAGGCCAGGGTGAGTGCATTTCCGTATGCAACCTCCACTTTACGGCTTTTTATTTGCCGGAACAATTTCATTTTTCATTCATTTTGAGGGTTTAATATATGAAAAGAAGCTTTTATTAATATTGAATGATAACATCGTGAATGCATATGGCTTACAATTTGCTAATGTGTTATATGTATGGTACCATGTTATACACTGAAAAAAAATGTACCTGAATTATTAAATACCCATCCTTCTTGCTTTTCTGTGTTCATTTTAACTCTGAAAAACTCTAGAAACAAAACAAATGAAAGAGGCCCTTGGTTTTCAGATTTTCATCCCTTTGACTTCAGGAACTGTCAACTTTTAATGAAGGGAAAATGTGACAATTTCAGAATTTGTTCAAGCGCAGGTTTCACCTTTCTCTCCTCCTTCTATCAAGCACAAATAGAATCCATTGATAAGAAATTGTTTTGAAATACTCACTTCCCGATCCTCATCTCCCCATTGTTGCGGAACATTTTTCTACAGCAATGTAAGTTCCAAGTTAACGTACGTTGACCATTGACCATCAATATTGGAGAGGTAAGTCACAACCTACATTTGGAGTACTGAACGGAGCTAAGACTTCATTAGTTTTGCTCAGCACAATATACCCATTAAATAACATTATTATACCTTTTTTTTTTTTTTTTAATTAATCCACATGCGAGCCTCGAGCTATGTGCTTCGAAAAATATCTGCTCCTTTTCTGTCAAGGTTCAACTTATGTCGCTCACGCCATTAATTTCCAAGCAGAGCGAATTCCAGGAAATCACGACTAATCAATATCTGCATCCGCACAGAAACCCCTGATGTCTAATATTTCCAGTAAATCGAAGCGAATGGCGAGTTTGAGCGTCTGCAGAGGGATCAGTCAAGGTTTGCAGTGTGCGTTTTTTTCAACGTACATTGAATATAAACCCTGATAATTAGTTATTTACTCAAATAAGTGTGTTCCCCTTCCTTAGATACTTATTACCTTGATCTGTGAACCCTGAATCTGAAGTGCGAGCGATCATAGTGATCATTTTGGGTTGGCATGTTTGCCAGCATGGCAATGCACGTCGGAATCGGAAGGAATATGACCAACTGTGAAGTCAAACTGCGAAAATAAAACGCCAATAATAAGAAATGAGCAGACAAATAAAGGAAAGTTAATAAGCTGTAGCAACATAACATCCGCGGAGGAACAACTGCGCAATCGCCAGTGTGCGATCCGGACCCATTAAAGCGGCGCACAGCAGAAGCGGAAGGAGGGAGGAGCAGAGCATTGAAATACCATCAACAGCAGAGAGAAGTGATGCACAGGTTCAACCCGCAAAAAAGACCCTATGCAACTAGAGACAGCAGCAAGAAGACCAGAGAGGCAGCCGGTAAGCAGCAGGATTTATACCATGGACTGTTTGTTGCTCCGTGTCGGCGGTAATTAGCAGAGCCACGGAGTCAGTCGCTCAGTGACATGCGTCTCTTTATTAACCCTTGAATGGTGTGGGTTCTTTACTTACCTTTTGAAATGTTTGGAATGTTGTTTGCGGGGGAGAATGGGTGTATTGAAACGGTGGTTTAAAGTGTAAAAGTAAATGCATTTTAAAGTCCTTCACTTTTAATGAAAAATTGATCAATTGAAAACGCTAAAAGGTGTTCGTTTGTCTTTATGATAGAATTCATGATTGGTTCTTAAAAAAAAAAAAAAAAAAAGTTTCAGTAGAACCATTTCATGTTTAAAACAATTTCAGGGTTAAAAAGCATCTCATATTTAGAAAACTTTTGCACAATTTAAAAAGCTCGTGGTATTTAAAACGTTGCATAATTTTGTGACTATTGCATTAGGAAAAAAACATGCATGTATAATTTCTAATTGTACAATTTAAAAATGAAACATTTTAGAACAGATTTAAATATAAGTATTTACAAGTGTTAAAAGTATGAAATGGTAAATTGCTGAACTGTGAAGCGTTGGAGTCACTTCATTTTATTTTCTTTATTTGTATTTAAGGTACTATAAGGCACTTTGATGGGTTTATATATTTGGAAAAGTGTTAATTGGTTTATTGGGTACACTTGTCTGCATTTGTTTAACGTTATATATTTGTTGTAATAATCATGTATGGCATTCATATTTAATATTTATATCTTCAATATTTTTCTCTTTGTATCCTTTCATTTGTGAAAAGTTTTCACCTAACTGACTGACTAAAGAAGTAACCAGCTAACTAAATGAACAATGGAGGGTTAAACAACTAAATGAGGAAAAGACTGAAGATCTGGATGGGCTAAAAGAGCTGAATGCAAATTGTCAATCCATTAAGTCTTTACAAATAAAAGAAAGAAATGGAAAACAGTTTCTTCATTTGAGTGAATTCCAGTCTACTCTGAGCTGAGGTCGCATCCTTTTTCAATTTGGGAAATTGCATAGGGATCCAACTAAAACTTGACACCAACGCAGAATGTGACAGAAGTTTTTTAACATGCGTTGAACTCGGACAGATTTTTTTCAAAGCAAATTGTCCAATAATGTGAATGGAAAAGTGATTTGATTTTTTCAGCTCTCATTATTAGTTATTGTATGCAAAGTGAATGACTTGGTCAGAGATCTTCATTGGTCTACCGGCCGCAGCTGGGTGAAGACAGTTGGTCTGCGGTCGTCAATACAGATTTTTGTGACAATGTGCATTGATTTGACGGTATCTATCACAATGACAGATTTTTTCAACATGCATTTAATAATGCAACCTTACAATTTGGTTAATGTAATTGGCTTGGAATCTGTGGCGACAAAGTACCTGTCAGTTCGTTATTCATGCCAGATCTGCCCATACGTAACTTCCTTTGTCATGCTTTAAATATTAAATATTAATATTTATTATAAATATTATAAAGAATTTTTGGCTGATTTCATGAATATGACAGAAGTTTACTGCAGCATATTAGCAGCGATGTATGGATCTCTCGGACCAGGGGCCTTACTTACAAACAGTAAATAAAAGATACATACATCACTTTTTTCGCAGATTTCTGATTTATAAAAACAAATTCGATATTAAAAAAAAAAGGGAAATTAAGATTATGCACAATGTCAATAAATTCCAAGTCCATCCTGATTAAATAAATGACAATTCCATGCAGTTTATTTTACCCATAGGTTTATAAATTAGGTTATTTTCCACAAAATGTCATTTTTATTTTTTTGTGCGTACGGATTATTTAGGTATGAAATCCACACAAATTTTTATAAATAAGGGCCCAAGACTCCCTACCCGTGCGCCAGTTTGATAATATCAGGATATCATGTATATTCTTGATTACAACTACGGAATGATCAGCATTAATTGCAGTAAACAACTTGCTAATTCGCACCCGCCGACTGTGAAAAGGTTCAGACCGTGTCCATGTAGTTTACGCCAAGAATGGTGTAAAGAAAGAGTCATGCTACATAAGTGTGCGTTATGGGATTCCATTATGCGTCAAACCGTGCTTCCAAACTTGCCACACTATCAAGAATTTTTGATGCAAGTTTTTTCAGGTCAGGTCATTTTGTTGTCTCAAAATCTGTTTCTATGTAAATGAAAAATGTAAAAAGCGTAATTGATTGCATCCTTATTGTACATCACATGAACTCAAGTCAGTGTTTGGATGGTTTAGATGCTTAACAGCACAGTTCATATCACCCATTACGCCAATGACTAGGGGTGTGGGAAATATTCGATCCTACGATGCATCGCAAAGCTTTGTTGAATGATTCAGCACTGATGCAGGAAAGTCTAATCGATGATCAACGCAGTTTTTAATGGACTGCCTCTCCTGGAGTTTGGGAGTTCAGAGTTATGCGTTATAATGGCACCCAAAGACATGCCCCTGCAGAGCATTCAAGTGCTATGATTGGCCAGTCAACGTAGCACCAAGATTAACCAGCCATTCAGCTCGAGGATTGGAATCCTACAGCTTGAACAGCTGGCCGGCCTATCGTTTGAATGCCCAAGAGGGGCGTGTCTTATAACGTGCAAACGATGGTAAAACAACAGAGCTCGACAAGACTTAGGCCTATGCAATTTGCAAGACGTATAACGCAAAGATCAAGTACGTAGGCAACACGATAAATATGAGAAATGATTTTGCCCGTTGCCACTCCGAGCTTACTTTAACAGGAAAAAAAACCATTGCTGTATCCAACCAGAAAACTCTTGAACAGACTCTCATATCAAAGCTGGCACCCAACTCGGACACTCAGGGCCAAAAAGACTACAAAGGCTGTCGCAGCTTTATTGCTAAAGATCTTTGCCCTTAAGCTGCTTGCACACCGGACACGAAACAATTTTTTTTTGCAAAGTTCACCTCTTTGCATTGACTTTGAATGTAATCCGTCGGGCGAAAAATTTGTTCCGCGTCCAGTGTGCAAGCAGCTTTACTCGGTCGTGGAAAGCGAAAGCTTTTGTTTTCTTCTGCACACCCTGGAACCGCGGAACAACATCCCGTGCAGGCGATACTTCACAGAAGCGGCTATCCTAACGCTTGACCGCGGCACCAAAGCTCGGGTAATGAAGTCATCGAGAAGTGTGAGTCAAAGAGAGCGAAATTGGAAGAGGAGCTGCTGCCATGTTTCCTGAATATGAGAAATGCGCATTACATAATATAGCCGCTAAATAATTATTTCCTCAATGTAAATCAGTTTTATTTTGTATGAAAATGTAATGCACGATGAAAGAAGTGGACCACTTGTGAACCATTTTTGAACACTATGTTCAGTCTTATCTGGTGGATTGGAAGATAAATATTTTATTTATTTGGAAAGGGGCAGCTGTTCATGCTATTTGTTACAACAGTGTATAAATAAAAGGGTTTTGATTTCACCTGATAGTTTGTATTGATGGGGAAAAATAAACCACGTACAGTAATCTGAAATTGAGCTGCATCGAGAATCGTTTAATCATCGAATCTCGACCGTCTGAATCGTAATCGAATCGTGAGATGACGGAAGATCCCACCCTTACCAATGATCGTAAGTGAAAATAATCAGGGCCAGCGCGCACGGCAGCATTCACTGCTGACCCGTTAATACGACCCGCATGAGCTATCATTCATAATTGGATCTGGGACTTGAGACAGGCGGTTGTTCACGAGTATACACGGCTCCGAACGCTAAGGGCAGGGTTTCCCACATAAAGATCAATGTGTGGCAGGCTGCCACAGAATCAACTCGATTCCGCCCAAACACAATGTTCTGTAAAGCATTCTCATCAGCGTGTGCTAAGGGGGGGGAGAAGGGAAAAAAAAAAAAAAAAAACCAAGAGCAACGGAGAGCGTGGCATATGCCCCCACCTGTATCTTGATCAAGGGCATATTGACATGGCTGCTGTGGCGGCCATATTAAATATCACACGAGGCTGGTTTTCGAAAGGAACTTTCCTCTAGCCACTCCCAATACGCCATTAAGAAATGGCATCAATCCGACAAGGGATTCTATAGTTATCCCATGGAAATGAAAAGTTAAAGTTAACAAACGACGGGCGGACGGACATGGTGTCGTCATATATCCCCCTTTCCTCTTTGGAGGGCGGGGCCATAAAAACAGTAAAATTAAAAGTACTGGAGCTGCCGGATATCTCACTTGGTAAAGTATCGCGTTGTGAAGCAGAAGTGACTATCACAGCGTGGGTTTGATCCCCGCCTCGTACCAGCCGGCAGAGGTCGGCAGGTTTTTTCAGAGTAGCGCTCAATTAGCCAGTGCGCTACAGGGATTCTAATTGGGAAGGGTCTGCTGGGACAGGGTATTGTAAATAATTTCAGGTGGGATTGGAGATGCCAATTTTTTTTTAGATGAAAAAAATAAAAAATTTAGAGTTGGAAGACGCATAATGAGCGCAATAATAGTGCTATGCTCCCCCGGTCAACAAAAGAAAAAGCATGTACCCTCCCTCCCGGTCTGCCACCACACATTGCCTCCTACTCTGAGGGAAACACTGCTAAGGGGTTCAATATTAAGCTTCATCTAAGCTGTGTCCACTGTAGCTGGATGCTCACATGATCTTCTCCTGTGACAGAATCAGGTGCGTGAGAATGAAGTGTTGTGCTTTAGTGAACAGATCAGCTTCTCAATCCCTCAAACTAAGCTTACTCTTGCATCCTTGTCCTGTGCAATGCTGGGATTTTTTCATTGATATTCCGAGAATAATTCAGAAAGTTTGCGGTGTAATAATGGGTTACACACAAACTTTCATTCTCAAAAATTTAATGTTTGAAATCATTGTGACTAGCTCCTAGCGCTTGAGTCTGGAATTCACACACACTGCAGTTTCATGCGGCCTAACTCCTGATGCCCAAAACTCTGTGGAACTCCTTCAATTCAAGACAGTAGAGTGATCAGATTAGGCAGATTTGCATTGCAAAATGCGAATCAAATTTCAGCAGTTTTGAAGAAATGCTAATCATCTTAACAATCCCTTAGCAAAAAAATGCGATTCAAAAAAAATCTTAATTAGATTTCATGATTTCCGACTCACTGGCCGGCGAACTTCCGAATTCCCGAGTCACATAGCAATAGAAGTTTTCACGACTTTGAGTGGCTGGAAAATGATGTTCCTCATTTGCATACCAACCAATGAGCTTCTGGAGAGCGCATGCATGTTCTTGGGATTCTGGAGGCTTTCTGGTACAGTCACACGCTCTATAATTTTTGGTCGTGACGGCTGGACTCTGCTATGCGAGCCACTCGGAGCCATCGCGTATTAAATTACGTTGCTCTTTGGATATAGCCACCTTGTTAGCTGGTAAGGCAACTAATGTTAACAAAGGTAAATCTTTGTAAATGATCATCATATTAAGGTGATATGATTTATTTCTACTCCCAACTTTACCAACTTCGCCAGCTGTCATAGGCATGAACTTATCTGAGGTTTCGTGCTCCCCAACTGAACTTTTGCATTTTTTGGACGTTAGCTAGTTTGCTGGCGAGTTCAAAAGCAATATTTAGGTACAGATAGCTGGCTAGTGAACCTATGGTAGCTATGATGCCTACTGGAGAAGTTTTTATAGCTCTGATTTGTCACTTTCAATGCCATTGCACGCAGATTATTTCTTTCAACACTGATGACGCGCTTATTTTACCTAATGGGCAAACAGACAGTTCGGGCCGGAGACGTGTTATTTCATAGCGACTTTATCTGCATTATCCTGTTATGCATGCTATTGCGTATTGCATTGCTCTTCAGATTATAAAGCTATCAATCTTCCCATCTTGCTGACACTAGTGAAAGGGAATCTTTGTAATCATTGTTACACTAACTCAATGTGATGTGGCCTAAACCCTAATAAAAAGAATTGCGGCTCAGACCTCCCCTTTCAGCCTTGACTCTGGATCACCTTGACTGGATGTATGTATGCTTAATGTTTTTACACACCCGAATGTTCCTCCAGCCACCCAAACATCACGGTAAGCCGATCAAAGTCAGTGAAAGCATTGCTATGTGGCTTAGGGAATCGCAAGTTCGCCAGCCTCTCTCAAGACATGCACAATGATCTCTGATCATTTAAATACATGATGTAGTGATTTCAAAATGTGAGTTGGAGTGCCTTGTGACACAGGATTTTAATGGGAATGGATCTCTCACATCTCTGATCACGCGTTAAACATTATGCTACAGTAAGGTATAGGTAAGACAGCTGTACTGCCGGTTACAAGTAGTTTACAGAAATTTCATTGGGAAACGGAGGTGTGCTGTATTAAATTATGATCGTTCAGGGTAAAATTGATGCCTTTTGGGAATAATTTGTTTTGCTTTCAGAGTGGAGTTGTATTTCTCATGTAATTGTAATTTGTCACTGGGCTAGAATAAAAAAGCACTTTTTTCAATTAAAATCTGACATACCATTTTCTCATTTTTGTGAATCGTTTTTCAGATGAGCTATACAATTGCTAATCAATTGGAATAATGATTAGTTAAAAATGGTAATCAATTTTTTTTCCTTAATCTGATCACTGCAGTAAATCTCACATTTAACACGCTAGCTTTCGCAAAGCTGCTGCTCATTAATCATAGAAATCCTCAGTTGAATAACTTTCCGGAGGAGAAAAGGACATTTTGCAACAGATACGGCGGAATGAAATTGCTACTCTAGGTGGTCGCAGGACCTCCAACCTGCGCATCACTACTGAAAATGCCAGCAGGATGACCTCACCAGAACTGTGTTCAACAGATCATGAAAGGCTCCACAAATCTCAGTAAGACCATTTCCAGGGGATGCAACAATTCAGCTTGGTTTCCGCTGAGAGTGTATAGCATTTCGGTTTCCCCTGAACTGATGTAGCCAATTGTACAATCGCAATCACGGTTGCATCAATTTTCTTATTTTAATGAGTTAGTCAGCTATTCACAGATCGAGTACAACTGTGAGAATAATTTTTATGTCTGGCTAACTCCCCAACTCTACAACTAGCATAGGAATGTTTTCAACTTGACGCTCACTCAAAAACAGAGCGCCGCCAGGGAAAAGCCTCCCGGGATCAAATGCTTGTGTTAAAAACACTTCAAATTATTTAAAATATAGGCAAAAATGGCGCTGCCCGCTGTAAAGCGCGTTTCATGTAAACAGTACCCTATAGAGTCAAAGAAAGAATAAAATAAAAATAAACACAGCTCAGTTCTGAGAGGCAGATTTTCAAGCTAAACACACTCAACCCCTGCCCCAAGGATCACCAGGTAAGATAGACATTTTCCCCATCTACATCAACAACACTGTGAAAAGTTAGAAAAAAAAAAGTAGTAGTATAATTAGCCGTTTTGGATTAATCTCAGATCAGACTTGCAGCCCTGAAAAATATCCACAAGGCCAAGAAGCAATGCAATCTAGTTTGTCAACAGGTCCATGAAATACCTCCCCAGGTGCTTCGGCTCATCCTCAGGGTTTGCAGGGGCACTCTCATTCATCTCATCAGGTAAATCAGTTGAGTCCTTTGAGAAAAGAAGGCAACCCACACTGCAACTTGAATAATATAACATTCATGTTGAATAATGTAAATCTCAATAACATAAATCTAGAACTAGGGGATCGAGTGAATCTGACACTCAACTGGTCTGTCACTTTGTCAAGTCAATTTAAAGTGGGGTCCAAGGCTGAAAGGAAATACCCAATTTATGTCCCCAATATGTTATGTGCAAAGTCCCATCAAATTTGATCCTGATTTGCGACCGCTAGAGGTTACAGGTCATTCAGGTAGAATAATGTTTGGCACGGGACACATTTTAGGAAGTTCAGGATGAATCCATTAGAACTTACATCTTCAGCAGAGAGAAGGTCCACAGCAGCTACCAGGCTGTTTAAGGCACTCGCCTGTAGATTCTTCAAGAGTTTGACCTAGAATGACACACTGAATCAGACAGGCAATTATTTGTGCGTTCACTCACAATAATTTATTTGAATAAGCAACAACTTTTAAATCATCCCTTCTGTTTTAAGATTACATTAAAAAAATTACATGAAATACTTTCCTGTGTTAGACAGGGAAGAACTGGACGGCCCGTTAAAGGGAAAAA
Organism: Gymnothorax reevesii; assembly: GCA_029721435.1. Lineage (NCBI taxonomy): Eukaryota > Metazoa > Chordata > Actinopteri > Anguilliformes > Muraenidae > Gymnothorax > Gymnothorax reevesii. Next base: position 61,636,656 of record CM056586.1, on the reverse strand, counting down.
TCCACAAATTCATTGGTTCAGCACAGCTCAAAGCAACAGCATCAGGGTCATTCCATGTCAAATCAACCAATGGTAGAAAAGTTGATGAGAAATTCTGGACTGATATTATGGACAAGTTTGCCTCCAGCAGAGCAGAGTTTGATCCTGAAAGTGCTCTTTTCTCACATAGCAGCTGATGGCATTTCTCAGCTTCACCATGGATGATCCCAAAGTACATGGGTTTAAAGATGCAATTTGTACATGTACACTTTCTGCTCAGCAGCACCACACCATATGTACCTGATCTCTGAACTATGCACACTGCACAGTGGATTAGTGCTGATGTTAGCAGCTATTTCTAGAAGTGCAAAACTGTATGGTGTTGCAATGGGGACATAATGGCCTAATATCAGAATGATAATGGTAGAAGCCCTGCCAGGGTAGCAATTCCCATTCAGGACATTCTTTGCAGTCAACTGTGGTTGACAGGGGCTTGAAATGTATGAAAAGTGCATAAAATGATAGATATTGCAAATCTGATTATTGAAAAAAAAAATACTATTTTCAACTTGCAATAAAATGTGAATGGTACAGAACACCATCCAAGAATTTTAATATGTCGTTTCGACACTAATGATTTGTGTACAGGCCAAATTTGGTGATCCTAGGACCTGTCCCACATCTTCATTTTTGCCTCCGAAGTTGAGCAAAAATGGCCAAATTCGAAATTTGAAGGGTCATTAATAGATAAAGTATGATATTTACTTGCTCCATGAACTACAGAGTGGTAGTCTGGGTGTCTGACAATATATGGCAGCAATTTGAACTATGTAGGTAAAATATAACAGGCTAAAAGAGACCAACAAAATCATTCTTGGAAAAAGTAACAAGAGGCCCATGGGCCTTAACGGTCACCTCAGTATAGTATATCCAATGTTAAACCTTGGCCATTAGGCGTGGCCCTAATTTTGACCCCAGGGATCAGATTAATGGAAACCAGTACCATAAGCAATAGAGTATTCTAAATTGTATGTATATAACTTGTGGCTATTTTCTTTAAGCAAAGAAGATTTCTCAAGCCATTTTGACCCTTGGGCCCTGCCCCTTAGCCCCTGGGTTAGGGATACTGTCAAAAATATCATAATATCATCTCATTGTTGTAATGTCAATCAAGTGTGATTGATTTCCAGTAGAAATTAAACAGAATATACCCAATAGTATCATTTTCCTATATAAACTATAGTAAACTTGACCCCCTCCCCAGGGGCAAACATGGAGCCTGGGGGTCATGAAATTCACCATTTTTATGAAGCACCTCAAGACACTTCCATCTATAAAGATAACTGGTTTCCAGCATATCTAGGTATAAAAAAGTAAATGCAAGACAATAGGCTTGCACTAACAGAGTTGACAATACATAGGTTTGGTCGGTGCGGTCTGTGAATATGCTCATAAAAACTTCATTTTGCGTTTAAACAAAAAACGCTTCAGTGAAAGGAAGGAAAAATACCTTCATTAACATATGTCAAGTTACTTTTCTACTTCTGAGGTAAAACCGCATCCCGCGGGGCATTTTCCCCTCAAACTGTACAGGCAGTTGCCAAGTACCAACCACAGGTTGTTGGTTTTCTCCAGGTATACTCCAGTTTCCTCCAAAACCTAAACATGACACATCCGTAAATGACTCTTACTTAAGTTGTTGTGTTCACAATGTGGCTTATGATGAAAATATAACAAAGGGCAATAACTCCATCAAATTTGATTGAATCGGTCTGGTTTTCGAACTTCTTTGAGATCTTATAGATATAAGCCAGCATGCAAAGTTTCATGAAAATTGACCAATATTTACTAAAATTATTGTGTTCACAAGGTTGCTTATGATAATAATACAACAAAGGGCAATAACTCCATCAAATATGATCGAATCAATCTGGTTTTCGAACTCGAACAAGATCTATAGATATAAGCCTGCATACAAAGTCTCAACGAAATTGGTTCATAAATACTTAAGTTATTTTGTTCACAAGGAAAAGTTTACGGACGACACATAACGACGGACAAAAGGGGATCGCAATAGGTCACGCCTTCAGCTCAGGTGACCTAAAAATGCCTTTTTTTCCATTTTGGGGCAGCCAAAGTAACCATATCTCTTTGATCAATATCAGCCAAATTTCAGTCGTCTAAGTTGTATATCTTTCCAGTTACAGGCATTTGAAAACCTGTTCAGAATAAGGGGTGCTATTTTGGGCATGCACCCCCCTCTCATATTTATGGGGCTGAGGGTCACAATTTACATTAGAAACCTTAGAAAATTTGCAGATGTTCTCAAATGTGGTCACTTCACAACTGGTTAAAATTTGAAGAAATTCTGAGACATCAACTTTTTCACTTTTGAGAAAATTGGTTGATTTGACATGGAATGACCCATCAAAGCTAATATGATCCAATTTCTCAAACATGATAAGTGTAGCCCTGACTGACGTGCAGGGTCTCTCTCATTCTGCAGAGGAGCAGCAATCATGAAAGACCACAAACCAGGGCAATTCAACATTATCCTACAAGGGCCAGTGTGGGTGCAGCTTTCATTCCAACTAAGCGCTTACACACCTGATACTACTAATAAAGCAGTTCAGCAAAGACTCTTAGGGTTGATAAGTGGTGTTAGGTGTGTAAGTGCTTGGTTGGAATGAAAGCCTGCACACACACCAGCCATTTCTGGATAAGGTTGAATAGCTTGCCATAAACCATGGCCTGAACCACAGCTACCAATCCACAGGCCAGTTACAAAATATACGGGGAGCTTCAACCGAAATAAATTTTGCAACACCCTACCTAGGTTCTCCATCAGTGTTGCAGCCGCCCATCCATATGCAACCCCACAATACCCCACACAAAAGCAAACGTATGAACTCCCTCAATCCTGACCCTTGCTTCACCCCGACAAACTCACCAGCTGGTTGTACTTATGCCTACGGAGGGAAACATCAAAACACATGGCCTGAACTTCCTTCCGCAGGCGAACAGTCTCTGCTTCCAGCAGCCTGGTCTTCTCCTTCTGGGCAACGAGGGCCAGGGCCAGGGCCTTATTGTTGGTCTTCAGTGAGACCTTGAAGAAGGATGAGGTATCTGTGAAAATGGTGAGTGAAACCCAACTGCAGTAATGAGGCTTAGACAACAAGCAACAGTTAACCATTATTTCAAGGAGCTGCAGTATTCAACAATATTCAATCAGGGCCATTTTACAGTATGAAAAAACAACATTGAGAGCTGCCCATTGAGGCTTGCTCAATTTGGCTAAGCATAGCTAGAACTGGGAACACGGTTCATTTTCCGCTTGCTGCACTCAGATGAAACTCCAGACCTCTTTCTTTGCATTGCCTTTGGCACCACGAATCTTCAGTTGAACACAGCAAGACAATTTGTTCCATTGCCACAACTGGAAGGTAACTTAGCCGCACTTACTCTGGATCTTTGTCTTGATCTTCGCGGATAATGAAGCGTTGTGCTTGGCAGCTTTGTGAGAGGCCGGTTTCGTCGAAGTTTTTATGCACTTGGGATCAACCGGCGCGAAGCGCCTGACGGTGCCTTCAAGCTGCATGTTTATGCGACTTCTGCAAAGTGCATAACAAAGGGTGGACTGAATTAATTTAATACGTTAACAGTTACGCAAACAATTAAGGGTTACAAAATTCACTAAATGGAATTATTGTTCTCGTACCAGCACCTAACTGACTGGGTGACTTCGCAAGAATATGGTTTACCAGTCAATAACGTTTCTGTAAGGCAAGGAAGTGCCACGGATTTAAAAAAAAAAAAAAAAAAACAACTTCTCAGGTACATTAAAGTAGGCTAATACTTAGCTAATATAACTATCAAGCTTAGACAAAGGGCGTCATCGCGCGATCCCTTTGCCTGGACTACTTAGCAGGTAATATTAAGTCTGTTGTTAACATTGGCCACATAGCTAGGCATGCAACTGAACGGTCAATTACTGGCAAGCTAGCCAGAGTAAATTAGTAACGTTAGTTACTACTTACGCCACTTGCACTGAATTTCAAAGATATTCTTGTCGTATGTCGCCAGTAGCTGAAATGGTAAATATGGCCACATGCAACATATTAATGAAAACGATTTGATTCATTAATACAGGCTAGAATAGCATTTTCAAGATAATAACCGCCTGAGATTGCTTGTTACTCTGATCTTCAAATACAAACAACACAGCACTGTCTCCGTTTCCATTTAAAATTCTGAACGGTCATTCGGACGCGCGACGGCCAATCGACAGTCTTCTTCTTCTTCTTCTGCTTCTTTCCTTTATGGCGCTTTAAACCCAACTTAAGGCGTATTACCGCCACCATCTAGACTGGAGTGTGGATCGAGATTATGCAGGGGAAAAAAGAAAGAAAAAAAAACCTAGATACTCTTATACAAACCAGTTTATTTTAGAAATATAATGATGTCCGAGAATATCTTGCATGCGGTTTTCCCCAAAAGACCGATTAGTGAAAAATCGTGGTGTTCTTTCTTCTTTAGTGACTGAAACAGATGATTTCTTTCATGACTGTATTTTCTACACTGAAAGCAGCACATGAACGACCGTTTCTAACTGTTCACTGTGAATACATTTCCCGGTTGGGTGCTTCCCTATTCTGTATAAATTTTGATTAAGCCCTGTGTGGCCAATTCTCAAGCAAGTTATATTTTCCTCCCTTCTTTTCCTGCCCACCATCCTACCAGCACCAACTTGTCTTTGGATGTTATACAGATGCCTTCCAGTATCACAATCATCCCAATACTCCTGCCATACGGATTGCGCATACTTCCTGATAAAGGCTTTGGCTTCAGATTTACTTAATGGGAGTTGCACGTCTATCTGCTTTATTCAAAGTGTTTGTTCAGCAAGAATGTCCACCTGCTCATTACCCTCAACACCAACATGAGCAGGAACCCAAAGGAAGCGTGTTGATACACCCTTGCTTTCCATACTATACATTACGTTGAATATTTCATTGATTATATCTGCTCTTACCAGTGATTTGCCATATTGTATGCTCTTAAGTGCTGAATAACTGTCAGAAGCGATAACTGTGTATTTAATTTCCTTCTCTTCTATCCACTGTATAGCCAATAATATTGCCACTAGTTCAGCAGTATAAACTGATATGTGGTCTGATAACCTTTTCTTTATGCATGTCTCACTCACCGGGATATATACTGCAGCACCTACACACCCTGTACCTGGATCCTTGGAGCCATCTGTAAATATAAAAACTACACCTGGAAAATGTTGTTCAAAATATTCCTGGACTATATACCAAACCGGACTATGCTCCGATTTCTCCTTCAATTCTTGTTGAATATTCAGGTCAATAATAGGCAAAGGGAATAACCAGGGAGGAATGGGAGAGATTGCAACTGTGGGGTTGTACTGTAGTTGTTTTAGTCCCAAGTTCTCTGCCTTTGCATCACAAATCCAGCCGAAACTCATAAAATTGGACTTGCTATACTCCCAACAGTCCTCTAACACACTCTTGACAGGATGTGTAGCATATTGTCCCTGGAGATTAACCCAGTATGCTAGCATTAACTTGATCCATCTGATCCTTAAAGGCATTCCCCCCATTTCAACCTGCATAGCTGATACTGGAGATGTTTGAACCCCTTCAGACCCTGTGTCCATTACAATGGATGTCACATGACAACTGTTTTTTTTTTTTTTTGCAACATTTAACACCACCTAAGTCCTCAAGACCATTTGAGTGGATGTTTAGCAACCAATCAAACAGCAGTATAGGTATCCTTGTGGCCATTTTAAAAAAATACAACACACTGAAGAGAGGCATGGCAGGCCTTCACTCCACACGACGAAGTAAGGACTATTTTCAACAGTTTTATTCACATTTATAGATATTTGGGCAAAGACATCATACTTTTAAAACAATATTGACAGATTGAATGATTGAATTAAAGCATAATATCAAATGTTTACCAGCAAGTTTTTACTCAGGATTTTTTCAAATGTTGCGGTCCATTTGAATGGACAGTGGGTCTGAAACTATGTCATTGAACTCAATTCTACACTAGGGAAGAATGAATTTGTCACTATAAAAATAGCACATCATATATAGTTGGGAAAAAAGGGATTGCTATATTTTTCACAACCTTGGAACATAATTCAGGTCTGAAGGGGTTAAAAGACCCACTACAAATCCTCAGGGCCTGAGCCTGCAATATTTCTAACTTCTTCAGGTTGGTTTCTGCTGCCGACATGTAGGCTATGCAACCGTAGTCCAAAGCAGATCTCATAAGAGCCCAGTATATGTTCAGTAAAGATGCTCTGCTTGCTCCCCACTCCTGCCCTGACAAACACCGAAGAATATTAATCACCTTTTTACATTTGCTCTTGACTTTATCCAAATGAACATTCCTTGTGAGTTTTTCATCAAACCATACACCAAGGAATCTAATAGCTTTTACTTGCTCAAGAGGTTGTTCATATAATTTTAAAGAAATGGGAATGATTTTATGTCGTTTTGAAAAACAAATCACTTGTGTTTTTGCAACAGATAGTTTGAATCCCCATTTATTTGCCCATTTTCCCACAACCAATACTGCCTCTTGCATTTTCTTATTGGCATATGATACATTACGGTTTCTTAATCGACAGTCTTCCTTTTCTTCTTCGTTGAAATAATGTCACCATGGTGTACAGCGCACTCTGGCGCCATCTGTAAAATGCCCTCGGGCAGCAGGATCGCGATCAGTGCTGGACTCTCAAAGCTCTTTGAACGGGGAGGAGGTCAGACATTAGTGTTCTGCCTGGCGTCTGCATTGCCCTTTTATTTAAATATTTGTAAACCCTGTCTAGATCCTGCACGCCTCTCCACGCTAATGTTTCTATTTGGGTATTCACGGTGGCTCTCTCATTGTCCATATTACCAAGAGTAGTTGGCTGCAGACATTGGGCGCAGCCATACCAAAGACCCTAGAGGAAGGAAGACCTCTCATCCCTAGTAGACCCCATGGTGTATTATAATACATCCATGGTAGACCTCCATTGTATGAAGTTGGTCATACTTCTTGTCTCCTAAGTGGGAGTGGTCGCGAAAGTAGTTTCAGCGTTCTGTTCGTAGTAAATGTTGGAATATATGAGCATCTGTCTTATATAGCATTATATAGCATCTGTGTTTATATTTCATTTTACTTTGCTTCTTCAGGCATTTTTTCTACGCTGCTAACATCTATATTAAGAATTACAAATATTACTCTAATTGCCATTTGCAAGCGTGAAGGGTATTGCAAAACAAAACAACATAAGCTAGTTCATTCAAACTTATGAAACTGGAATGTAATATGACAGTTGTTCATTTATGCCTTACCTGTCTGCATCTTTGAGAAAAGAAAAGATAGATTGCGTGTTCTTATTATTACATCTTATTACTACGCAAGGTTTCAGTATTTTTAACACGCATGGACAAAAACGCAAGGTACAGCACACATTTAATGTTTGTGCCTTATTTTGCCGCTTTATAAATATCTGATATCAACCCAGTACAAGATCATAGCAATCTACAAGGTTATATTCCTTTTCCCCTCAGAAAAATGATAAAACCTCAATGACAATAATACTGAACATAGAAACACAAGCATTATTTGTTTAAAATTTTTATTCATGGTTTCTCGCAGTCCCTATGCTGTATCTCTGTATTGCCAGTTTAATCACGAAGACTTCGGATGTTAGAAAAGGAGATTTATTAACAGTGCAATGACATGAAACGAATTCAGTATTTGGCGATGACTCCATCCAGGACCCTCAAGCGAGGTGGGGCGCTGATCTGCCAAGGTAGCAGGCAGGGGCGAAGCCATCCCCCATTGGACAGAAGGGTCATATGGATGAAATAGATTCTGAAGAGGCCGGAGTCAGTAGTTGGTGGTGGTGGTGAGGTGGTGAGCGATACGGAATCTCTGCAACAGCAGACAGGAACACGCCATGAGCCTATATATGAAGAAGACCGTAGGCGCTGATTGGGTAAGTGCAATTACTTGAGAATCTTATTGTGATTGAACTTTCGTTTACACTCCCATACCTTACGTGAGCGCTGGCATGGGTGCAAGAGCTCCGTCTACAGACGGATTTCCATCCATTTTTCATTTACCTACCGTCTTGTCCATTTCGTTATGCGATCAGGAAATATTTAAAAGTTGTCTCTTTACGCTATCCGCCCCAAAAACTATGAAAATCCACCAGAATTTGTCAATTGTTCTTCTCCTCCTCGCTAAACGTTTTTCTGCTCTCTGGGCTCACGGCTGTCTGTTCTGATTGGCCGAGAGATGGAGAGTATTCTTTTTAATTTAAATTGCGTCTTTCTCTGGAACCACTTTGTCTTCCCGCTTCATTCCATTGACTGAGAATATTTGCACATGTTTTAATTATTGCTATATCGATCATATCACAGACGGTAAGTCTTTATACATATACTTTTGTAAAATAATATGAAGGTGATGAATTTTTGTCGGGGATGTCAAGCAAGGGGAGGCAAAACTGGAGCAACAATCGACGAAAATGATCGTTCTGATCATTCATTTCTATGTTCTCTTTTCATTGTGAAGCCGTGATATGGGATTAATGGATGAGAAATTCAATAAATGTATGAACATCAAATTTGGAAATATAACTCTACCTATTGTATATAACTCACATGAGTAAGAAGTTTTCTGGGAAAATGATCATAAAAGAAGTATTGAAAGAGTAGGTAATGTGTAGATTGCCAAGTAAAATTTTCTTAAATTCTGTAAACACCTCACAGCTATAGCAACGACGGAAATAGCTGGAAGGGAAGGCATAGCATGTCCTTCCTCAGTTGGTGCGAATAGGGATAAAACAGATTCGTAGGAACAGGGCGCATAGCATAGCAGTTACAGATTATCGGACTCCATATTAAATTTAGAATATTTAATTTATTTTTAATCAATGGCTGACCAAGTATCTGCATGAATGTGATCTGACTCCAGTTAATGAATTTAGAGCGCTGTTGTGCATCAGACTCGTAACTGGTCAATACCCAAAGTCCGCCGGAACAAAAACATCCCCATCTCTTGATTTTTACACTACCTTGCTTCACTGTCTTCACAGTGTACTGTGGCTTAAATTCAGTACCTTTTGAACAGGGTTCATTTGATTTTTTTCCCTTATTGGCATGTTTTATTTGATTATTATGCCATTCTACATTACCTACAATTGGATATAAGTCCAATACTAAATAATGGAAATTTGTTTTTCTTGGCTATTCATGTTGTTCATGTAAAAATGTTACCTATTTAACAAATTTAGTCGGGGTATGCAAACTTTTGAGCACAACAGCATGTAATTGAGCTGTGACCTTGAAAATGATCACATTGTCACCAAAATTGACTGTTGTCGCAGGACCTCCCAAGTAAATGTTGGTGCTAAATATGAGCAAAATCGGTCCACTGTTTCTTGAGATACCGTGTTAACAAAGTTTATTAAGGCAAAATTCATGTCATTGCGCTGTGACCTTGAAAAAGACCTCAAGGTCACCAAAATCGACTGGTGTCGTGGGACCCCCAAGTACATGTTCATGGAAAATATGAGCAAAATTGTTCCACTGGTTTTCTTGAGATATTGTGCTAACACCTACGGGATGGACAGATGGACGGATGGATGGAGCTGAATACTATGTCCCCCGCTCCGCATTTCCTTTCAGCGGGATACAAAAAATAGGATACAACCCAAGAGGCCGGGCTGAACATGGCTTCCATTTTTGGGGCTTTTATTCAAAAAAATCAAAGTGCAGTGACTGGGAAAAATAACTTAAGAGTGACTCATGTCAGTTACTGGGATGCATTATTTTGCTTCTGAACTCTTATGAGTCCAAGTATTGCTTTGAAAAATGTCAGCATAAAATTCTGAGACATTCCCAAAAATTCCTACTTTTTAAAAAAACACTTTTTCAGTAATTCAACCACATCACCTGTTTAATTTAGTTTGTAATTTGAGTTTAATTTGAGGAAGTTTTGACAAAACCAGGATTTGATTTCAAAAAGACAGTCAGAAAAGGAAGATGGTAGAAGGGTGGTGTTGGGCTTGGTGGAGGTGTAGAGCTGGGTGTCATCTGCATAGCAATGAAAATGGATCCCAAATTTCTTAAAAATGTGATCAAGTGGAAGGAGATAGATGATAAAGAGGATAGGACTAAGAACAGAACCCTGAGGTACACCAGTGGTGACAGGGGAGATCTGTGATTTGAATTTTTTGAGTTGAACAAACTGGTGTCTGTCGGAGAGGTAAGATCTGAACCAGGTGAGTGACGTCCCAGTGAAACCAATAGAAGATAATCTGTGAAGGAGAATGTGATGAGAGATGGTATCAAATGCTGCCCTGAGGTCAAGAAGGATAAGTAACGACAGGAGTCCAGAGTCTGAGGCGATCAAGAGGTCATTAACAATTTCAACTAAGGCTGTCTCAGTACTGTGGAGGGGACGGAAACCCGATTGAAATTCTTGTGGACCTGGGCTGCAACTATTCTTTTGAGTGTTTTAGATAAGAAGGGTAAATTAGAGATGGGACGGAAATTATTTAGATTTTTAGGGTTCGAATCGGGTTTCTTGAGGATAGGGGTTATAGCAGCAGTTTTGAGCAGAGATGGAACAAGACCAGAGGAGAGAGAGGAATGAATTTTAGTAGTTATTAAAGAAGACTGTGATGGTAAACAAACTTTAACCAGGTGTGTAGGAAGTGGATCCAACTTACAGGTAGAAGATTTGGATTTGTGAATAAGATTACATATTTCTGTTGCAGAAGGAAGTTGAAAACTGGAGAAAGGAGAGAATGAAGGATTATGGGAGGAGAGAGAAGGACCAAAGGTGACGGGTTTCACAGAAGAAGACAGCTGCTGATGGATAGTGACAATTTTTGCATTAAAAAAGTCCATAAAGTTATTGCAGTAGTCAACGGAATACATGTGAGGTGGAACAATGTCTGGAAGCCGTAGGATGGTTTTGTCAGAGGAAAAGAGTGCCCTGGTGTTCTCTGTGTTGGAGCCAATTAAGTTGGCATAGTAATCTGATTTGGCCCTGGAAAGAGAGTCTTTGTACATTTTTAAATGATCATCAAACATACTTTTGTGTAAAGAGAGTCCAGTTTTTTTAAACAGGCGTTCGAGACGATGACCTTTGGCTTTGAGGTGGCAGAGATCTTGAGTAAACCAGGGAGCAGAGCGGGCAAAGTGAACAGTGCAAGTCTTTAGTGGGGCAAGATCATCCAAAATGGCACTAAGGCTGCTGTTATAGTGAAAAACCAGATTGTCTGGGGAAGATAGATTGTTGCGATTGGGGAGGCTGTTCAGTTTGTTTGAGAGTGCATAAGGGTCTATATTCTTAATATTATGAAAGGAAATGAAGTGAGAAGGGTGCAATCTGGAAAGTTGTATGTTGACATTAAAAGACCAGTTTATGGTCAGATATGGGTAAATTGGACGCAGTATATTGGGGTTAAACTCAAACAGCAGACAAGATCAAGAATGTGGCCTTTGGAATGAGTGGGGAAACCAATGAATTGTTGAAAACCAAAACTGTCAAGGCAAGATGTAAAATCCCTAGTGAGTGTGTTTGCAGTCTTATCCATATGTACATTAAAATCACCCAGCAGAATAACATTAGGAGACATGGAACTGATGAGGGTAACAAAGGCAGAGAATTCAAATAAAAAAAAAAACAGTACTACTCTTATGCGGACGGTAGACAGCTGCTAAAATAGTGGGGATAGACCAAATTATAGACCAGTTTCATTGCTATGACAGTTCTCTAAAATTCTCGAAAAACTCTTTGTTGTACGGTTGGATAGTTTTATCAAAAAGCATCAATTACTAACAGACAACCAATATGGCTTTAGAACCAACAGGTCCACTTCAATGGCTCTGATGGAAGTAATTGAGGAACAAACAAATTCAATTGTTAACTAGATAACTCGGTTGCCTCAGGGACGAGTCATGTATCTCCCCGATCCCCAAATTTTGGACAAAATGGCCGCCGGTAGCCATATTGGTTGTCCAAAATTGCGCGCATTTGATACAATTAATCATGACATCCTGTTACAAAAGATGGAACGGTATGGTATTAGAGGGGTGGGGCTTAATAGTTATGTAAAGTTTCAAGCATCTTAAAATTTGTAAAAGCTGCTGCCGACATTAATATTTTTTTTTCTGGGGAGAATCTAAAGCAACTGTTGGAGGATGTCTCAGCGGAATCGGGGAAGCTGAAATTGTGGTTTGACAATAACAAACTCTCTTAATATCAGTCAAACCAAATTTATGTTGTTTAGAGAGGGGCAGGTACATCCAAATACACAGTTTGAAGTAAGTATTGAGAACATTTGGCAAAGAGTCTATGAGAATGTTTTCTTGGGGGTAATAATAGACCATAATCTCAGCGGGAAACCCCATATAAATTATGTTAGGTCTAAGCTGGCTAGGAGTATTAGCATTTTAGGTAAAACAAGATACACATTAAACTTTAAAACATTACACACTCTCTACAGTACACTCATTCTACCCTACCCGACATATTGTGTGGAGATTTGGGTAAATACCAACAAAAACAACCTACAACCCATTTATATAATGCAAAAAAAGGGCAATCAGAATTGTACATAATGTAGGATTCCACCATCACACAAATTAACTGTTTTTTAAAACAAGAGCATTAAAGTTTACTGACCTAGTGGAACTTAAAATGACACAGATACTTTACAAAGCAAGAAACTGTAAGGGTTTGGCCTCGCATTCCCTCCCCCTGCCGCATTCTTCACCTCACTTCAACGAGCTACAGGTGTGGCTCGTAGAGGTGGAGGTGAGGGCAGCCTATTTAAGGGTTGCCAGTGCCATTATTCTGTGCAGCAGCATTCTGGTTTTTATGCCCTGCTGTGTTTGTGCTGCTGCTCCCCTCATGTTTGGTTGACGTGTTTGAAGATTTTTATATTGGCCGTGGCTATTCTTATGACTTGTCGTGAGAATAATTTATAGACTATTCTTACGACTTCCGGTTACGCATGCGCAGTCACCATCAGTGCTAGTGATGGCCAAATTAAGCTTTCTGAAACATTGAAGCTTGTATCGAAAAGGGTTCATCATTCGAAGCTTTTCAACACAGTCCTCTTTGGTGGCATCTGGTGGCCAAAAGTATGAAGTGCAGCTTGAAACTACAAATTGAAATGAACTGCATTATTATGGTTGCCCTCTCTAAACTAGTTGAGATGACAGCATCCTTTAAATATCATGTGACAAAACTAATATTATGTTTATTTGATAAATAATTTTGATGAATGAACTTTCCTTATTTAAACATGTGCCATGGTGTGGTCTCTCTTTGCTTGTGACTTCTTGATGTTTGTAAACATCATAGATTTTAAAAAAAGTACACCACAATCTTATAATGGCTTTGGAGCATGCTTGTGCTGTGAGGTCTCAGCCTCCACGTGCTTATGTAATTAATTAACCGGTGAACAGGTCCGTATATGTATCACATAGTAACTTCTATGTATTGCGTATTTCTGAAGTATTTTTTGACCTAGGGTTAGAAGAGCTTATGAACTGGGCAGTGAAAATGCGCATGAACGCACAAAAACACATAACGCGTATACGGATATATTGTTTTTTTGGTTTTTGTTAAGGAATAGGATTTGTTCCACGGTGCGAGGGCCGAGTCTGTTTCTTATCTTGGAGATAATTTCTCCTGCCTTGGAGAAAATGGAACAGAGGAGGCTGGAGTGCACAGAAACTGTAGTGCAAGTGGATAAAGTATCCCCACACGGAAGAACGTCCTCTCTTCCTCGCTGACTACATGTCTCTCAATATGCCGTTCACTGGTTCACAGTCTATCGCACGAAATCACCAAAACACCTCACAGATATGGCAAGCCGTTTTAACATTTATTCCATATCCTTGATATCAGACGGCAGTACCCTCTACTAGTTCAGTCTTTGTCCGCACTAGTGGGCCTCTGGACCGAACTAGTTGCACCAAATGTCTTACTAGTCAACTAGTGCGCTGCAAAATTACGTACATGTTGACTAGTCAAGCATAAAATTGCTCAACTAGTGAACTAGTGAATCACAATTATGTGCACTAGTTAACTAGTGGGGACCAATTTGCTCACTAGTTAACTAGTGAAAACAAAATTGCTCACTAGTTAACTAGTAAAAACCTTTTAAAACCTTACTAGTTAACTAGTGCGGCTCTAAATGTTCACTAGTAAAACAAGTTAGGGGCAAAGTGTCTACTAGTGACACTAGTGAGAGTCCTTCAAGTGTAACTAGTGAACTAGTGAGATCCAAACAGAGTCACTAGTCTAATAGTAAAGGCCAAAATATCCACTAGTCACACTAGTCAGTGTCTTTCTGACCTAACTAGTTCACTAGAGAGGCTAAAAATGATCACTAGTAGAACTAGGGAAATCAAAAATGCTTACTAGTTAACTAGTTTGGGTGTCTTTTGTCTTTACTAGTCAACTAGTGAGGCTCAAAATGCTTACTAGTAAAGTAGTAAAAGAATAAATGTTGACTAGTGTCACTAGTTGCACTAAATGTTAATGAGAAGGCGGGAAAAGAGGGTGTGCTGAGGCTTCCTATTGGCTTATAAGTTCAAAATAAGAAATAGCGACCAATCAGCAGTCAGTATTTTGACATTCTCCCGCCTGTTTCATTTGCATGTTGCATGTTAACATGTTGGCCTGGGAAATTGCAAGTAGTTAACTAGTGGCTGCATGTAGCATCTTACATGTGAACTAGTCAAGGCATAAATGCTCACTAGTTAACTAGTTAGACTTTATTTGACCTTCATTCTATGCTACTGTGACTCAAAATATCTACTAGTTTACTAGCAAAGGCCAAAATGCCCACTAGTTGCACTAGTGAGGGTCCTTTTTTCTTTACTAGTTAACTTGTGCAGGCCAAAAAGACTGATTAGTTTACTAGTAAGGACCAGAGTGTCGACTAGTTGCACTAGTGAGGTTCTTTTTTACTTTACTAGTGAACTAGTGCAGGCTTAAATTTGTTACTAGTTAACTAGCTATGTCCAAAATGTCTACTAGTGAACTAGCTTCATGTTTGTGACCTTACTAGTAAACTAGTAACACAGACGTTTGTCTTACGAGTGAACTAGTTCGGTCCAAAATGAGTCACTAGTAAACTAGTGGGGCTAAAATTTTCCTCACTAGTTAACTAGTGGAAGGCATTTTGGCACACTAGTTGACATTTTAGTCTTACTAGTTCGACAAAACTCTGCACTAGTTGACATCAGTGCACAACTAGTTAACTAGTCATGCAGTAAAATTTCACTAGTTAACATGTATGGCAGTGGCAGCACCTCACTAGTTAACTAGTTGCGCGGACATGCCGACTAGTGCACAGTTTTGTCAAACTAGTTCGACAAAAACATCAACTAGTGCACCAAAATGCCATCCACTAGTTAACTAGTGAGAAAAATTTCAGCCCTACTAGTTCACTAGTGACTCATTTTGGACCGCACTAGTTCACTAGTAAGACAGAAGTCCGTGTTACTAGTTATCTAGTAAGGTCACAAACATGCAAACTAGTTAACTAGTGGGCATTCTGGCTCTTACTAGTTATCTAGTGGCTTTTTTGGCCTGCACTAGTTAACTAGTAAGGTTAAAAAACCTCACTAGTGCAACTAATCGACATTCTGACCCTTACTAGTAAACTAGTGACTTTCTGGCTTTCACTAGTAAAGTAAGTTTAACTAGTAAAGTAAAGTAAAAGTAGTAAAGTAGTAAAGTAAAAAGACCCTCACTAGTGCAACTAGTGGACATTTCAGCCCTCACTAGTTAACATGTGAGCTCCATCATGCAGCCACTAGTGGCACTAGTACGACTGAAATTCCAACATTGTACAATTAGACTGCATGCAAATGAAACAGGCGGGACAATGATTTTGATTGGTCAGTGTACAAGCCATATGCTGTGGAGATTTAAAGTGCCAGCTCAGATTTGTAACGATATTGAGCTGCACTAATTTGAAGCAGCGTTTTCATTTGTTTTATTGTGTCCAAGTATTAATATGGAATAGCAATAAATTGACTGCATTTCTAAATTTAACCAAACATGCAATGACTTAATGCACACCTGAAAACCCAGAGGAATGTAACTGTAAAAATTGTATGTGTCGAAAATTTGCAACTGAGCGGAATATATTTTTTTTGCATTTTTATTTGATAGATAGATACACTGCCCGGCCAAAAAAAAAGTCACCGTTTGGAAATTAATGAACAAATTCTAGAATTGTATCATTATTGCGGTTACTAATATGTTTCAGCAGGCAATAATCATTTTCCACTGACCGATGAAGCGCATCGCTACTCATTTCTCAAAAAATCATGTCGGAAGACACATCCCTTGCTGGTGGAAAAGATGTTACAGTATTTCAGAACAGGGAACTTATTGGCCTGTATTTAGCAAAGAAACTCATGAATGCAAAAACAAGTATGAAGAATCATTTTCACAAACATATTTGCCACCACAAAGTCCTGATTTTAGACACAGTAAAAGTTATTGGGATGTGCTCAAGAACGACCACCGCGTGGTTCAACCATTATGTGGAGAAGACAAGATCTCGGCCAAAAATTATGGCATGTATGATCGAAAATAAATGTTCTGGCATTGCATATAGTTGTCAAAACAATGACAAAATGAATTTGCACTGTAATCAAAGCTACAGGGGTTCCAGCTAAATATTTGAGTGTGCGACTTTTTTTTTGGCCGGGCAGTGTAGATAGATAGATAGATAGATCCCATTAATATCCGCAAAATCTTTTAAATATGCAACTGATCGTACTGGTGATTGTGCAGACCATTTTGTTTAATTCAGTCCATATTGTCCGTACGTATGACGAGCAGAAGCATAAAAGACGATTTGGAAGTGAACCAGCCACAAAGACTGCAGGGCGATTGCATGAAAAGGGCTCGATTGAAACATGCGTAATCTATCGCACCGATCATACCCATCTTCGAACTCAACGTTTCTTTTTAATTCCAGCAAGTGACATTATGTTCTTTATGCTGAATCTAAAACGGTTCCAGTATTATTGTGTTAACTTTGAACAGACAGAACCTCTGATTCCAATACAGCCACGCCTCGTGGCTTATTTTACCAGCTATGATTCGTGGCTGGTATTAAAAATCCATATTAATTGATTTGTAAATCCGTAAAAAGTTTTAGAGGAAATCTGTGTATAGCCTAATATATGGGCAATCCGTTTGTTTCTTGGCATGTTCTTTGCGGTGTTTTCAATTTTAAAATAAAAATTGTTAAGGAGTGCGATCTCCCTGCATTTAAACAATACGCCCGAATTCGTTTCAAAAGTTAAAAATCTGCGCTGACTACGGACAAACGGGATTGAAATATAGGGCCTACGTTAAATATCTCCTCAACCGAAGAGCAAATTGGCCCAGTTTAAACCGAAATGTCAACCAATTATTTTAAAGAAAGCAATGTCACCATTCCTGCCTCCTAATTTACATTTATTTTTGCCGACTAGTTTACTAGTGCGCACTTTGGCCAGCACTAGTTAACTAGTAGAGTCAATAGACCCCCACTAGTGCGACTAGTGCCACTAGTTGCACTAGTGTTACTAGTGGATTGCATGCAAATGAACCAGGCGGGAAAGGATTCTGATTGGTCAGCCGTCAATCTGTGGGCTGGAGAGCCTAAAGCTGCCTGCTCTGAATTGTGATGCATTAAACTGTAGAATTTAACCACATTTTTTATAGAATCTGAGAATTTTAGCAACTTTCCATTACTTATACTATCATTGATTCAAATGCTGTTGGTTTGAGCTAATTTTGATTCACTTGGCTACATTTTATACTAATCTTTTGGTTCATAAAGAACTATCATCTTTCAAAATAAAACGGCTCTTCAAGCCCACTAGAAACCCAAATGAATTGAACTGTGGCCTCCCAGTTGTATTAGTTCCTGTGTTTGATACATTTTTCTCTAATCACACCATCATTTGATTCTTTAGATTAGAACAGAAAATGGAAGCATTGTCACAGGACAACAAACATGTAAATAGCTAACACAAAATTAATATTTGGAAGACTAACTGGTCATGTTTGCTACCACTAATAATCTGGGGGACTGCCGTAACCAAAACTTTAATGAATTTTAAAATGGAAACGCACCAATACACAAAACTTGAGTACTTCCTCTGAGAAATCCGAGGGAGCAGATCATGCTCTGACCATTGTGGCTTCTTATACTGGAGTCTTATACTGGAGTCAGCTCTTATAGTATAGTATAGTATATAGTATATAGTACTTCTCACACTCAGGTCTTCATTTACTTCCATTTACTTCAATTTTCTTTGTCCCAGTGCTTTGGCTCATAAAAACTGTGGGTCTGATGCAGAAGGTGTCACGCCTGAGGCAGGCTGAGACATCTCAGCGTAAATGCCAGGAGAGAAAAGCTGAACTTCTGAACACTTGTCTCTGACTCATCTCATGATTCTGAACACTTGTCTCTGACTCGTCTCATGATCCTGAACACTTGTCTCTGACTCGTCTCATGATTCTGAACACTTGTCTCTGACTCATCTCATGATTCTGAACACTTGTCTCTGACTCATCTCATGATTCTGAACACTTGTCTCTGACTCGTCTCATGATCCTGAACACTTGTCTCTGACTCATCTCATGATTCTGAACACTTGTCTCTTACTCATCTCATGATTCTGAACACTTGTCTCTGACTCGTCTCATGATCCTGAACACTTGTCTCTGACTCATCTCATGATTCTGAACACTTGTCTCTTACTCATCTCATGATTCTGAACACTTGTCTCTTACTCATCTCATGATTCTGAACACTTGTCTCTGACTCGTCTCATGATTCTGAACACTTGTCTCTTACTCATCTCATGATTCTGAACACTTGTCTCTTACTCATCTCATGATTCTGAACACTTGTCTCTTACTCATCTCATGATTCTGAACACTTGTCTCTGACTCGTCTCATGATTCTGAACACTTGTCTCTTACTCATCTCATGATTCTGAACACTTGTCTCTTACTCATCTCATGATTCTGAACACTTGTCTCTGACTCGTCTCATGATTCTGAACACTTGTCTCTTACTCATCTCATGATTCTGAACACTTGTCTCTTACTCATCTCATGATTCTGAACACTTGTCTCTGACTCGTCTCATGATTCTGAACACTTGTCTCTTACTCATCTCATGATTCTGAACACTTGTCTCTTACTCATCTCATGATTCTGAACACTTGTCTCTGACTCGTCTCATGATTCTGAACACTTGTCTCTTACTCATCTCATGATTCTGAACACTTGTCTCTTACTCATCTCATGATTCTGAACACTTGTCTCTTACTCATCTCATGATTCTGAACACTTGTCTCTGACTCGTCTCATGATTCTGAACACTTGTCTCTTACTCATCTCATGATTCTGAACACTTGTCTCTTACTCATCTCATGATTCTGAACACTTGTCTCTTACTCATCTCATGATTCTGAACACTTGTCTCTGACTCGTCTCATGATTCTGAACACTTGTCTCTTACTCATCTCATGATTCTGAACACTTGTCTCTTACTCATCTCATGATTCTGAACACTTGTCTCTCACTCGTCTCATGATTCTGAACACTTGTCTCTTACTCATCTCATGATTCTGAACACTTGTCTCTGACTCATCTCATGATTCTGAACACTTGTCTCTGACTCGTCTCATGATTCTGAACACTTGTCTCTTACTCATCTCATGATTCTGAACACTTGTCTCTTACTCATCTCATGATTCTGAACACTTGTCTCTTACTCATCTCATGATTCTGAACACTTGTCTCTGACTCGTCTCATGATTCTGAACACTTGTCTCTTACTCATCTCATGATTCTGAACACTTGTCTCTTACTCATCTCATGATTCTGAACACTTGTCTCTGACTCGTCTCATGATTCTGAACACTTGTCTCTTACTCATCTCATGATTCTGAACACTTGTCTCTTACTCATCTCATGATTCTGAACACTTGTCTCTGACTCGTCTCATGATTCTGAACACTTGTCTCTTACTCATCTCATGATTCTGAACACTTGTCTCTTACTCATCTCATGATTCTGAACACTTGTCTCTTACTCATCTCATGATTCTGAACACTTGTCTCTGACTCGTCTCATGATTCTGAACACTTGTCTCTTACTCATCTCATGATTCTGAACACTTGTCTCTTACTCATCTCATGATTCTGAACACTTGTCTCTGACTCGTCTCATGATTCTGAACACTTGTCTCTTACTCATCTCATGATTCTGAACACTTGTCTCTTACTCATCTCATGATTCTGAACACTTGTCTCTGACTCGTCTCATGATTCTGAACACTTGTCTCTTACTCATCTCATGATTCTGAACACTTGTCTCTTACTCATCTCATGATTCTGAACACTTGTCTCTGACTCGTCTCATGATTCTGAACACTTGTCTCTTACTCATCTCATGATTCTGAACACTTGTCTCTGACTCATCTCATGATTCTGAACACTTGTCTCTTACTTGTCTCATGATTGTAACCCCACATTTATTCATAGTATTGCATAAACAAAGGAATTGGGCTGGCTGTTCCAGTACTTTCAGAAGGGACTGTAAATAACAGTAGGATGGACAGACCCAACATTTTTATAAAAACAACAGCTAAGACAAAATAAATATGAGACCTCTCTCTTGATTAAAGGGCAGCGTTATCATAAAGCATATTACGGTAAATTTTAATTATTTCACGTGAAGCTTTTATCGTGACTTACATCAATCAGCCACATGATTAAAATCACCTGCCTAATATAGTGAAGGTTCCCCTTTTGCGACCAAATCGGCTCCATCAAATGGACATCGCTTGAGTTCTCAAACTCAGGGATTCCCTGCAGAACATTTCCCAGAGTATCTCACTCCCTCTGCCAGCTTTACTTCTTCCCACAGTGTACCCTGATGTCATATATCTTTACAGGTAAATGGTGCACACGCACCGATGTAAAGAAGATTATGTGAAAGGAAACAGGGCTGACTGGACCAGGCGACCTTCCTCAACTGCTCCATTGTCCAGTTCTGTATCTCATGTGCTCTTCTGATTGATCTGCAAGTTAACAAGTGCAATACATACCTGGGTGTGATGCACTGTGCATTGTGACGCATTCCTTATGCAAGTATTATTAAAATTCTCCACAACTTGAGCCATTCGGCCTTGTGCCAGTCAGAACCAGACGGGACAGTCTTCATAGCCCTCGTCCGTCAGTGAGTATTTGGCACCCAAAAATCCTGCTGCCAGTTCATGTTTTGTCCCTCCTTGGACTGTCAGCAGGGACTCAAATTGTTGTGTGTGAAAGGACAGACGCGTACGCGGTTTCAATGTCAAACATACACTGCCGTTTACTTCCGTTGTTCACAGCTCATACATGCAGTACTTCCTTGTTTATGCGCGCGCTTCGCACATCACCCGGGCAACACTGGGCATCCCATAATAACCACCACCAGTACCTTAAGGGGTATTAACATTGGAACATAACATTTCTCCCCCCCTCAAAAAAAACGTGACAGCAAACCACCCCAACAGAAACAATCCAAACAGCTGAGAAAAAAAAGAAAGTATGGCAGCATGAACACTAAGGCAAATGGGTTAGGCAAAAGTCTGCAATTGAACCACAACCTAAGTATGGTAACTCGTGACATAGTCCTTCAAGGCAACAGGCCGAGTCCTGGCCCGCACTGGTCTTGGGTCCGGCGCCACCACCTCCTGACGTGGGGCTGCCGGGGGCGCAAGCAGGGCCGGGGGTGGCCCAGGATCAGCGGCCATGTTGTAGGGGAACGGTGACGGAGTCTGCACAGTTGTCGTGCTCCTGGAAAGCGGTGCTGGTACTTTGCGCAGCCTGCTTGAGTGCCAACGTGATCCGTCGTCGAGCTGAAACGTGGCCGGGCCAAGAATCCGCCTGACCTGCATAGGCCAGGACCAAAACGAGGCCATCTTGTTGTGGCGTTGTGGCCGTCGAGCCCTGACCCAGTCGGAGACCTGAAGAGATGGTGGCCTTGCCCTCCGCTTCTTGTCGGTCCTTTGTTTTGTCTCCTGCTGCCGGGCAGCAACTGTCTCTCGAATTTGGGTCAGGGAGGGTCTGGAACAGTTACCATGTGGTGCTCGGAGCCTGTGCAAAGGTAAGTCCAATTCACGTCCGAGCATCAGAAATGCAGGAGAGACCAAAGTGGTGGAGTGTTGACTCGCTCTGTAGTGGAGTAAGGTCTGGTTGAGTGCTCCTTCGAATGTAGAACCTTGGGCCAGGTGTGCACGGATTCCATTCTTCAGAGTGGCGTTGAAGCGTTCCACACCACCATTGGCCTGTGGGTTGTAGAAGGACGTCCGGATGTGCTTGACACCCCTGCTGGTGAGAAAGTCTGAGAACTCTGCAGATGTCATCTGTGGCCCATTATCTGTGGTTATGGTCCGAGGCAGGCCCCAGCGGGAAAAGAGGCCTTCCAGAATCCGGATCATGACCTGTGATGTCACCGTCCCCACTGGTACCACCTCTGGCCACTTTGAGTGGAGGTCGTAGCTGACCACCAGGAAGCGCTGGTGGTGGGGGACACCACGGCCGTGGATTTCCCCGCATATGTCCAGTTGTACATGTTCCCAGGGACGGGAAGGCCATGGGAGTGGTTGTAGAGGAGGAGTTGGCGGGGGTCCAGTTTTCCCACTGAGGAGGCATGCTGAGCAGTCCTGGACTAGGTGCTCTATATCGCGGTCTATAGCTGGCCACCATACCAGCTCACGGCACCGCTGCTTAAGTTTCACGATCCCAAGGTGGCCCTCATGTGCCATTGACAGAACACGTGCGCGCAAAGAGTTTGGGACAACAGTGCAGAGCCCCCTTGAGACGCATGAGTCTGCCCAGCAGGAGAGCTCGTCTTTCACCCGAGCGAACGGTTTCAGCTCCTCTGGGATGTGGGACGGCCAGCCATTTCTGACGTATGTGCACAGCTTGGACAGTATCGGGTCTCTCTTAGATTCAGCGGCCAGTTCCTCCAGTGTGACTGCTGGCCGTAGCGGTGTGTAGAGCGTCTGGATGAGAGCTGGTTCTTTATCACAAGACGGCACAGAAGGAGTTGGGGCAGAGATGGAGCGAGAGAGGAGGTCTGCCACCACATTCTCTCTGCCTGGTGTGAAGACTAGGTCGTAGTGGTACTGGCGGAGACGTTCTGCCCAACGATGGAGACGGAGAGGTTTGTGTCCCGAGCCTGATGTTGAAAGCACAGTGGTGAGGGCCTGATGGTCCGTTCTAATGGTGAAATGACGGCCATAGAGGTACATGTGCCATCGTTCACATGCCCACACACAAGCCAATGCCTCACGTTCACCCACGGAGTAGCGCTGCTCCGTTTCTGTCAGGGCCCGGGATGCGAAAGCGATCGGTCTTTCCGTGCCATTATGAAGCTGAGACAGAACAGCCCCAACTGCAGCGGCTGAGGCGTCGCAGGTGATGAAGGTTGGACTGGAGAGGCTGAAATGGGCGAGGACAGGAGGTGAAGTCAATTGTTTTTTCAGCCTGGAAAAAGACTCAGCGCACTGCGGTGACCAGTCCCAAGGCTCATCCTTTTTCAGGAGCTGGCGGAGGGGTGCTGTCGTTTGCGAGTAGTTGGGCAGGAAGCGCAAGTAATAAGCCGTCATTCCCAGGAACGAAGCAACCTGTGTGCTGGAGGTCGGTTCTGGAATGCGCTGTATCGCCTCAATGTTGGACGAGAGGGGTGTGATGCCGCTGGCTGAGAGGCGGAATCCAATGAAGTCCACAGACGGTACTGAGAAGAGACACTTCTCACCATTCAGGGTCAGATGGTGTTTGGTGAGAGCCTCAAAAACTCTGTGTAGGCGGGCATCATGAGTGGCTTGGTCTGGGCCATGGACGA
Source organism: Gymnothorax reevesii (assembly GCA_029721435.1). Lineage (NCBI taxonomy): Eukaryota > Metazoa > Chordata > Actinopteri > Anguilliformes > Muraenidae > Gymnothorax > Gymnothorax reevesii. The sequence goes on along the minus strand of CM056586.1, from coordinate 61,612,683 downwards.
CAATGTCATCGAGGTAGCAGGCCACTCCCGGGACCCCAGCGAGGATCGTGGACATGACCTTTTGGAAGCAGCTGGGAGCGGAGCTAAGACCAAACGGCATGCGCGTGTACCTGAAAACCCCAACGTGAGTGACAAATGCTGTTAGGTCCCGGCTGGCCGGGTGGAGGGGAACTTGCAGGTAGCCCTGGCGTAAATCCAACTTTGAAAAGACTGTTGAGCCGTGGAAGAGAGTGGTGAGCTCCTCGGCCGTCGGCAGGGGGTATTTGTCAGGGACGACAGCTTTGTTTACCTGACGCAGGTCCACACAGGGCCGGAGACCCCCTGTTTTCTTCTCTGCGACCACCAGGTTCGAGATCCAAGGTGCTGCGTTTATGGGCTCAATGATGCCCTCCTCCAGCAGGGAGGTGAGCTCAGCGGTGACACCTTCCCTGAAGGCGAGCGGCAGGCGTCTGAGGGGCTGAATAACTGGTTTCACATCAGTGTTGACGAGGGGTCGATGAGTAAATGCTGTCAAGCAGCCCAGGCCATCAAACAGGGCTGGCCACTGCTGATGTATAGTCGGGGAGATCTGCATTATGGCCTTTCCACTATTGTCCATCAAAGAGAAGCCAAGCTCAATAAAGAGATCCAGGCCGAGAAGGTTGGTTCCCCGCCGTGCCACATGGAAGGGAAAAGAGGGGAGATGTGTCGTACCATAACTGACAGGAAGGTCGAGCGTGCCCACTGTGTCGATCGCAGAGAGTGCATATCCCCGCAGATCTGTGGACGGGGGACCTAGCGGCATGTGGGAGAAAAACTTTCTGTTAGTGGTCAGGATGAGGAGCGACGCTGCTGCTGCAGTATCCAGGATAAGTGGCACGCTAACCTCCCCCAGTTGCACTGTACAAGTTCTGAATGATACACATGTAGAATGGATATTGCTAATTTCAGTGTATGCAGAACTGGGTTGGGGAGGCCTGTGCTGCTGTATGTCCGTGGTTGGAGCAGAGCGACATACCTTGGCAAAGTGGTTTAGTTTAGAGCAATTTCTACAAACCTGCCCTCTAGCAGGGCACTGTGGTGCTCTCGTCGCATGGGAATTAGAACCACAGTTGCCGCAATTGCGTCTGGGGGCCACGGGGGGGCGGTGTCTGCTCATTTGTTGAACGGGCAGGCTGTCATCAAAATCAGACGGCGGGGGGTGTGACGTCATATCTGTGTGCCGCAGTTGTTGCACTAGAGCCGTCGTCTCGCTCGTGTGTTGTTTAGCCGGGCTGGCTAAAAGACTAGAGCATTCCAGAGCACACTCCACTTGTAATGCCATTTTGATCGCATCAGCCAGAGTCAAATCATCAGGTTCCATTAGCAGTTTTTCCCGTGTCTTGTCACATGACGTGCCTTCTATCAGTTGGTCTCTGATCATCTGATCATGCAAAGCGCCGTACTCACAGGCTCGCGCCAGCTCGCGCAGATCAGCCACGAAAGTCTGTATAGATTCGCCGGGCCGTTGGCGGCGTTTCCGGAGTCTGCACCGATGTATCAGGACGCGTTGTTTCCCGGAGAAATGGTCCGTCAGCAGCTTGACTGTGTCCGTAAAAGTTGTAGCCGATCCGAGCGCTCCAAGAACGCGCTGGCCTTCGGTACCGAGACAGTGGACGAGGAGAGCGGTTTTACGTTTGTCGAGAAGCTGGTCATCCGAAAATCCCAGTGCATCGATGTAGGCATTAAAACTTGTTAGCCACCGTGTCCAAGGCACTGCGGGTTCCCCGGGCACCGCGAGAAACACTTCGGGCGGGGGAAGATTAAATCCAGCCATCCTTGTCGCCAAATGTTGTGTGTGAAAGGACAGACGCGTACGCGGTTTCAATGTCAAACATACCACTGCCGTTTACTTCCGTTGTTCACAGCTCATACATGCAGTACTTCCTTGTTTTTGCGCGCGCTTCGCACATCACCCGGGCAACACTGGGCATCCCATAATAACCACCACCAGTACCTTAAGGGGTATTAACATTGGAACATAACACAAATCTGCTGACAGGGAGCCCCAGAAGTCTTGCCACTTCAGAGATGCTCAAATGCACTTACACAGCAAAATGTTCAGAGTAAAATCAACTCTTAAAGAGTCTATTTAGTCACACTTTGGCAAGACTGGACTCAACTACACTGTAAGAGTAAATTCCACTCCATAACAGTCAAATTAACTCTGATCATTTTACTGTGCTCAGGCCATAGTGATTTAATCCCTTGTCAGAGCCTTTCAGTTCTCATTTCTCCCACATCCAACTCATTGAATACGAGAGCCATCTATTCGCTCACCATCTAAGCTCTGTCTTCAAATTTGGGCTCAAATTGTTATATTAAACCTTGTTTGCTGCTTCAGTGAGTGGTTTTAAAGTTTTGGCTCATTGGTGTATGTTCCTCATATGCACAGTTGATGTGCTGTTATCCTTTATTGCTCAGCTTGTTGAGAGCACAGTAGGTTTGATTAATTTATGGTTGTGATGGTAGTCTTATTTATTTACATATGACAAGTTTCTTTTAAAACAATAATTGTAGGATTAAAGCTCACTTTCACAGGTGTAAAAAGCGACACTCCATATATGAGGTCATTTGGGGTGTAGGCCCAAGTGTGAAGTGATAGAAATGTAACACTGTTTAGCCTTGTCATGGCAGACAAGTCTACTAAATCCGAAAGTTCACTCTATATTGTTGTGTTATAAAAACATAGAGGAAATTTTCAACAGCAAACATCCATGACAGGGGCGGATCCTGGTATTTTGGATGGGGGGGGGGCACAGCCCCCATACGAGCGTCGAAGGCGCTCCCCCGGACAATTTTGAAATTAAAGATGCCAGGGAAATACGCATTTTTCTGCCATCTAGAAACAAAATTCACGGTCTTATATTTAGCTGAAAAAAAGCATTTTTTCACTAACAATTATCTATATTTAAGGTATAAGATTGGACTTGACTCAGCAAAGACAATCAAAACAGAGACCCTGGTCCTATTCCGATAGAAACGGACAAACTGTTAAAATGATCAAAGCATCCATGAGGATACATCATGGACTAAAAATTTAAAACACAACACTAAAGTTGTTTTCTTTCATGGAGAATGGTATTTAATTCACTTTGAAGTGAATTTCCTACTTGCACATTTGGCATATTCAGCAGGCATGCAGAGCCACAAAATAATCCGGAAATTTTTAATTCTCACTGAATGTGTATTGACTAGGCCTCTACATTAGCATTGAAGAGGCCTAGTTGTTACGTGTTAAAGTATAGCATTTAAACTGTACTGCAATAAATACTCAGAGGATTAACTTACTTAAAAGTGTCTATATCACAATGCAAATGCTTTAATAAAAGTACAAATCCTGCATTTAAATTAGGAGTGAACTCATCCATAAAACTGTGTTTCAGCTTGGCCTGCTCGTGAATATTCAATAACTGATCCTGGCGTGCCATCTAGTGATATAATATTGTAACTGCGTGCATAAATTTGCAGCTTTAAGTCCGTTGGCATCAACATCTGTACAAAGGTAGTCTGCCAAGCACCATTGTTCTCGAACGCGTGAAATCCAGATAATCCCTATGATGAATTACATTGATATTTTAATTTGTAACGAGTAACGAAGTGGCCAGTGTCAACGTAACGAAGTGAAAGTATACTTTTTATCTTTTAAATGTAGTCAAGTAAAAGTAAAAATCAAAACTCAAGTCAAATACAAATCCTCAAACAAAAATCAACATTTACTTCGTTACTATACACCTCACAAAGTTCGTTAGGACGCTACTCATGGCTTCGAAAAGTCAGTCGGCAGAAATAAGTGGGCGCCGCGAATGCTTATCTACTCCAAACATAAGTTAGATTTGTTGTCATATGACAACACAATTCCTTCAGTTGGCCTAAAATATAATATTAATGTATTGTGAAAGGCATCTGCATGGATACCTCATAAGCGTAACTTTATATCACCATTTTGTTGTTATGACAGTATAACAAAAGCTATAGCATCATTTTGGCTACTAACTATGGGCGAACATGGACAAGCAAGATTGCTGCTTGATTATTCTTTTTGCCTTCATCTCTTTTGAAAAATGATGCACAATGCTATCCTATTTTTATATATTGCAAATGTGCTTTCATAATAGAACCTAACACGTCAGAATGTCACAAAATATGGGATGAAATAACAGAAGGAAGCTGATAATATCAGGGGATTGAAATTCTCCTATTTTGTATAGCTTCTTCGGAGGCAGAGTACTATATATACAAACATTTAATATCAAAGCTTGTAGACCTATACTGTCTTCAATGATAGCTCAACCCAATTCCAAATAAAAAACTTAAAACATTATGAAAAATGGAGATAAAAAATAAAATCAAAACGGATTGATTTGAAAATTGAACTTCTGTAGGCTTTATTCCCCAGAAGCAAACACCAGTGAAAGCTCATCGGGCTTTATAGGGTTAAATTTTGTCTGGGAGAAACACATGCAGGAGAGCCAATAGGAAACTTCAATTCCGGTTCTTTCCCCTCCTCCTCATTAACATTTAGGGTAACTAGTGTGACTAGTGGCACTAGTGAACATTTTGGCTTCCACTAGTTCAGCTAGTAAACCTTTGAGCCCCACTAGATAACTAGTAAAGTAAAAAGAGGCTTAAACTAGTTAACTAGTGGGCATTTTTCGTTTCACTAGTTGAAATAGTAAACATTTAGGACCTCACTAGTTGACTAGTTAAGTCAGAAAGACGGCAACTAGTGCAACTAGTGAGCACTTTGGCTTCACTAGTTCTACTAGTAAACATTTTGAGCCACACTAGTTAAATTGTAAGGTCAAAAAGGTGTTCACTAGTTAACTAGTAAGCAATTTTGTTTTCACTAGTTAACTAGTGAGCAAATTGATCCTCACTAGTTAACTAGTGCACATAATTGTGATTCACTAGTTCACTAGTTAAGCAATTTTTTGCTTGACTAGTTAACATGTACGCACTTTAACAGCGCTCTAGTTAACTAGTAAGACATTTGGTGTTACTAGTTTGGTCCAGAGGCCCACTAGTGTGGACAAAGACTGAACTAGTAAAGGGCATTGCTGTCTGATATCCAGGATATGGAATAAATGTTAAAAGGGCTTTCCATACACAGATCCCCCAAGGCTTTACTGCCGTTTATACCATGGTCTGAGTGAATACTTTTTTCTCATTGGCTGGCAGGTATGCATTAAAACCGTGGAACTGCACAGGTAGTTCGGCTATGGTCGTTTCACCATTCGAAATTCATCCACAAGCCAACGTGTAACCCTAGCAACGTTAGACCTGGTATTCGGCTGGGTACAACAATAACCTAGCTGCTCATTTATCTTCAGTAAATTTAGCGGCGTCACATAAGTTGCGTCCTGCGGGGCTGTTAACTATAGGTACTCAAGCGATAATGACCGGAAATATTATAGCAGCGAAGTAATCGGGCTTTATTCATTAAACGATTGTAATTTATACGGTTACAAAGGAAGCTGACTTGTCCACTTCATGTATCAGCAACTGCTGACAGTTTGCTACCTACGTGCTATGCCAGCAGACTTCAGCTCGCTGACTGCGGAAACCGTCATAAGTTCATTGTAATTGTGGGTAGCAAGTTAGCCACTGTCTGCAAAATCGCACATAATGTTGCGTTATGAATAATCTCTATTTCAGCTGGAATCCGTTATCAAATCAGCTGGTAAACGGATGTAAGCGTGTGCAAAAAATTCTTTCTCCATGAACGTAAGATGAACTAAGATAGCTGGTTCAATTTAACTTTGCCTATAGTAGGCTATTGGGTATGAGAAGGCACAGTGCCTGTTTAATGATTACCAGCTCGTTTTTTTTTTTTTTTTTTTTAGTGAAAATGCAAAACTTTCTCAATGCTGCGAGTTGATATTGCTGGCAATTGACCCTGGTATAAGCGGGATAATTAACTCGAAGGTGGGCATTCCACGGTTTTAATGCACCTCCGCTTCGCGTCGGGTGGTTATTTGCCTCCGCGTCGTGCATTAAAACCGTGGAATGCACACCTTCTCGTTAATTATCCCTTACATAAACCTTTTGAATAACTATCAAAGTTATAGTTTTTTTTTTTTTTTAATTGAAGCAATAAACATGACAGTCATTGACTAAACAACAACACTGTTTGGAGGAAACACAAAAGTCTATCATTTTTTTTTTGTTATTCTTAACTAATTGAAGAGAATTGAGAAGTGAGTCCATTTCTATTTTAAAGACGGGGAAAGAAGGTTGTCTTCGTAGCCATTTTTGTTTATGCAGGAAAAATTTTGCTTGCAATGTGAAAAAATTTACCGCATATTCCAAGGAGTGATTCATAGAGTTCTCAAAATAAAAAATAAAATCCTTAGAGGTTAAGGAGTATTTTTGCTCAAAAAGATGAGCGTTCAACTCATTGAGAAACTCTTTTGTCTTCTCACACTCAAAGAAGAGATGAAGCATGGTTTTGACCTTATTGTCAGAAAAAGAACATGCAGAGCCCAAATCAGTATATTTTGCAATGTTAACATTGGTGGGGTAAATCTTGTGTAAAATTTTTAAATGGACCTCTTTAACTTTATTGGTGATACAAGATTTACTGGGTAGCAGCCAGGCTTTACGCCAATTTATGTCCTCAATCAAAGATCTCCAGTAAAATTTCCCCCGAGGAATGATCCTTTTTTGTAGCTGAAAGATGTGACGAATATGTTTGTTATCACATTTTCTATCTGTGATCTCAATCCCATTCATGAGTAACTTATATTGTGCTGCATTATCTATTCCAAAAGAAAGATGATTTTTCATAAGTTGAATCAAGCCTTTAGGGATGGCTTTAATGACTAAATTAAATTCCTTAAATGGGATTGGAAGGCTATAACGAGACAGAAAATGTTCTTTTGTCAATAAAGTGCCAAAAGTATCAAACAGGGCTATAACATTATGAACGCCATTCTCATACCATCTAGGAAAAAACAGGGATTTGTTTTTAACAGTAATGTTGGCGTTGTTCCAAATAAGAGATTTATGAGGTGAGAAATTGTGAATGAAACACGGTTTCCAAGCAAGAAGACACTGTTGATGAAGTCTGGATAGCATAATGGGTAATTTAGTAAGATATAATTACATTTTAAAAGAAAAAACAAACCACCAATTTGGTTAAATATCTCCCGTGCAAAGCGAGAACCTAGTAACTCATTTTTTTTTTTCAAAAATTGAATAAATATCATTTTTTGAGTTACGAGGTATATGCCCTTCTTATGATGTATTTGGTATGGCAATATGTTCTTTCATTACGAAGTTATTACCCTGGCAAAACCTAGCAACTCCATCATTTTCGATGATGCCTCAGTAAAACCTAGTATCTCAACCAACCAATCAGATGCTAGCTTTTAAGCCCAAAACAAGATGGCTGCGCCCACGAATTGAAGAAAGATAGAAGTTTTCAAGAAGTTTTTCAATAAATAAATCGTTCATCAGTGACTTCATATGGCATAAACTTACTATGGCCTGTAGTAGAGGAAAGCAAATGCTGGCCATGGCCCTGAAAAAAGTTAGGTGAGTAGAAAAATGCAAACAAATGTAGTATAAGTGACCAGTGATTCTATGTCATGCATTGCATTTCAATTGTCGGATGGCACCCTAGACACAACTAGAGCATGAATGGACCCAGTTTTTGACAGTGTTTTAATAGGGTTTTAGTATAATCACCCAAGGAACGCTTACGGATGCCTATTTTGTGGTTTGCCGGATTGGGGTTTGTTTTAAAACATCATTTTTTGTGAAAAATACCCGTCCGAAATTAAGTACAATTATCGATTTTCAGATAGAAAAATTGAACTGGATTGCTGATTGCTATGTCATTTTCAGGCAAAATACAGAAGCTACTGAAAGTCAAGGGGACAGAAACGGACCACCCAGGCCCAAGCGACTATGTCCTGCTGATGTTAATCCATTCGTACCTCCTACACATAAACCTACTGCTGATGATGATAACCCAGTCGTGCCTTCTACTCCTAGAACTGCTGACGATGACCTAGTCATACCTGTTACTACTACTACTGCAGCTGATGTTGTACCTCCTACTCCTGCTGATGACTAGTCGTACTTCCTACTACTACTGCTGATGATGATAACCTAGTCGTGCCTTCTACTTCTGCTGCTGATGGTAACCCATTTGTGCCTTCTACTTCTACTACTGATGACAATCCAGGTCCCTTGTAAACTGAAGGTAAGCATACGATGATGTCGGCTCTGAGGGAGCAAATGAGATGGCAATTAAATGGGCATGGATGCTAATGTAAACCGATCTAAAAGAGCATGACACCCATGCTACAATGGAGTGGTGAAAATCAGTTATTATGTTTATATTATTTTGCAGATAATCATGGTAATCAAGTTCGCAGGAAGGAACGGAAGACAGCCCAGGAGAGAGTTGAATGGTATAGAAAAAAGTACCCCATTATGCCGCCCTGCAAGGACTCCTGCCGAAAGAAGTGTAGAGATAAAATCACAGAGGAGCATAGAGGTCTGATAAATCAAACATTTTGGGGCCTATCTTTCCCTGAGAGAAGGGGCTGGCTTGATTCTCATATAAATATCTTGGGCATCAAACAGCGCACAACAGTAGTTGTTGGTGAGAATGCCAGGCGCAAACACACTCTTAGTTATACACTACCACTGCCGGATGGAGTACACATTCATGTCTGTAAAACAATGTTCATGTGCACACTGGGTATTAAGACTGATGGTATGATAACTGAGTTTGTAAATGCCAAGCTCAATGCACCTGAACAGGCTATCTCGCCAATGGCAGAGGGAAGGGGTAGACATGAACCATGGAACAAGGCCGACAGAGAGGTGATAAAATAGCATATTAACTCGTATCACCCTGCAGTTAGCCACTATAAAGTTAACCATGCACCACTGAGGTGTTACCTACCACCTGGCTTAACAATTAGGTCCATGTGGCAGGATTTCTGTGAAAAACATAAGAGAATTTCTTATGAACTGTACAGGCAAGCGTTTGTATTGGAAAAAATTACATTTGGTGAACCATCGCAAGATGAATGTGAGAGTTGTCTTGCATATGAATTGCATGTCAAGGAGTTGGGTGAAAATAATGATCATGATGCCGATACATTTGAGGAATGTGTTAATGCCAGTTGTGATGTGAATAGAGGCCACTAGATGGCAGTATTTACCTTTCTTTTATGAAGCTCAGACTGGAGCTAGGTTTAGACATGTCCTGGACATGTCTGGGGCAAGTCCCCGAAAATAAAAAAAAAGAGGTCTAAATGTGGGTGGGGTCTGCAAAAGAGTATATAAGGAGAAGAATTGAGACAGTAAAGTAGTTGGAGAAATTGCAAGAAGGATACATGTGACCAGACCTGTCATTCTGTTCAAGACCTGTGAAGTTTCCTTTGTGGATTTTTGCCTGTGTTTGAGCATTTTCCTCACCCAGGACATCACCAAGCCACCCCACCAAAACAAGGGACTGTAAATATTTCTGTTTTTTGTCTTGTTAATTCAATCTTGGTCAGAATATTAGTTTAGTCATTATTGTCTTTGTTAAAAATTAAATGTGTTTAAGTTTTTTATTGTGTCTGTCATCCCTCGCTGTTGCTGTTGTATTGTAAATGTAATAACAAATCGGGGCCATAACAAATTGGGGGTTCGTCCGGGATAGACCATTTTGTGAGTCATTTATTGAAAATTTAACATTTCAAATTGTAAAATTGTTTTTTTGAATTTTCCTGTATAAATATATTGACAGATCAACAGCAATGGATGATTTCTTGGCATCACCAATCGTTGAGGTTTTGGAGTCTTTTAAAAAGACAGAACTGCTAGAAATTTGCAGACATTTAGAGCTGACAGAGGTAAAACCAGCCATGCGAAAAGCAAGACTGGCTCGAGAGATAGTTGAATATTACATTGATGAAAATGTGTTTGCACCAGGAGATCTGGAACAGTTTCCAGTGGAAAATCCAAATATAGAAATGGAACTTAAATTAAAAATGCTAGAGATTGAAAGGGAGGAAAAAGAAAAACAAAGGCAGTTTGAGTTGGAAAAATTAGCAAGAGAAGAGAAAAAAGAAAGGGAAGAAAAAGAAAAACAAAGGGAATTTGAGTTATAAAAATTAGCAAGAGAGGAGAAAAAAGAAAGAGAAAGAGGAAAGAGCACAAAGAGAGAGACAGAGACAGAGAGATTTGGAATTAGAGAAGTTGGATAGAGAAGAAAGACTCAAAATAGAGCAACTAAAAATTAAAATTGAAACTAAAAATAAATTTTGTGCCAGTCAGGAGGTAAAAGTGGTGCCTCCATTTTCGGAAAAGGACGTAGACAACTATTTCCAGTGTTTTGAAAAGGTAGCAAAGAGTTGCCAGTGGCCAAAGGAACACTGGCCTCTGATGTTGCAAACTGTCCTCAAGGGTAAAGCTCAACAAGCCTATTCGGCTTTGTCTGCAGATGATTCCTCTGATTATGAGGTTGTCAAAAAGGTTATTTTGAGAGCTTATGAGTTGGTTCCAGCGGCTTACCGACAGAAATTCAGAGGTCTGAAGAAATCTGAAAATCAGACTTATGTTGAATTTGCTAATGAGAAGCAGGTTTGCTTTGAGTGCTGGTGTACTTCTATGGAGGTCAAGGATGATTTCAACTCACTAAAAGAGATGGTGTTAGTTGAAGAATTCAAGAACTGTGTTAAAGATGATGTTAAGACCTACCTTAATGAGAAGCAAACACTGAATTCGCAATCAGCTGCCAAATTTGCAGATGAATATGTTCTCACACATAAGTCTAAATTTCAGTCTAGCAGTAACAATAGATGGTTACAATTTCAGAAAAAGGGCGACGGTGATACCCAAGATTCCTCACCCAAAGACAAAGACAAATCTGGTGATGGTGCACAGAAATCCAGTAACAGGTCTCATCAAAGTGTGAAAGCTGACCGTGACAAAAGTGGTCTAGTTTGCAGTTTTTGCAAGAAATCTGGTCATGTTACAACAAAATGTTGGTTCCTTAAAGCTAAGAAAGAAAAAGAAAAGGATACCAAACCAAATGCCTTTGTGAAAATAAGGTTAGAAACCCCTGTAGTAGATAACCAATCTGCTAAATTGCCTGCTTCTTGTGGGGCTAAAAAGCCTGATACAGCTGACTTCGTGAGGGAGGAATTTCTTCCATTTGTGTCAGAGGGATTTGTGGCTCTGAATGAGCATACTACTCCTGTCTCCATATATATCCTTAGGGATACCGGAGCTTCTCAGTCACTTTTGTTGATGGACTCTTTGGAGTTACGTGATGAGACTGCTTCAGGGGATTTCATACTTGTACAAGGTATTGAAGGGAGGACTGTATCTGTACCCCTGCGCTCTATATTCTTGAAGTCAGATTAAGTTACAGAACAGGTAAAGGTGGGACTTATGTCAAGTCTACCTATCAAAGGTGTTTCTCTGTTGCTAGGCAATGACCTGGCTGGGGGCAAAGTAGTTCCCCCCGTACATCTTACTTCACAGCCGAGCACTGAAGATGGCGATGAGGACCCATTTCTGTATCCTTCTTGCGCAGTGATTTGTGCTATGGCCAAGCAGGCTCAGGAAGTAGATGATGTGGTGCCGTCCAGCACATTGAATAGTCATGACTCAGGTGGTTCGCCTCATGACTCTGATTGGCCTACTATGGTTTCTCCATTTGAAGACTTATCAGATACTTTTGTCAGTTCTCTATTCAGCCAGCCGGATGGGTCTGGTGATTCTGATGTGTCTGGAGACTTGTCTCTGTCCAGAAAGCGGTTGATTCAGGAGCAAACTAATGATCCTGAAATTTGTGTACTAAAGAGGAGAGCCCTTCCTGATAAAGAGGTGGACGCAGTTCCAGTTGGGTATTATCTCAAGGATGGTGTGTTGATGCGGAAGTGGCGCCCTCCTGATATCCCTGCCAATGCAGATTGGGCAGTGGTCAGGCAAATTGTTGTTCCGAAGGTCTACAGGAATGAGATCTTAACAATGGCTCATAGTTTACCTTTAGGAGGTCATCTTGGTGTTAACAAGACTGTTGATAAGATCATGAAGCACTTCTTTTGGCCTGGGCTTCGGAAAGATGTTTCCAACTTTTGTAAAACCTGTCACACTTGTCAGGTAGTTGGAAAACACCAGTTAGACCCACCTGTAGCTCCATTGCAGCCTATCCCAGCATTTGGAGAGCCCTTCTCTAAGGTCATTGTTGATTGTGTTGGTCCATTACCCAAGACTAGATCTGGAAATCAGTACTAGTTGACAATCATGTGTGCGTCTACCAAATTCCCTGAAGCCATACCTCTACGTAACATCAAGGCAACTGCAATCTCAAAGGCTTTGATAAAGTTCTTCACGTTGTTTGGCCTTCCCAGGGAAATTCAGTCAGACCAAGGTAGCAATTTCACTTCAGGATTGTTTCAGCAGGTTGTGTATGAACTAGGTGCAAAGCAGATTCTTTCTAGTGCCTATCATCCAGAAAGTCAGGGTGCCTTAGAGCGGTTTCATTCCACTCTCAAGACAATGATGAGGACTCATTGTTATGACCATGAGAAAGACTGGGATGAAGGTGTTCATTTGCTGTTGTTTGCAGCTAGAGAAGCAGTGCAGGAGTCTACTGGATTCAGTCCATTTGAGCTAGTGTTTGGTCATGAAGTGAGAGGACCTTTGCTATTATTGAGTGAACAATGGCAAGAGGAAGAGCCCCACATCAGTTTGTTAGACTATGTTTGCAAGTTCAAGGAAAGATTGTGTGCAGCTTGTGACCTAGCCAAAGAGAACTTGAAATCAAGTCAGGGAAAAATGAAAACTTGGTATGATCATAAGGCTAGAAGCCGTGAGTTTAAACCAGGAGACAAGGTCCTTGTGTTGTTTCCCTTGCAGTCCAATCCATTGCAGGCTAGATTTCATGGTCCTTATGAAATTCTGACAAAACTCAATGATCTCAATTACATTGTGAAGACTCCAGATAGGAGAAAACCAAAACAATTGTGTCACATTAACATGCTGAAGCCTTATCATGACAGAAATGCTAGGGTTGCAGCTGTCGCTTCGGATTCTCCTATGGTCGAGGCGTGTGAAGATGAGGGGGAGTTTCAGGATGATGAACCTAGAATTGAAGCTGGAGTTCTTTCATGTAAATTGTCAAATTCTGAAGTGTTGCAAAATCTTGATGTAAAACTCCAGCACTTAGAACCCTCACAGAGAGATCAGTTTGAGAGGTTGATCAAGAAATATGATGATCTGTTTCCTGATGTTCCAAAGAGAGTTACTATAGCCTCTCATGATGTAGATGTTGGTGATGCCAAACCAATTAAACAGCATCCGTACCGGATGAATCCTGAAAAGAGAAAGATTGCTGAGAAAGAGGTTGAGTACATGTTAGAACATGATATTATCAAACCCTCCAACTCAGATTGGAGTTCACCCTGTGTGCTAGTTCCAAAACCTGATGGAAATACTAGATTCTGTACAGATTATCGCAAAGTCAGGGCTGTAACTAGAACTGATGTGTTTCCAATACCTAGGATTGATGATTGTATTGATAGAGTAGGGCAAGCAAAGTTACTGACCAAGATTGATTTATTGAAGGGTTATTGGTATGTGCCTTTAACTGAGAGGGCCAAGAGCATCTCTGCTTTTGCCACACCATCTGGGTTGTACTAGTATGAAGTCCTACCCTTTGGCATCAAAAATGCCCCAGCCACGTTCCAAAGGATGATACAGTCTACAATCGCCGGATTGCCACACACGGGTGCATACATCGATGACCTGATCACATGGAGTGACTCCTAGGAAGAACATCTAAAAGATGTAGAGACGTTGTTCCAGCGCCTGACCCAGGCTAACCTGACTGTTAACCTGAACAAGAGTGACTTTGGTTGTGCTACTGTCACCTATCTTGGCTACGTCATAGGCCAGGGTAAGGTGGCACCCATAAATGCTAAAGTCCAAGCCATCATGGACTTTCCAGTTCCTGACAACAAAAAAGCTTTGCGTCGCTTCCTTGGAATGATCGGGTACTACCGCAAGTTCTGCAAGAACTTTGCTGAGATTGCTCTCAGTCTAACTAACCAACTGAAGAAAGGCGTAAAGTTCACTTGGGATGATGCATGCCAGACAGCCTTCGATCGCCTGAAGTCTCTGCTGTGTCACTTCCCCGTGCTCAAATCTCCTGACTTCAACAAACCGTTCTCCATCGCGGTCGATGCTAGCGACCAAGCTTGTGGATCTGTGCTCCTACAGAGAAACGACTCTGGTGACATTGAGCATCCCGTGGCATACTTCTCCAGGAAGTTCAATCGCCACCAAAGGAACTATTCCACAATAGAGAAGGAGCTGTTAGCTTTGGTTCTGTCTTTACAACACTTTGATGTTTATGTTTGTACAGGGCAAAAGCCAATGATTGTGTACACTGACCACAATCCGTTAATGTTTTTGAGTAAGATGAAAAACAAGAATCGGAGATTGTTGAATTGGAGTTTGATTTTACAGGAGTTTGACCTGGAAATTTAGCATGTAAAGGGTACTGACAATGTAATTGCTGATTGCTTATCCCGTGTTTGAATATGTATATATATATCACGTGTTTATTTGAATATTGTATGATATGTTTATATAGACAAGTGTCCACTTAATCATTTTGTATTGAAAAGAAAAATTTTGCCTTTGAGTCAAAATTTTTCCCTTTTGGAATGGAGGTGTGATGTGAATAGAGGCCACTAGATGGCAGTATTTACCTTTCTTTTATTAAGCTCAGACTGGAGCTAGGTTTAGACATGTCCTGGACATGTCTGGGGCAAGTCCCCGAAAATTAAAAAAAAGAGGTCTAAATGTGGGCGGGGTCTGCAAAAGAGTATATAAGGAGAAGAATTGAGACAGTAAAGTAGTTGGAGAAATTACAAGAAGACGGATACATGTGACCAGACCTGTCATTCTGTTCAAGACCTGTGAAGTTTCTTTTGTGGATTTTTGCCTGTGTTTGAGCATTTTCCTCACCCAGGACACCACCAAGCCACCCCACCAAAACAAGGGACTGTAAATATTTCTGTTTTTTGTCTTGTTAATTCAATCTTGGTCAGAATATTAGTTTAGTCACTATTGTCTTTGTTAAAAATTAAATGTGTTTAAGTTTTTTATTGTGTCTGTCATCCCTTGCTGTTGCTGTTGTATTGTAAATGTAATAACAAATTGGGGCCATAACACAGTGAACATAAAATAGCTTACACAAAAGCTCGAATTGAATACCAGGAGATTCCCAATGATTTTAATGTGTATGCTGTTGATATGCAGAAGGTAATACTTCTGCCTAAATTGTCAACTAAAGAGAGCTTCTTTGTAAGCCGCCTCATTGTTTTCAATGAGACCTTTGCACGAATGGGAGCTGATCATGAACCAGATTATGTGGTGTTATGGCATGAGGGAAAGGCTGGTAGGCTTGCTCAAGATGTTGGAAGTGCATACATCAAGTGCATTACTAGGGATGCATCCCCTAACCTCCTGTTCTGGGCTGATAATTGTGGTGGGCAAATAAGAATTGGACGTTGTACACAGCTCTTGCACAAAGCGTGAATGCAGTTTGGGGCCTTCAGCAAGTAATAATAAAATACCTACAAAAGGGCACACTGACATGAAGGCAGATTCAATTCACGGGTCTCGTGGGAAAAAAATGAAACTGGCTGAGAATATATTTACCTTTGATGACTTCGTGGAGCTTTGCAAAAAATCTTCTAAAACAATTACGCCCATACTTTTAGAGTTCAATGATTTCTATGAATTCTGTGGGGAACAGCGCACACGTAGCGGAAAGAAAACTAAGATGCCGCTGTTGGGAAACATTTGTGAGGTTAAATTTTCTAAGGGTAGGCGTACAATGATGTACAAGGAAGATTTTGATGACCCATATACTGAAGTTGACTTCCTGAAGGCAAAGTTTGATGTGACTGGTCCATTTCCCGCCAAAAGGGCAGAACCACGTGGCATTCCCAAGTCCAAGAAGGAGGGAATACTCGATTTGTTACGTGTTGCCCCCGCCGCAAAGAAACTCTTCTGGTTGGACACACCGGAGAGAGATGTCAGTGACTTGGCAAATACTATACGCTAAAATAGCAATTAAGTGACTCACCAATTCTGGGCCGGGGCATTCACTTGACCACTTTTCAACTACCAGCAGACTTTGGGGGTTGTCGATATAGAGGGGTATTTCACTGCTATACATTATTCATTGATTCTGCATTGTGGTAAGAAAAAATGGCGGAAACATAGCCTATTATCATCATTGTTATCACTTGGCCCAAAATCATTATTTTCCTTTCTTTGTTGTATAAGGCCATCACATGGTAGCATCTATTGTAAGAGGGCAGAATCAACATCCATTTGCAGTGACACAGACAACTAACTTGTATTCAAATTATAATGTAGGCCTATCAATATGATTGTGATGGCCTATGCATTTGAGATGTCCATAGCAATAAACCACAAAATAGCACTTTAATTCATGAGACAAGTGCAATTTCTCTAAGGTCTCAATGCCTTCTTGAAATTATGTCAAATTTTCCTGTCATTTCTACAACATTTACTCGAAAATAAATGAGTAATTTTTATACTAGGTTTTGCCTTGGTAATATATATGAGGTTCTTTAGCATTTGCTATGCTAAAACCTAGTAACTCATTTTCCCGCCAAAATAATGCTAATTAGGTCAGATTAATTATTGGTGAAAATTGTGAACATTAGTGGATATATATTAAGAAATTAGCACCTCCCTATGAATATAACAGATTTTAATATTCAAAGATTATGTTTTCTTTAGTTTTCTCAAAACTAAGAAAAATGAGTTACTAGGTTCTCGCTTTGCATGGGGGATATATGATTGGGGATAAAAAACCACAAAGATTTTGGGTGTATAAGACATCTCCTGATCCAGCCAACTCTGAATGAATTAACAGTGTCTGTGAAGTCCAAGAAGTTTAAACCACCCTGGGCTTTGCAACCTGAGAGCACCTCCTTCTTAAGTTTATAAGGTTTATTTTTCCAGATAAAATCTAGGAAAATTTTATTAATTTCTCCTAATGATTTATCACTAATAAAAAGAGCGAGGGAGGGATAAACAAAGTGAGAGAGACCGTTGGCCTTTGATAGGAGAACTCTCCCAAAGATAGACAAGTCTCTTTGCAGCCAAGAGTGAAAAAAATATTTTTTGTCTTGGCCATTTTTGTTGTATAATTTAGTTGTTGTCTGTCTGTTCAATTCTTAGTTATATAGATTCAGAGGTATTTGACAGTATGCTTTACAGGAATGTTACTAATAAAGCAATCATCACACTTGTGTAAGGGAAGAATTTCACATTTAGAAATGTTGAGTGTAAGGCCTGACGCACTGGAAAATTGTTCAATTAAACTTAAGGCAGAAGGTACCTGATCTTTATCTTGAAGAAACAGAATGGTGTCATCTGCTAACTGCGCTATTTTTAAGTCCTTATCAAAGATATGAATACCTTTAAATTCAAGGTCATTAAATACATTTTTTGCAAGGAATTCTGTGACGAGCAAAAATAAGAAAGGAGAGACTGGGCATCCCTGCCTTACTCCATTTTTATGTCAAATCTGTTAGTTGTGTTATAGTTTATTATCACTGAACTATTTATATCAGTGTACAGCATTTCAATACTATTAATAAAATAATCCCCAAAACCAAATAAATGGAAGAGTTTTAAAAGAAATGTATGTTCAATCGTGTCGAATGCCTTATAGAAGTCTAGGAAGAGGAGAAGAGACTCTGACTGCACCACATCAGCATAGTCAGGTAGATCAAGTACCAGTCTTATATTATTTGTTATATGGCGATTTTTCATGAAGCCCGATTGAGACACTGATATAAGGCCGGTTTTTAGGCCGGTTTTTAGTCTATTAGCAAAAACAGAGGCTAATATCTCATAATCTATCGTCAACAATGAGATTGGACGCCAGTTTTCAATACACTGTCTGTCTTTACCTGATTTGGGGATGAGTGAAATAACTCCTGGTTTCATAGAGGTAGTCATCTCCTTTTGCTCTATACATTCCTCAAACATACGGAGCAAAACATTCTGAATATATTCCCAGAAATGTATATAAAATTCAGAAGAAAGCCCGTCTACACCGGTAGCCTTTCCTTTTTTCATGGAGTGCAGAGCTTTCTTTACTTCTGCAATTGTAATCTTAGAGTCATATATTGTTTTGTATGTTTCCATGATCTTTGGGACATGTTTTTTTTATTTTCTCAATAAACCAATAACTATCAAAGTAGTGACATCGCGAATAAAGCTTCGGACGTCATTGGCCACTTGACTTCGGCCAAACAAATCAAGCCTCGGTACAGTGCTTCTAAAGCACAGTGTTGTTTTTTTAGACACATGCGCCGGAGCCTCAGCTTTAAACGGACCATCACTGGTCAGTGCGGACTTTCCAGATGTGCAATGCAATATCATCATGGTGGAGATTTCAATTTCAGAAGGAGCGGAATTTGATTCGTTTCAATCACTCTGTATTGCCATAACAAAGTGGGAGAAGGAAAACTTTGTGAACTGCCTACTGCACTGCAGCTACTTTTCCCCGTCTTTATTCAGACTGCGACGGGTGAGGTAGAGTCGTTGCCTTAGTGCTGGACACGAGTGCAATGTTGCTCGCTTTGCGATACTGGAATCAAACATTTTCAGGAGGCTCCTTGACGTAATTTTCTGACATGAACATTTTACTTTTTAACTTGAGTATGCCTCCATCAGAGGTGATTAAAAGCAGAAAGTAAACTCTATTAATCAGAAAACGTCTTCTAGATCGAACTATCAAAGTTTGTACAGGACGAAAACATGACTTAAAGCATAATTGGGAGGTGTATATTTGTCACTATCATGCAAGTGAGCTAAACTCAAGTTGAAGTAAACTCGGTAGATGTTTAATCGCCGTCACAAAAAAGTAGCTGGTGCACTTCAGCAGTGGCGGTTCTAGGACCGGGGCACAGAAACGTCCCTTTATGATAGCGTAATTAGGATAGTCCTGGCTAGTTCTCAATCATTTTCCTTTGACGCGTTTTCCAATTATCGTAATTGGCAACTGAAGACACGGTTTTTGTCCGTATGTGATCTAACAGCGATGAAATAATGGGGTAAATTCAGTAGCACTGAGAATTGGGGTGAACAAAACATCCATTCTAAACAATTATTGGTCCTGACCTGTTCTCAGTTATTTTCATGATAAACAAAAGGTTTACTCCGAGAGCACTCCACAGTCCGCACTTAACAGGTGTTGCTTGTACTCCGCGATTAGGTAAAATGACAATTATTCATCTGGACGCGTATTTGCTTAATTTAAAACAACGTAATTCAAAATTACTATCGGTATTGAGTGAAAAAGTGGTACTCGCACTGAAATAGGCTATAAAAACATGCGGCTCAAGCTATTTGCAGGTACGCAATTTTGAATAAAGTTGATTTAAATTCAGCAAATACGCGTCCAAATGAAAGACTGTCGTCCTTCCAAATTGGTGACAACAAGCAACACCTGTTAAGTGTGGAGTTCTCTTGGAGTGAATCTTTTGTTAATCATGAAAATGACCGAGAGCAGGTCAGGACCAATAATTGTTAAAAACGGATGTTTTGTTCACCCCAATTGCTACTGAATTTACCCCATGATTTCATCACTGTTAGATCGCATACTGAGAAAAACCGTGTCTTCAGTTGCCAGTTACGATAATTGGAAAACACGTCAAAGGAAAATGATTGAGAACTAGCCAGGACTATCCTAATTAGGCTATCATAAAGGGACGTTTCTGTGCCCCGGTCCTAGAACCGCCACTGCTGAAGTGCACCAGCTACTTTTTTGTGACGGCGATTAAACATCTACCGAGTTTACTTCAACTTGAGTTTAGCTCACTTTAATACTCCTGTCAAACGCACGTCTCGCACCATTCAGACAGAAACAGAAGGAACAGCAGGCAGAGGTATTTCAGATATCCCATCGCCCCTCTGTCAGAACCATGGGTGCCTTCGAGCGGGTCTGCAAGTAAGCCAGCTGCGCGAGATTCCCGAAAAAACATGAAGCATACGGTATTGTTACAACATCCTAAACAAACCGTCAAATGCAAAATCCAACAATTTGCAACTGCGCATGCATAACCGGAAGTCGTAAGAATAGTCTATAAATAATTCTTAGGACTAGTCGTAAGAATCATAGATATACATAGCCACGGCCTTTAATATTTTTACTCAGCCTGTGCGTTTGGGTCTCTTTCCCAGCTTATGGGTCCTTGGTCCCAGTGCCCACCGTTTGGCAGGTTGCATCCGGCGGGACTAAACCATGACAGAAATAATTTGTGATTGTCCACAGGAAAAGGGTGTATAAGGGATATTTTGGTCAAATTGAGTTAAGTGCATCTGATGATTCCTTACTATGTACTGTTATGTATGAGTATTTTTTGTACAGCATTATATTTCATTTGTAAATGAAGATTTGTTACATGCTGTTTTGCTGCCTTGCTGGTCAGCTATATTTATTTTGTTCATTTGGCACCCTCTGGTGGCATGTCTGTAAAATCATTAAGAAAAGACTCGTGATTTCTAGAAGCTTCTGGCACTTTCCTGCTTGGAGGGGGCGGGATTTCCCTAGAATCATGTGGATCTTTCTAGAAGGTTGCTAGTCTATATAAATGCTGTGATTTTGAGCGGACAGCAGAATAGAGCAGAGCAGAAACAGAGTTTTGTTTTGGCAACAGTTAAATAGTGGCATTGGAGTGTTATTAGAGAATTGAATAGTGGATATATTTTTTTGTACAACATTTTTTTTGTTTTAGTTGTACTTTCTGGTTGTCTTTGTTGTGATTTTTTCAAGTCATAACAAATTGGAGGTTCCACTGAGATTGGATTCACCAAAGATTATTATTTTAAATCTTGTGACTAGTTTAACCCCTTTCTGCAGATGTAGACGCCTGCATCGATAGACCTGCAAATTTAAGCACGCTGTTACTGTACTCGATCACTAGATGGCACCCCCGGATCAGTTATTGAATGTTCAGAAGCAAGCAGACCTCGAACGCGGTTCTGAATATGGGGAAGTTCACTCCGCTCCCTGTTTTTCGAGAGCTGCATGAATTAAACTCCTCAGCTAAGCCTGATAGCCAAACTGGTCAGTATCCTTGCCCATAGTATAAATCCAGCAGTTTAAAAAAACGATATCTTGACACAGAAAAAATCGTTATCCTTTGTAGCAACCAGTTTAGCCACAGTGAGCCAACAGTATTCAAATTAGTGTTTCAGAAAAATCAGTTTTCTGAGGCAAAAAAATCGACATGGTATTGATTCTCTCACATTCTACTGTCACTTACAGTTGTCACATACAAAAAAATTCGTTGTTCCCTACCGTGGATTTACGCGTTGATTCCTTCATTGACAAATCCAGCGCTTCCTTATATCCACCCAAGTACTGGCGTTTATAGCCAATCACTCAACCATACACTCAGGGTCTTCTGCGTAATTGGAGAGTTACACTTCATGTCCTCGTGAAGTTTCCCTGGTAACAATGTATTGATTGGCTCGTTTCTTATCCAATTCCCGAGTGTTTAAACATTTTAGAGTAAGTGAAACACATTGATTGGACAAACACAGAGCATACAAACCTATGCGTATCAGCAGGCTCAGTTGTATCCAGTCTACCTTATGCACATTACGCGGCTAAAATAGACGCGATTTATATAAAACAGGTTCGCAAAACTGGTCTTGAAGTGTTCATTTACATTTACAGGATTTAAATGAGATAAGGATATCGTCAGTTGGAATTATTTCGAATGAAACAGGACCGGAGGGTTCTTGCTACTGGATCGGTCTCTGGAGGAGGGATTCATGAAAAAGGTCAGGCTGCTACTTTTTTTTTATTTGTTTCGTTTTGGAATGTATACATACTCGACAAAGTCGAATGTCGAGGTTTTTTCCTGGTTAAAACGCGAACTGCCCGTGCATTTGGATGGACCCCCTGGTACGTTCATTGCACGTTTTTTTTTTAATCGGGAGAGGCAATGGATTGTTTGATATTCCCTGAAAGTGGAGTGTCTGTTCTGTTAAAATAAGGTATAATTCAGAATTCAGATATTACTGAGTTAGTGAGGTGTACTTGTTCCTTATTAGTGTTGAAATGGGTTCGTGAGCTTAGAAGAGGGGACTGGTAGCTTCCATTCCAGGGTGAATGTTCTGACCGCTTAATCAGCAGTTAATTTAATGCGTGTTTGTGCTGGCTTTGAAGAAAAATGGCCAAAACTGTAAACTTTATTATGGAGAAAAGGCATGTTTTGTGTTTGAAGAGGTTACTGGCGACCACTGATATTCAACTGCACTGATATTGATAAATTCATACTAAACTTAACTAGAAAATAATGTGTTCATATTAAATTTCATGCCTTAAAACTTTATTTGTGTTAAATACATACTTTTTAAATGATTTGACAGTACATGATTTTGAGACTTCGGGGAGACACTTGTGTAGCTGTATAATTTGGCTAATAGCATGTAGGTAATCTAGAATGTAATGTTGAAGATGAATTCTACTTGTGCTCAAGGAGTTTATGATACCAGAAATGTAAAGTTTTAAGCCCCAGCAGTTTTTCAATCCTCAGAATGATTTTTTTTTTGCAATTTCAATGGTGAATTCTCATGAAGATTTTTTATGTTTGCAGCTGATTTTCTCGACCAAAATCATGAAAATAAACTGAAATACAATGTAATTCTAAATGCTGTAAGTGTCTTTTCTGAATTGAGCCACATTTTTCCTCTTCATGAAGCTTGAATCTTGAATTATACAGCATTAAAGTGGGTAACCCATAAATAGCCAAATTTGGTTTCTGCAAAAAGGGGTTAAAAACCAGCAATCGTGACCTTTGATGTGGAAAGTTTTTTGAAAACTCTAACCCAGGAATTAATTGTGCTGGCAAAGAAGAAGGACTTGCTGCAAATAGCCTCAACCCTTGGATTATCTGATGTGAAGTCATCAATGAAGAAACAAGAAATATTCAACCTTTTGGTGCAACATTTCATCGATGAAGATATCTTTGGGGAAGAAGCAGCAGAATTAATTAAAGCTGTGGAAGTGCCTGCAACGGAGCTGCAAAGACTTGAATTTCAGCTACGCCTGAAAGAGCTGGAAGAAAGAAGGTTGGAAAGGGAGAGAGAACTGGAGGAAAGAATGATGGAAAAAGAAATGGAAGAAAGATGGTTGGAGAGGGAGAAGGAGAGAGAAATGGAGGAAAGAAGGATGGAGAAAGAGAAAGAACTAGAAGAAAAAAGAATGCAGTACGAATTGGAAATGAAGAGAATAGAAGCAGGTACTGTTTCAAAATCTTTTGGACTTTCTGATCATTTTGATGTGGTTAAGCATATCAGACTTGTTCCTCCTTTCTTAGAAAATGATGTTGACCAATACTTTACCCATTTTGAAAAAATTGCTGAAAATTTGAAATGGCCAAAAGAGCATTGGACAATGATGTTACAAAGTGTTCTTACTGGCAAAGCTAGGAAAATCTATAACCACTTATTTGTCCAACAGTGTGCTGATTATGATTTTGTCAAATCTGCCATTCTGAAGTGTTATGAATTAGTCCCCGAGGCTTACAGGCAAAAATTTAGGAATTCTCGCAAGGAAGCCAGTTAAACTCATGTTGAATTTGGCAGGTTAAAGGAACAGTTGTTTGATCAGTGGTGTAATTCCATGAAAGTTGAAAAAGATTTTGATAGAATGAGGTAACTTATTCTGGTTGAGGAATTCAAAAGGTGTGTCCACCCTAATATTTGGATTTTCCTTGAAGAAAAACAAGCCAATACTTTGCAAGATGTTTCTACCCTAGCTGATAGTTATGCATTGACTCACAAGTCTTCTTTTGTCCAAAAATCCACGTTTTCAAAATTTCAAAGCAAGTTTCAGTCAAAGACTTCTTCTCATAACACTTCTAATGATTCTAAGGCCACTTCTGAGAGGAAACCTTCCAGTGAGAAGCAATCCTCTGATTCTTTACCCTCTGTGTCTTGCCAATACTGCAAAAAGCAAGGTCACCTTATTTCTGAGTGTTATGCTCTCAAGAAAAAACAACAACGAGAAGAAATCAAGCCAACTGCTTTGACAAAGAGAGAATCTCTTGTATCAATGGTCAGTTCGCCTGACCTTCTACCTTCTGTGTCTGATCCTGTTATGGAGGGTTTTGAACCATTCATCACCAATGGTTTGGTCTCACTTTCACATGATTTTTCCTCATCTGCTCCTGTTCGAATTCTAAGGGATATTGGGTCTTCCCAATCTCTTATTCTTGCAGATATTCTGCCTTTCTCGGACAAATCGTCTACTCAGGCTAATGTCCTTATTCAAGGAGTAGAATATGGTTTTACAAGTGTACCTCTCCATAATGTTCATCTCAAATCAGACTTGGTCTCTGGACCTGTTGGTGTTAGGTCTTCTCTTCCTTTCAAAGGCATTTATTTGCTTCTTGGTAATGATCTTGCTGGGGATAAGGTTGTGCTATACCCTATTGTAACTGACACTCCCTTGATTGATCAAGAATCTGACTCTATAGAGGAAGAAATTCCAGACCTCTATCCTTCATGTGCAGTTACTCGTTCTATGGCCAAAAAGGCTATTCAAGATGATGCTGACCTGGACTTTAACCTGGCTGACACCTTCATTGGGCAGTCTTTTCATCAGGAATCTTCCGTCCTGAGATGTCTGGGAAATCTTCACACTTGTCCTTGTCAGGTCATTCTAATGATATTTTGTCTCGTAAACAACTTATTCATGAGCAACAACAAGCATGTGATCTAGCGCATCTTCTACCACAGGCTGCAAGTGAACAAGAGGCTACTCAAGTTCCTGTCTGTTTTTACAACAAAAATGGTGTGCTTATGAGAAAGTGGCGTCCACCTGATGTTCCTGCAGATGAAGAGTGGATGATCACCCATCAAATTGTTCTTCCAAAGTCTTATCGTCAGGAAACTCTTAGTCTGGCCCATGACAATCCTATCTCAGGTCATTTGGGTATCAAGAAGACCCTTCAACGTGTCAGAAACCACTTCTTCTGGCCTTCCATGAGGTCTGATGTACAGGAGTACTGCAAATCCTGTCATACTTTTCAAATGGTTGGGAAGCCGAACCAGAATATTCCAAAGGCTCGACTTAAGCCCATTCCCGCTTTTGAAAAACCTTTCAGTCGGATCATAATTGACTGTGTTGGACCAATGCCGAAGACTAGATCTGGTTGTGAGTACTTACTGACTATCATGTGTGCTTCCACCCGGTTTCCTGAGGCAATTCCACTTCGTAATATCAAGGCGAAGACTATCATGAAGGCTCTTACTAAGTTTTTCTGCTTAGTTGGTCTTCCAGAGTCTATTCAGTCTGATCAAGGATCAAATTTCATGTCTGGCATATTTCAACAAGTTATGCATGAGCTTGGTTTTAAACAATACAGGTCATCAGCTTACCATCCTGAGAGTCAAGGTGCTTTGGAGAGGTTCCATCAAACCCTGAAGAACATGATAAGGACCTACTGCCTTGACACAGAGAAAGATTGGGATGAAGGTGTCCATCTTCTTCTGTTTGCTGCCCGTGAAGCTGTTCAGGAGTCTCTTGGGTTCAGTCCTTTTGAGCTCGTTTTTGGGCATACAGTCCGTGGACCTTTGAAGCTTCTGAAGGAAAAGTTTCTGGCCGAAGATGATGTCCCAATGAACTTGCTTCAGTATGTCTCTGACTTCTGCAGTCATCTCTCTAAGGCTTGTGACTTTGCTAAGTCTAATCTCATAGAAGCTCAGGGCAAAATGAAAGCCAGATATGACCTTCATTCAAAAGATAGAAGTTTTGAAACTGGTGACAAAGTTCTTGCACTTTTGCCAGTTCCTGGAAACCCTCTAAGAGCCCGATATTTCAGCCCTTACACTGTCCTCAAAAAGGTCAGTGATCTAAATTACATAATTTTAACTCCTGGAAGGAGAAAACAAAAACAAATGTGTCACGTCAACATGCTGAAAGAATACATTGATAGAGACACTCAGCAAAAGCCAGTCAATGTGGTAAATACAGTTGAACTGGAAAATTTCAAAGAAGATGTGACTGCCCCTTAGAAAATGAACCTGGTCCAGTCAAACTTGAAAATTCAGACATTCTTCAAAATTGACAGCAGGTTGTCCCACCTGGACCCTTTTCAACAACAGCAGCTAAAGCAGCTCATATTTGAATATAGTCACATATTCCCTGACATTCCATCAAGGACTGATTTGGTTTACCATGATGTCATCCTACAAGATGATGCCAAGCCTGTAAAACAGCATCCCTCCAGAATGAATCCAGAGAAGCAGAAATACCTTAAACAGGAAGTCAAATATCTGCTTGAAAATGACTTTGTTGAGCCAAGTTACAGTGACTGGAGTTCTCCATGCATCCTAGTTCCCAAACCCAATGGAGCATATAGAATGGTGACAGACTACAGGCAAGCGAACGCTCTATCAAAAACGGACTCATATCCTATCCCCAGGATTGATGACTGCATTGACAAAGTTGGACAGTCAAAGTATGTCACAAAATTTGATTGCCTCAAGGGCGTCTGGCAGATCCCTCTAACAGATAGAGCAAAGGAGATCTCGGCCTTCGACACACCAGATGGATTATACCAATACAAGGTCATGCCATTTGGAATGAAAAATTCTCCGGCCACCTTCCAACGTCTGGTAAACAGAGTGATTACTGGACTACCAGGATGTGAGGCCTATATCAATGACATTATCATCACCAGTGACAGCTTCCAAGAGCACCTCACCTACATCAGAAACTTCTTTCAGAGAGTGATGCCAAGCTGACTATCAACCTTGTTAAAAGTGACTTTTGTAAAGCTACAGTTGTTTACTTAGGTCATGTTGTAGGACAGGGTCAAGTCAAACCAGTTGATGCAAAAGTCAAAGTTATCACTGAATTTCCTGAGCCAACAACTAAAAGACAGCTCATGAGATTTCTAGGGATGGCTGGCTACTACAGAAAATTCTGTAAAAATTTCTCTATCATCTCTGAACCTTTGACAAATTTACTGAAGAAAAATGCAAAATTTGTTTGAGATGAAAAATGTCAAAATTCATTTGACCAGCTGAAAGCTATTCTCAAAAATGCACCAGTTCTCTTATCTCCCAATTTCAAAAAGGAGTTCAAGTTGGCAATTGATGCCATTGACATTGGTGCAGGTGCAGTTTTACTGCAAGAAGACACTGATGGAGTAGATCATCCTGTTTGTTACTTCTTCAAAAAGTTTGATAAACATCAGAAAAACTACTCAACAATTGAAAAAGAATGTTTGGCACTTGTTTTGGCTTTACAACATTTTGAAGTCTATTTGACTTGTTCAGCTACTTCCATCAAGGTCTTCAGTGATCACAATCCCCTCACATTCTTGCACAAGATCAAAAACAAGAATCAAAGATGGAGCAGTACCCGGCTCCTGTCTCTTCGAGCTACGCATGTACCGGGCATTTTGAACAGAGGAGCAGATCTTCTGTCCCGGGGGAATCCCCTATACGGAGAGTGGAAGCTCCACCCGCAGGTGGTGGAACAGATTTGGCTGAGATACGGCCGGACAGCCGTAGATTCATTCACCTCGCTAGAAAACGTGCAATGTCCACTGTTTTTCTCCCTTTCGGATGCAAATGCACCACTGGGTGTGGATGTCCTAGCACACCCGTGGCCAGACATGCTGCTTTTTTTCCCCACTCAGCCTGATCTCCCCAACTCTAATCGAAGTGAGAGAGCTGGGCCTGTCATTAATCATGATAGCGCCACGGTGGCCGTCCAAACATTGGATGGCAGAAATAATACAGCTGTTAGCGGGCGAGCTGTAGCCGCTCCCCATATGCAGGGATCTTCTGTCCCAGGCGAACGAGGAGATCTACCACTCGCACTAAGACCGCATGGCACTCTGGGCTTGGCCCGTGAGAGGTGGAATTTGACTGCTGCAGGCCTGCCAGCGCATGTCATTGACACCATTCAAAACGCAAGAGCCTCCTCCACTCGCTCTCTTTACAGTGGTAAGTGGCAGGTTTTTGAGGAGTGGTGTGACTTGAAGCAAATCATCCCTTTTCAGTGTTCAGTGGTGGACCTGCTGTGTTTCCTGCAGGATTTGATGGACAAAGGTAAGGCCTTTTCCACTGTCAAAGTGTATTTGGCTGCCATTTCAGCGTGCCATGTGGGCTTTGGAGATAAGCCCGCTGGGCAGCATCCCTTAGTCTGTCGTTTTTATGAAAGGTGCAAGACGTAAGCTCCCAGTTTCCAGACCCCTGGTTCCCCTGTGGGAAATTTCCGTGGTGCTGGACGCCCCCTCTCTCCATCCATTTGAGCCTATGGAGGTCGCAGAGATGAAGTTTGTTTCACTGAAAACAGCTTTGCTCTTAGCTCTAACGACAGCTAAGTGGGTGAGTGACCTACAGGCTTTATCCATACGGCCTGCCTGTTTACAGTTTGCACCAGGGCTCACCAAGGTCTGTTTTAGGCCCAACCCAGCCTTCGTGCCTAAAGTGGTGGAATCAGGTTACAGGTGTCCCACAGTGGAGCTGTTGGCTTTTCACCCACCTCCATTCTCCTCAACAGAGGAGAAGAAGCTCAACACATTATGCCCCGTCAGGGCACTTCATGTGTATTTGAGTAGGACAGCAGGGTTCAGGAAAGATGACCAGCTGTTTGTGTCCTGGGCCACTCCCCATAAAGGCAAGCCGTTGTCTCGCCAGAGATTGTCCCACTGGATTGTGGAGGCTATATCTCTGGCTTATGGGAGTAAGGGTTTGCAGCCTCCCCAGGGTTTAAGGGCTCATTCCACTAGGGGCATGGCCACATCATGGGCCCTGTTCAGGGGAGTTTCAGTACAGGACATTTGTGCAGCAGCGAGTTGGGCTACGCCCCACACTTTCGTAAGGTTTTACAGGCTGGATGTCTCAGGGCCACCTGTAGCACAGGCTGTGCTAGAGGCAAACAGGCCAGGGTCCGCATAGCGGCCACTGCCGGGCTTTAAATTGTTTGGGGCATCAGCAGACTGATGCAATCCGGGAGTGGTCGATATCTCCCATAGTGAAACACCGAACAAAGTTAGAAAAAGAACGTTGGGTTACTTAACGTAATCCCTGGTTCTTTGATAACAGAGTGAGGTGTTTCACCATCATGTCCCTCCTCGCATAGACACAGAAAGAAACCGGCCTAGAATGAGTTGTTAGGGGCAGGTCGACTGTAGTAGTAGGAGGGGGCAGGGCCCCAGCACAGCTCGACCTGTCTGTCTCTGACAGACGTTGTGTCATTGGAGCTTCCGTGGTTGGTCACGCCAAGGCGATTCCCCATAGTGAAACACCTCACTCTGTTATCAAAGAACCAGGGATTACGTTAAGTAACCCAACGTTCTATTGTGTTGAAGAAACTGCAGCCACCATGTGGTAGAAACTGGAACTATAAAAACCAGAGTTGACTCGCACGTGACACTGAAGCATCAGAAGTCTACCCCAAGTATCCCCGGACATGGCACTGCACCAGTTAGAACAGCATTTTACAACACCCAGAAAAGATCAGCCTACTGCAATGCAGCAATTTGTGATAGCAAATGCAGTTTATCCTTTTTGACAGTGCAGCCATTTAATCACTTTCAAAGTGCTAGCTCAGTGCAAGCATGGAACGGTCAAGTAGGTTTACGTGGCTGCATCCTGAATACGATGCCATGTTCTCAGTTTTTGTGGTGTAGCGACAGATGACAGTTTTTGCCAAACCATCTGCCTGATTACACATACGCAGTGATTTGATTAGGGACATTCAAAAAAAAGCTTTATGAGGGATAACCAAATTAGCTGAGCACTTCCAGCACAGGCTTAAAGGCAGTAATACCCAGCTTATAATGCATAGCTTTTGACAACAATGGCTGTTACGAGGGCCACACAAATAAAAGCGAGTCACATGCGGTGCTGATGAGCTACACTGTTATTAACTGACTGAATTTAACAGTAAAATGAATGCATTGTCTCCTTTTGCACAAGTAAGTAGAGTCCTGCGTGCATTTAACTATGGTTTACAGTTAACATACATAGCACCTCTGTAATAAACTGAAGGTAAAATTACAGTTTAAATAACTGGCAAAAAAGGTGCAAGTTTATAATCGAGCATGTATGGTAAGCATTGTTTGGATTTGGCTCCAGGATGTTACTGTGACATCATGGGTCAAGTGCCCAGCTCTCTCATTAGCTCTTGGAATTGGCCCCCACTGTCTCAGATGTGCTTATGAAAAATAGTGATTAAAAATCATCTAAGAAGTATTTGCATTTGAAAACAGCCTTGACATCTATATCTATGTTATTCTAAGGTAGGACAATCAAAACTGGCATTTTTAAAATTTGTGTTTAGGAATCCTTTAAAAGCAATGTCTTGAAATACTACCCAGCAATGACTATATTGAGTGGCAAATGCCCTGCTTGCAATGTATAGTTTCAGCTAGCATGATTAATTTTTAACATTGGCCTGATCAATTTATCCCATCCCACCCATATGGCTATAGGACAGCAATGCACAGGTTTAAATGTATAACTTTATTCCGCAATGACCAATTACAAGCAGGGACCTCGTGTGACAGTACAGCAGCATATCTAGCATGCTAGATATTTTTGCGTCACGCAAGGAAGTTACTCACCGTGGGAGCCACCTGCTGCAATGTTACACCTGCTTGACCAATCACAACGTTCAGACCCATCATATGATGCGCAGACGGGTCACATGATACAGAAAAATGGCAGCAACCCCTGAAACTGTATCAGACATCCTGGCCGATTTAGCATGGGCGCCACCATTTTCTGTATAATGTGACTCGTCTGCACATCATACGACTGGTCTGCACGTTGTGATTGCTCGAACGCGTGTAAAATTGCAGCAGGTGGCCCGCACACGGTGAGCAACTTCCTCGCGTGACACGAAAATACCTAGAATGCTAGATACGCTGCTGCACTGTGGCGCGAGGAAGTTACGCAGCAAAAACCACCCCCACGTGGTGCAACATTGCCTGATGCAGTATTGATGGTATTCGATGCGCGTCATCAACGTTCGATTCGGCCATATTGTTGACATGCCGCTGAGGAGCAGAGCGAAGATTTCAATTGAGTTAAACGAGCCGTCATGGCCTCTTCATCGCGCTACGACGAGAAAACTTGTTTGATTGGCATCTATCCTTATAAATTGGACTCAGCAGCATTTAGCCGAGATATATCTTTGCTGCCAGCCGTGGATTACCCCGATATTTGCCACTATTTAATCCTCACAGTGTACGCCTACACAGCGCAGGAGCTGAAGGCGTCAGGAGTCGTATAACTATTTCATTTAACTTGGCGAACATTGGCTGCCTCCCAAAGCGCCTGAATTAAATCCTCGTTCTGTAAACTTGCGTTTGGTCCAAAACGTTGGTTTTTGTGTCCGCATTAATATTTTGTATTTCTGTGTCTTAACCGGGCATTTTATGGCGTCTTAAGACAAAAATACAAAATCTCAATGCTGACGCCAAAACCGACATTTTGCCAGTGAGAACGAGGGTTTAATTTTGGCGCTTTTGGATGCAGCCATTTACTCCATTCAACAGTAACTTAGCTCACCGTGAATCTCGTAAGTCAATAATATCGACTGTCATATCAGCGGTCTTGATGTCGCCTCCTACCAGAACGATGTCAGGCGCCGGTAGCTGCACCTTGCACCATTTATCACATCAATCAACATTCACTGTCTGACAAAACGATCTCTGACTAATAAAACCGTTAACTGCAAGTGATTAAATGTCATGCACACACTTTACAGTTATACGACTCCTTCCGCCTTCAGCTCCTGCGCCGTGTTGGCGTACACAGTGAGGATTAAATAGTGGCAAATATCGGGGTAATCCACGGCTGGCAGCAAATATCTCGGCTAAATGCTGCTGAGTCCAATTTATATGGATCGACGCCAATCAAACAAGTTTTCTCGTCGTAGCGCGATGAAGAGGCCATGACGGCTCGTTTAACTCAATTGAAATCTTCGCTCTGCTCCTCAGCGGCATGTCAACAATATGGCCGAATCGAACGTTGATGACGCACATCAAATACCATCAATACACGTGTTAGTCAATAATTCAAACACAGTTTCCATGGAAACAGGAACAGATACAACCATTGTAAATGATGGTGGTGCTACAGGACCCCTCATATTACAAATCTATCCAAACCCTAGACCTGTATCAGTAGTAGGGCTGGAGATATCGGGGATTTTCTACAGCATGTTTTGAAAAGCACCCCCTACAGGCCATTTCTTCAGAGGTCTATAAAACCAATACAGGAGGACATTTTGCAAAAAAAATTTGAGATATCCATTATTTGGGCCAAAATGAACAAAAATATTTGGGCCAAAATTAACAAAGTGAAAGTAAAATCCAAGACCATGAAGGCCCAGGTGTGTTTCCATTTGGCATGGAATGACCCTTATCTTTTTCCTCAGCAGATTTCAGTGTTCCTCATTATTTGTGGCAATATCCCCTTGATTTAATTATAAATTTTCAGTGCAAATAAGTAACCAAAGCAAAAACCATTTTACAATCCCAATTCAAAAAACTTGTGTAAGCTGTAAATGAAAACAGAAAGCAATTATTTGCAAATCTCATCAACCCACATTTAATTCACAATACATTTAATTCACAATAGAAGGTAAACAACATATCAAGTGTTGAAAGTGAGACATTTTACTATTTCATGAAAAGTACTAGCTCAGTTTGAATTTCATGGCAGCAACACATCTCAAAAAAGTTGGGAGAGGGGCAATAAAAAGCAGTAAAAGTAAGAGGTACTAATAGAAAAAACAGCTGGAGGAGCATTTCACAACTAATTAGGCTAATTGGCAACAGGTCAGTAACATGATTGGGTATATAAAGAGCATTTTAGAGAGGCGGAGCCTCTCAGAAGTAAAGACGGACAGAGATTACATTTTCCTCAATGTAAAATTGCTAAGACTTACTATCTACAGTATGTAGTGTCATCAAAAGATTCTGAGAATTTGGAGAAATCTCTGTGCACAAGGGACAATACCATAGGTTGAAACTGGATGATTGTGATCTGCGAGCCCTCAGGCAGCACTGTATTAAAAACAGGCATGATTCTCCGCTGGAATACACTGCATGCGGCTCAGGAACACTTGAAGAAATCATTGTCTGGTGTAATGTGAATATAGGCCACTAGATGGCAGTATTTACCTTTTTTTGTTAAGCTCAGACTGGAGTCATGTTTAGACATGTCCTGGACATGTCTGGGGCAAGTCTCAGAAAATAAAAAAAAAGAGGTCTAAATGTGGGTGGGGTCTGCAAAAGAGTATATAAGGAAAAGAATTGAGACAGTAAAGTAGTAGGAGAAATTGCAAGAAGATGACCAGACCTGCCATTCTGTTCAAGACCTGTGACGTTTCTTTTGTGGATTTCTTTGCCTGTGTTTGAGCATTTTCATCATCCAGGACATCACCAAGCCACCCCCCACGAAAAGGGATTGTAAATATTTATGTTTTGTACATAATTCAATCTTGGTCATTTAGTTGTAAATAGTAGTTTAGACTTTGTTTGATAATTAAATGTGTTTGAGTTTTTACAACTGTGTCTGTCATCCCTTGCTGTTGCTGTTGCTGTTGTGTTATAAATGTAATAACAAATTGGGGCCATAACACTGGGAACACAGTTGGCTGTGCAATCTTTAAATGCAAGCTAAAGCTGTATCATGTAAAGAAGAAGCCATGCCTGTTTTTTCATGCCATGGGCTTTCTTCAAGGGTTGGGGAGAGCGATTGGTAAATGAACGCAGATTCTGAATGACATTCATTTTTGATGGTAGTTTCACATTTTCAGTGAGTTTTGTATTTTCCTCACTGCACTTTCCTCACAGAAAAACACCTTCCTCCAGCCACCAACTGTCAGCCCTCAAGGCTGATAATTAGAACATATCTGCTGTGCCTTGAGTTTGCCAGTTGAAACTACACCCATCTCATCTGATTTACGGGAAATGTCAGCCTACCTCACAGAAATCACGTGGTATTTTTATCACTCTATCCTGTACATGTCCTCACTGGATTGTGTGTTGCAGCATATTAAATCTTTTAAAATTCACTATTCAAGGAGACAAGCAGAGGTTTGGAAGAGTTTGGCAAACTTTTCTGCCATATTTTGAGGTTGAGTTTCTCCAAAAGTGAAACACATGGATCTCAGGAACTCTAGTGATATACTCTGTTTTTTTTCTTTCTTGTCTGGTACTGTATACACCTGGGCATATGGTATGTACTGTATGTGGGACGGTGGGTGGGTGAGGGAGTAGGTGTTGGTTGTTTGTGATGTTTTGTAATGTCTTGATTTTGATGTTTATACATGCAAAAAAACCTAATAAAAATATTGAATATAGAAAATAAATCTTTCACTCTTTGTCATCAGTCTGTTTTGTGGTTCATGGTTTTATCCATACAGCTGAGTCAGTTAAAGAAACGGCCCACCCGTCTCTCGTGATTTACAAGAAATATTAGCCTACCTCAGTGAAATCATGTGGTACTCTTCCCAATTACTCTTTTCGCATCATCACGGCAGATTCCTGTACATCTCAATTAAAATCCCTCAATTTGATGTAAATTTCACATGGGGAAATATGCTCTTCATAGCCTGAAACAAATTTAAAAAGCCGACATGTTTCGACCTACACAGTCTTCATCAGGGTGTAACTACTGCTCATGAGTTTTGAATCAGTTGCTGTATTGGTGATTTTTTCAATTTTTTTAGCTCCTGCCACTCGTGGTGTGGGAGCTATGGTCAGGCTTTGTCCGTGCATGCATGCGTGCGTCAACACATTTTGCTTCATCGCATCAACCATTTCAGTTACAGGCTCCTAATTTTTACTGGACATGCATCTCATAAATGCCTACAAATGACTTGCCTAAAGGTGACCTTGACCTATTTTTAAAGGTCACTGGCACAAACATATCGCCAAAAACTTCAACAATTTGCTTTATCTCATCAACTATTTCAGCCACAGGCTCCTGATTTTTACTGGACATGCATTTCATAAAGGCCTACAAATGACGTGCATAAAAGTGACCTTGGCCTATTTTTCAAGGTCACTGACCTAAAAATATCACCAAAAATGTAGACATTTTGCTTTATCTCATCAATTATTTCAGCTCCAGGCTCCTAATTCTTCCTGGACATGATACTCATTAAGGCCTATAAATGACGTGCCTAAAGGTGACTTTGACCTATTTTTTTCAAGGTCACTGGCACAAACATATCACCAAAAATTTTGACATTTTGCTTTATCTCATCAACTATTTCAGTTACAGGCTCCTAATTTTTACTGGACATGCTTTGCATAAAATTCTACAAACGACAAGCCTAACGGTGACCTTGGCCTATTTTTCAAGGTCACTGGCCTAAAAACATCACCAAAAATGCAGACATTTTTCTTTATCTCATCAATTATTCAGCTACGGGCTCCTAATTTTCACTGGACATGTATCTCATGAAGGCCTATAAATGACTTGCCTAAAGGTGATCTTGGCCTATTTTTCAAGGTCACTGGCCTCAAAATATCACCAAAAACCGACATTTTGCTTTATCTCATCAACTATTTCAGTTACAGGCTCCTAATTTTTATTGAACATGCATCTCATAAAGTCTCATAAATTATGTTCATCTTAACGGCGGGAGCATCTGGGGCCGCCAGTGTCCAATATTTTTGATGATAGCAATTACATTTCACATTTATTTTTAGATTCTAATCAATATGTTCTGCAGCATGATCAGATTTTTGGCCCTTCAATCAGATCATAGCCGTTCTTGATTTTGAGATCCAGTAGACAAGGTTTTTCAGAGAGTTGTAAACTCTTTTGAAATGTTAGTTGCCCGATTTGCTGCGTTCATTTGCCGAATGACAGTATTCTATATTTTGTTGTGCCGATGGGTTATGGTTGTTTTTTTTGGGTGGAACCAGGCAGCGGCCCGGCCCCTATGAACGCGAATGGTGCTGAGGGAGTGACTGACTGCCTAAGTGATGAAGTTCAACGATTGGCTGGCCGGCGGGGAAGATGTTCAGCGATTGGTCAGCCGGCAGGGAAGAACTTCAATGATTGGTGTTGGCCGATGATTGGCTGGCTGGTTGACGTCACTCGTATTGACTGGTCTGTGTATTTGCATCATAAATACATGGGTCTCGGAATTTTGGCATCTCGGAGATTGCAGCAGAAACGGAAAATAATAAGTGGAACTGAACTTGCCATACACATTTATGCGAGTGATTATCCCGTCCTCTCGTTTTGTTCTCTAAGATCGCTTTGTAACATTAACGTTAAACATCCCTCCACCCAACATAGAAATTTACACAATGTTAGGACAAATTGATAAATACTGTTACTATGAATACAGCTGGACTATTTACATATACGGTGGAAGTGGTGCAGGCACTATTATGTTTCAGTATTTTCAAGAATACCAGTGTGATGCCTCGACTGGTTTCCAAATTAACTTGTACCCTTGCACGTTCGTGAGTTGGTTAGTTTGAACGGAAGTAGTCGTGGTGGCTGCTTTGATTGTATCTATGAGAGCGATTTTAACCGACACCAATGAAAAATACTAGTTACTTGGATATAACTCCAGTTCTATGAGTACATGTGGGGCCCTCTAATGAGCTTCGTTGTTGGTTTCCAAAGAAAATGTGAATCATCTGCTTCGGAGGAGGGGGTAGCCGCACTCACCTTCTATAAAGCTTTGATGTCACTGCTGGTCTCCCCTTTGAATCTCAGCAACACACATTCGGGGCCAGCTGGGCTGGTTGTTTGAGGGATCGCATGTACTCATAGAACTGGAGTTACATCCAAGTAACTAGTATTTCTATGTCGTACATGCTCCGCCCTCTAACGGGCTTCGCTATTGGTTTACACCCAAGGTGAAGGCCATTAGGGATGGATGTACTCCCAGCTGGACCCAGACCACGGATTTCCATTCAGAAACCAAAGAGAAACCCCCCCCCACATCAGGGCGGGCACCGCCAGACTGAGTGCCTTGCCTCAGGTCATGGTACAAAAAACAGAACACAAATCATAGTTGGATGGGGACCACCCCGATAGGGTCCCCCCAGAATGAATCGGAGAGCATGTTAGCTGTCATCTCCCAACGAGAAGCCCCCATACCCCAAGGTGAGCACGGCCAGAATGCATCACCCCAGGTAAAATAATGAGAGCACTAGGCGGTGTTGGAAGGTGACCCTGCTGACAGGCTTCCCAAAACCAAATGTGAGATCGCAGGGCTGGCAATAAGCGGTATCGCATCGCAAAATGCGATCAGTATTTTTTATATGCGCCAATCTGCAACGGGCTTTAGAAATCCCCATTGCATATTTTGCGATACAGTCTTCGGACTGTAATAAAATAAAAGTTTTCATCCAGTTTTGAATAAAAACGGGCTCCTACAGTCTCTTAAATATTGTTACAATTGGCCTCCGCAACCGCACTGTGGATAACCAAATGGCACGACTCTGAAACCATGGTAGCGAGTCGAATGACCACATTATTTCCTACCTCTGCGCCAGTCCCGCCCACAGAGCTAAAGAAAACACTAGAGTGGATAACATCATTGGCTGAACCAACCGAAATACGTGAGACGCATCTGCCATCTTGTGTAAGGAATTGGCGAGGGAACTGAACAATCAAACGCTGTACGTGTGTACATGCGACTTGATAAAATGAAATGAAAAACACTGGACTGGTGTCACGCATCAGCCTACAAGCACTGTCATTATTTAATAAATTATTATTTTGTTTACAGGTTTTTTTTGTCAGGAAATTCTTCATAGTTTGTTAAAATTCAAAAAAGTAATTTAAATGAACTGTAAATATACAACCCTAATTCCTAAATAGTTGGGACAAAGTGTAAATTGTGAATAAAATCAAAACGCAATGATTTTCAAATCATCCCAGCCAGTAGTTTATTCACAATAGAACAGAGATAACATAGCAAATGCTGGAACTGAGAAATTTTACAATTTTATCCACAAAAAGAGCTCATTTCAAATTTGATGGTTGCTACAGGTGTCAAAAAAGTTGGGACAGAGGCCTGATTAGCATGGTGTAGCATCCCCTCTTCTTTTTAACGCAGAGTGGAGGTGTCTGGGCATTGAGTTTCTTGAGTTTAGCCATTGGAATTTGATCCCACTCTCGTTTTATATAGACCTCCATCTGTTGGAGAGTTTTGAGTCTCCTTTGAAAGACTTTTCGTTTAATTATGTGCCAAATTATGCGCCAAATGATCAGAAAGATCAGTTCATTTCTTAATAGATGTAGTTTACTGGTTTTGTATTATAGCTTAATATATCCATACCTAATTTATTGTAAAATAGTGTGGGCCAATACCAGCAAAAACAATTTGTTAGAGCTGCCACAAACTCAAACTTTAGAGCTCCATCCTCTCCACTATTTTATAAACTAAGGATCCTAACCATATTTGATATCAATATCATACAAATATGCACTTTTGTTTACAAAGTAATTCATCAAAATCAAGAACTGCCCAATCACTTTCAACAATATCTTTGCAGAAATCTCAGTTTTCACTCATATAGGACAAGACAAGCAGAACACTTGCATCTTCCCCTCCGCCACACCAGCAGAGGGCAGTACTCTGTCAAATACAAAGGGAGTACATTGTGGAATGAACATCACAATCTTGCTGACAATGCCCCCTCCTTGTCAATATTTAAAAAGAGACTATTCTTGAAATTATTAGAACAATATGTATAGCGGTCTCTTAGGACCAGTTCATCTTGTGGCGCAATCCATGTTTGCTGTTATTTCTTTTAATTAGTTTGTTCTAATTTACTTTTATTTATTATGATTTTTTTTTCTTTTCTCTTCTTTTTTGTTGTCTTTTTCTGCCGTCCTGTATTTTATCATTCTCATCTTATTTTCAATTACTTATCCTTTATTTTTCCCATTGGATGTACATTAATTTTTTTTTTCTTGAATAAGCATTTCATAAGGTCAGGGTGAGGCCGCTCTATAAGCCCTTTCGGGCTTCAGACCTCACCTGCACATTTTTTTTTCTTGTTTTTAACTCACTCCTCTTGAGTGATCTCTTTTGTAATGTGTCTCTCACATGTGCAAATAAATAATAATAATAATAATAATAATAATAATAATGTTTTCAATCGATGAAAGATCAGAACTGCAGGCAGGCCAGTTCAACACATGGACTCTTCTACTATGAAGCTATGCTGTTGTAATAGCTGCAGTATGTGGTTTCGCATTGTCCTGCTGAAATACACAAGGCCTTCTCTGGAAAAGATGTCATCTGGAGGGGAGCATAAAAACTTAATATTCCTTTCAGCATTCATGGTGCTTTTTTAAACATGAAAGTGTCCCACACAATATGCACTAATGCATCCCCATACCATTAGAGATGCTGGCTTTTGAACTGAACACTGATAACAGGAGGACTCTTTAGCCTGGAGGACACAACGCCCATGATATCCAACAAAAATGTCAAATATGGACTCGTCTCACCACAGGACACTTTGCCACTTTGCTACAGTCCATTTAAAATGAGTCTTGGCCCACAGAACACGGCGGCGTTTCTGGATCATGCTCTATAATGGCTTCCTTTTTGCATGACAGAGTTTTAGATGGCATCTGTGGATGGCACAGCGGACTGTGTTTACAGACAGTGGTCTCTTGAAGTATTCCTGGGCCTATTTAGTAATGTCAATGACAGAACCATGTCGGTGAGTGATGCAGTGGCGTCTGAGGGCCCGAAGATCACGAGCATCCAGTAAAGATCTTCGGCCTTGTCCCTTACGCACAGAGATTTTTCCAGTTTCACTGAATCTTTTGATGATGCTATGCACTATCGATGATAAGAACTTCAAAGCCTTTGCAATTTGATGTTGAGGAACACTGTTTTTAAAGTATTCCACAATTTTTTTCATGCAAGCCTTCACTGGTTAGAGAGATCTCTAGCCATGTTTACCTCTGTGAGACTGTCTAGGACATCCCTTTTAAAGACAATCATGTTACAAACCTGATGCCAGTTAACTTAATCGCTTGCTAAAGGTTCTTACAGCTGATTCTCTTACATATTAATTGCTTTTTCAGCCCCTTTTTGCCTGTGTCCCAACTTTTTTGAGATCTGTTGTAGCCAGAAAATTTGAAATAAGCTCATCTTTTGGATAAAAATGTAAAATGTCTCAGTTTCAACATTTGAAATGTTATCTATGGTCTATTGTAAATAACATATTGGCTCATGTGAAGGTCATTGCATTTTTATTTTATTCCAAATTTACTCATCGTCCCAGCTATTTCGAAATTGGGTTTGTACATGAAAGTTGTATATTTATGCCTAAGGAATGCTGTTTTCATATTTTGAACACATTTAAATTTGTATTTGTGCCTTGTATTCCTGGAGTGCTCTTTATTCCAGATTATGACTTTTTTTTTTTTTTTAATAATTAAATGTTGATCTTGGTTCATAATAATTACCAGTATTAAGTTCTTACACAGTAAAAATATTATGTATGGTAAAAATCAGTCCTAAATATTCATTTCACAGCCTGAGCCAGGTGAGTGGCTAGGTAGAACCAACTAAAACTTACTAATTCCAATTCAATTACTACATGTTAGCTGTAAGAGTGACCCAGTTGGTAAGTCCAAGTAGTTTTAATACTGCAATGCTCCTGTAACTCAACTGCCTTGGTCTTCGTTTAAATGCATATACAGATGTTTTTGTAAAGTTTTATTTTTGCAACACCGTTATGAAAAATGTTACAAAATACTACGGACTTCTAGAGACTACGCAGTTATTTTTGCTAATTGCCAGCCGTGGACCATGTTGGCTGTCATATCTCTGAGATATGACCGCGCAAAGGTCAATGCAGAAGACCAAGGCAAATCTCCTCTGTCTATATGCTTAAAAGTGCTGTAGAGGATGCAATGCCCCAGGTAGAATATGCGGTCAATCCTACCGGGGCAAAGAGACCCACTGCCTAGTAGGCTCTCAAGATAGCATTACAGACCCGTTGGGCGAGGCGTTGTGTTGACAGAGGGGCCCCCTGAGCCGGCCCGCCATAACAAACAAACAAATGATCCACCCTCCTTAAACTTGCAGTGCGCTCCAAGTTGAGACTGAGCGTGCACTTGGTACAGCTTGTGTTGTGGATTTTCTTCAACATATAGAGATTCCCCCATCCTCAAGCAACTGGAGAGAGACCGATTCGAAAAAGTAAAAATTAGGCTTTATTGTGTCATGTTGAAAAATGCAAAGCTGCGTTCCTCCTGCACAAGAGGAACTGCCCAAAGCACTCCCGATCTGGTCCCTCACGAACCGCCCGTAGAACTCCCGATCTTCTTCTCCCCTGTAGAACTCCCCATGAATTAAAATCTTCAACACTTGGCATACGTCCTTGCTCAATGGTGGCATGAGGAGGTGGACAGAAGGCCTGCAGTCGAATGACAGATGACTTAAAGGCTGTGGTGATGATCTTTGGCCGAAAGGACAGGTTAGGACGGAGTTCCACTGAGCCTGGTCCTCGCTGAGGGTCAAGGCTTGGATGTTGCTGGAGCATGAGCACTCTGAATTATAGACACCACTGCATCAGGTAGGCCCAATTCGCTCAATCTTGCCCTTTCAATTTCCAGGCTATGAGGGGGAGGTGGAGAGTGCTGCCCGGCGCCCGAATCAAGGTTTGGGGAAGGTCCAGAATCGTCAATGGGCCAGCCACCACCAGCTGGATTAGATCTGGAAACTTAGGGCGTATTCACACCTACGCTGTTTGGTCCGGACCAAACGACCAAACGAACTAAATTTAATTTGGTCCGGACCTTTTGGGGTGGTCTGAATACAACCGCCGAACTCTGGTCCGGACTAAACAAGGACTCGGACCGGACCAAAGGAACCCTGGTGCGGATCTTTTGGAGTTGTGAAAGCAGACCGGACCTAATACGAACCTTTCGCTATTTTGTACTTATCTAGCTAGTAGCCTAAATAAGTTAGGTGTGTGACCTTCAGTGAAACGACAGACTGCTGTATGGATATGAATATCCCAACATCACATACCTTCTACGTCTTGCATGAAGAGCCAGAACTGTCACTACATGATGTGCTCTCATCAGCGCTATCCTCCGTAGTCGCCTTGCCCTTTGACGTCGTTGTTGACAAATCACTCGTACAACAGTATGGTGAGTACACAATTGTGAGAACAATAAAAACGAGAAAAGACATACAGTTTTGACGATATTAAAAACAACAACAGCACGGAAAGCCTCCATGACTACCTCAGTTTTTTTTTTAACTTAAGCGCTTTGTGTTGCGCGTGTCGTTGCTGACTAATAGCTGAACGAGCTCAGGGCGCGTGGCTTTGTTGACAGGTTTTGCTCCGCTTACTAAAATGTACAGTGTGAAAGCAAACCGCACCAAAATGAAAAAATAAAAAAAACATTTGGTTCGGACCAAAGCAAGTGAACTATCGAACTTTCCTGGTCTGAATACACCCTTAGATCTTAGATTTCAGGGAGAACCAAAGAGCCTGACACATTCCAGCAGAGGCCACGCTGTCAGCATCCTGAACGGTCTGCACGCAACATGCGTATTCAGCTTGCGGAGATTCAGAATGGGTCTCAACCCTCCTGATTTTTTATTTTTTTTTAATCAGAAAATAAGGGGAATAAAACTTCGAAGAAGCGAGTCCACCTCTTCCCTCAAAACCCTCTGAACAATACCCCTGAATGGAGAAGAACAGCAATGAAACTGCAATGTGCATCCCTTCTGCAGTGTTCTGTCCAGCTTGACTGGAACAAAAACAGATAATGGTTCGTGAGTGGCAAGGCCGTTGACTCAATGGTTAAGCGTAACCAGGGCCCTCCCGCAACGCACCTCCCCCTGAGGGAGGAGTTGACTGGGGGGCCTTGCCCTGAAAGGGCCGAGAAGACAACAGCAGCAATGTTTCTGCTGCATCCCCAAGTATGTCACCTGGAGACTCACTCACCATAGATGGCGGGGGCACAGTTATGTCTGAGTTAAGTGAGACCCCTTCCAGCCGCTCAACTTCAGAAACATTAATGTCTGGAAACAAAGCAGCCTGTGGAGCAAAACGAGTGAAGACCTTCTCCACAGGTTCATAAGTACAAGCACTAGTATTACACATGTGTAAACACTCCGGCCCTTGCCTCCGGGGTGTACAGTGAACATCATGTGACAGGAGCCATGGAGCCAAAATGGCAGACAGCCCCACTTCCACACAACCCAGAAAAAGATGGAGCACGCTGAAGTGTACTAACCACGCTGCTGGAGCCAGTCCAGCTAGCAGTGTTAGGAAGTTGTTAGCAATCTGAATTAGTTCGTGAACATTTCCTCACTAGTGCTGCACCAGGACAAAACGAGTGAACCAAATCAAAGGATTTACAGTGAACCAACCCAAGATATAC
This sequence comes from Gymnothorax reevesii, assembly GCA_029721435.1. Taxonomy (NCBI): domain Eukaryota; kingdom Metazoa; phylum Chordata; class Actinopteri; order Anguilliformes; family Muraenidae; genus Gymnothorax; species Gymnothorax reevesii. Next base: position 61,569,177 of record CM056586.1, on the reverse strand, counting down.
AAATAACACCTTTTATTTGTAAACTTTCCAGACGCAGGGTGACCTGAAGCTGCACCCCTGGTGCGGCACTGGCAAGGCTGCGGTGGTGGTGGACGGTGTGGCTCCGAATCCGGCTGACTGGATGACCGGTCCTCTGAAGACCTGCAATGGCGGCGGTTTGGTAGAGTTTAGGCAAGCTGAGGCCTGCGGGACGGCTGCTAAGAGCAAAGGTGGGACCCTCGCTGCTCGGACGCCTTGCAGGTAGACTCCAGGTGGTCGACCATCATCTGGATTCTCGGCCCTAACAGCAAGGCAGTGGAGATTGGTGCGATAATGAGTGCCTGCTTCTCACGCTCCTTCAGGGAAGAGAGCCCTAGCCAGAGATGGCGGTGCCCCACCTGAGCAGCGCAAATAATCCGTCCTCCATTGAAGGCGAATACCTGTGACATCCAAAGCATCGCAGCCACTGTTATCTGTATCTCCAGGATCTTGTCCGGGGATAGCTCCAACTCCAAGTGCGTCAGTCGGTCCATGGAGCTGGCGAGGAAGGTCAGTTGCTAGCTAGCGCAACCACCTGAGCCGCACTAGCATAGCAGCTTTCAGACAGGAGCAGTGGCTGACCGCCTGGCCACATGGAGGCGGTGGGGAGGAGACACGCTCTCACCACATCTTCTACCACTGGCATCTCTGTATCCCAGCCCTCCACAGTGGAGTAGGGCGCATTCGAGATCGCCAGGGATTTGGCTGCCATCAGGTTTGTCCAATCCTGCTAGGCTTACCCAAAAATGGGCGACGTCTTCAGACACACAACCTTCTTCTGGGCCAGCAGGCCGATGGTGAAGTCATCCACTTGAGCATGGGAAGGAGGCTAGTGAGGTAGGGGTATCTTCATCTGCTCTTCGCCGACTGGAATAACCAGGGTAGGTTGTCAAGAGGGTAGCAGTGTACCGGGGGAGGCTTGTCCTCCCAGAACAGGGCCACTGGATCTTCCTCATAAATACGTCTTCTTCGTCATACTCGTCCCAAGGCTTCGAACGGACTACCATCCCCGGCTCCCAGGCTGGCCCCGAGCCAGCCTGGAGGGAGTGTCTGGCCTCCACAAACTGTAGCCGCCGCTCACGCTCCTCCCGGGAGGAGCTCTACACAGGTAGCACAGGAAGTGGCCTCCGCCTGGTGCCGCCAGCCCAGACAGGTGAAACAGTCATCATGCTGGTCCAAGGGTGCCATGGGGGAGGCCTTTTCCATATCTCGATAGTGACCAAAATTCATCCAAACTTCCAAACTTTCCAAACTTTCATAAGGTTGAGTGAAAAAGGGGAGACGTGACATCACTGAGGCTTTATAGGAGGTGAGTGCGGCTACTCCCTCCTACAGAGCAGTTGAAAGTTCAATTTGGAGGGGGGTAAACTAATAGCGAAGCCCTTTAGAGGGCAAAGCACTTTGTTGCACCCACTACGCCAACGTAACACAACTAGAATTTGAATACAGTCTAGCAATAGACTGCAATAATCAGGCAAATATTCTGTTGAATTTAAACACATTTTTGTACAGATAGAATGTTCACAATGTCACAATGCCAATTTGTACGTTTCTTTGCGACATTAGTCGCCATTTTACAAAAATTCAGACCATTGTTATGATTCTTTCACACTAGATTGGTATGATGTTGTTACATTCCTCTATCTCCCTTTTGAAAGTCCCTGTTTGACTCCCTGACGAAGGCTAGATGCCAAAATGCAAAGGAGTTTTTAAGGTTTAATATGACCAAGCCATGACAATAAAGGCTTTTAAACTTTTGTTAAATGAGAGTGCCTTGGAGTTTCTCTTGGCATTGCATATAAAGTGTCCCGTCCAAAGAGCACCTCAATCTAATGACTTTTGAGTCCAGGAAGCGCTCCCAGATAGACATTTTGTGAAGCTGCTACCCTTCCTCTCGCTCTTTGTCTTTTCAAATGCATAACTTGCTTATGATATATTTTCCTTACTCAAGATCTACCCCACCTCCCACTCCCTTACTCACACACTCTCACACTCACACTCTCATTCTTTCATACCCTCACACTTTCACATTCTCACTCTCCCATTATTTCGCTCTCTAACTCTCCCACACTCTCCCCACCCACTTTGTAAATAATTTTCCAGTTGATTACTAAACTTGTACTTCATATAATTGCATGAGCTTTGCCTCATTTAGCATCCTTTTCTTGAGCCCACATTCTCATGCAGCACTTGGCGGCCCAGCCATATACTAGGTTGCACCTCGTCTTGTTATGCTAGGTTCACATTATGTCCTGGCGGCCACGACATTCACCTTTCAGGCCTCCGTGTACAAAAACGGGATGGACGTGAGACAACGCAGGGGGACGGTGAGGAATCATTTTTTTTTATTATTGATTAATTTAATTATTATTAATTGCTTATCCTTGCTTGCTCATATTCTGTTTTAGTTCACAACTTCATAGGCCTAGAGTGTGTGTGTGCTTGCATATTTCTGATTTAGCAGGGGCCTGCATAACTGTACCAGTGCGTCATGACATATAGCCTATCTAAAGTCATGCAAAGCTGAATGTCTGTACCAAGGACAGGATGTTTTTCTCTTTCTCTAAGTTTATGTGTTTACAGAAAGCTCCGGAATGCATAACAAGATAAACTGGAGGCGGGGCTGATAGAGAAGACAGGTGCTCTCCTCCCCAATGAGATGTATGTGCGCATCCCTAGACAGCTTGACGTAGGTTTCGTAAGACGGCGAGGGCTCTCCAGATTACCTCATGATGTGTAAGTCAGCACGGGGGGAGGAGAACGCCATGGAGTATTCCTACAAGTACCAGAGAGATTTCTAATTGTTTATCCTTGATTTTGCTGACTTGGACTCTGTTTATGGGGATCTTTTTTTCTGCAGAAAAAGAGTAAAAGGACTTTGGTTTGGATATTATCTTCTCTGCCTCCGACTGATTTTTTCCTCTGAGTCGTCTGAGTTTCTTTTGTGAAGGTAATACTTGGAATATAATATCAAAATTCCTTTAACAACGGGATGGGTAAACATGACAGGCCGTGCATGCCGTGGATGGGCTGAACGGCCTGTTCTCGCCATTCATGTTATGTTATGTTATGATGCCGGGTCAAATTACAAAAAAATGCCACAGCAGTCATGGTGCGGACAAACCAAGTAGGTTGTAGTAAAACGGGGTGAACGCAACAAAATGTTACAGCACCTAATAGGCCGTAACAAAACTTGGAGGCGGTTTGTAGTGGGACGGGAAGTATGTGTATTTCCCGGCATCTCACGGTCCTTTCGAGTTTTGTCACGTTCTGCCATTGCAATCACTATTGTGATAATGGTCTCTATTGTAATATTACTACAAAAGCGGGTACGAATGCATGGTAAAACCAACCACTGTTGCAATAAATTATTTCAATAGCAAGCGCAAATATTCACCAAATTTAACCTCTGTTGTTATAAATTATTACAATAGAGTCAGCCGGTTCAATGTTATCAGGAGCTTAGTGCAAAGGCCGCACTCCTTTTGGGGGGAAAAAAATGCTGTTATGCATTGAAATCAATGGAAAATATGTGCGATAATTGAGCAGTAAAATGCTCAACAGTTGTTGTGTGCCGGGTTGCCCATCTGAAATATTGCTATTGCTTGGGAGGCCTTCTTTTTCTACCGTGAGCACAAACGTGCCCCAAAGCTGGCCATTGTCCACGTTTCATCTGTAGAAAGCCTTGACGGAATATGAAAAATGTGTCAGACCTTGATCGGAATGTGAGAAACGTGAGGGACCCCATCAGAACGTGATGGGCCGAAAGGGAACGTACTGGCATCCGTGGTAGACAGCGGGCCGAACCGTAGTGTGCCCTAAAGCCTCCGGGACTCAGCAGCCCCTTTCCACCGATGGCCCGTCACGTATGGAGGACGATGTGCGCCATATTAATAAATAAATCTTTCAATAAATCAATAAATATATCCCTCAATATATCATTCATTAAATAAATAAATCTATCCATAAATAAAAACATAAATTAATGCATAAATAAATGAATAAATAAATAAATAAATCCATAAATATTTTAATATATACAGTACAGACCGAAAGTTTGGACACACCTTCTTATTCAATGAGTTTCCTTTATTTTCATGACTATTTACATTGTAGATTTTCACTGAAGGCATCAAAACTATGAATGAACGCACATGGAACAAGAGCAATCCGAGATTTCTGATCTCCGCCAAAGGATGACATTGATACAAATGCAAGATCTGTCTCTTGGGAAGATTTTAGGACCGGATCCAGAATCCAGATCCAGATCCGGGTCATCACCAAAATTTAATGGAGTCGTCCCTGGACCAAGATCTATCTCTGGTGAAAATTTCATGAAGATTCCTTTAGTAGTTTCCGAGACATGTCACAAAATTTGTAGATCCAGATCCCAATCCGATCCAGAATCCAGATCTGGATCCGGATCATCACCAAAATTTAATGGAGTTGTCCCTGGACCAAGATCTATGTCTGGTGAAAATTTCATCAAGATCCGTTCAGTAGTGTCCGAGAAATGTCACTAAATTTGTAGATCCAGATCCCGATCCGGATTCAGAATCCAGATCTGGATCCGGATCATCACCAAATTTATTGGAGTCGTCCCTGGACCAAGATCTATCTCTGGTGAAAATTTCATGAAGATCCGTCCAGTAGTTTCCGAGAAATCCTGTCCACAGACAAACAAATAAATAAATAAATAAATAAACCGACTCGATCGCATAATCTCCTTGGCGGAGATAATTATGTTTGTATCTAACAGTTGTCCAATCGGGCTGTTGGCTGTGTATCAACATGACTAATGCACAACACAACTGATGGTCCCAAGCCCATTGATAAGGGAAGAAATTCCACTAATTAACCCTGACTATCTCTTGAATCTCATCATCATTGTGCAAAGCAGTAATCAGAGCAAAGGGTGGCTACCTTGAAGAAACTAGAATAGAACTAGAATATAATAATAATGTTTTCAGCAAGTATTTCACACTTCTTTGTTAAGTACATAATTCCACGTGTTTATTCATAGTTTTGATGACTTCAGTGAGAATCTACAATTTAAATAGTCATGAAAATAAAGGAAACTCATTGAATGAGAAGGTGTGTCCAAACTTTTGGTCTGTACTGTACATAAATAAATGCATTGATAAATAAATACATAAATACATCAACAAATGTTTTTATTTATTTATTGATGGATATATTTCACATTTTATTTCAAGATTTATTTAAGGATATATTTATAGATTTGTTGAAGGGTATATTGACGCCTTTATTGATGGATTTCATCATCTGTAAATGTAAATGAGGGGTGGGTTTCAGTTGGTCTAGCTGTTCTGATTGGTCGGCAGTTGCATGCGTGTGTGTGTGTGTGTGTGCGTGTGTGTGTGTGTGTGTGTGTGTGTGTATAGCTCAGTGACGAATGCGATAGCTTATCCCCGTTCAAGAAATATTTATGTATTTTGTAAATTTACGTATTTTCCGATTATCGTAATTGGCAACTGAAGACATGGTTTTTCACCGTATGCGATCTAACAGTGATAAAAGCATTGGCTAAATTCAGAGCAGGAAAATAATTTGCTTATTAATTGGCCAATGCTTTGCGTGATTGAACTGATCCGTGTTCCAATGAAACGCGGACTCTCACTCTCGGTATTTCGTGGGTTGATTTAAAAAAAAAAAAAATACAGCGGCACTCGGCACTAGGTTATAAAAAGCGTGCGGCTCAAGCAATTAGCGAGAGTCGTCAGGTGGGCTATGCAATTTTGAATAACGTAGATTTAAATACAGCAAATACACGTCCAGATGAATGATTGTCGTTTTACCTAATTGGGGAGAAAAAGCAGCACCTGATAAATGCGGAGCGCTGTCGGAATGAACCTTTTGTTAATCATGAAGATGACTGAGAACAGGTCAGGATTTATAATTGTTTTCAACGGCTGTCTTGCGCAACCCAATTCTCTGTTCCGTCGCTGTACTGAATTTAATCCGCGATTTGATCGCTGCCAACCAAGTTATATGCATCGCTGGAAAACTCTGAAGGCGGCATATTCCAAAGAGAAAAAAAATACAGGCAGTGGCTATTTTTACCAATCGTAATCTTACTCCAATTTGCTATTCTTACGAGCTTCCCGTGTGTTCATGCTCAATGTAGGAAATGTGGACTTGGACCCATAGACTGATTTACACAGTCTATGCTTATACCACGGCATTAACTATAATGTATCAGCTGACATTAGCTAGCGTGACGGCAGTAACATAACTTGTTTTCTAGCAAGTTGCTTAACCTAGCTAACGTGTTAGGTTGTTATAAGAGTTTAATTTTAGGTTCAACGTTTGCTCCCCAATATTTGGGGAACTGTCAGGTCGTCACTCTCCACAATCAGTAGTCAGTAGTGATTAGTGTCGTGTAGAAGAGCTGATAGCTGCACAAAGTTTATCCTTGCAAGAAATTCTAGCGTACAAGTTGGCTAGTTAGATGGCAAGCTGGCAAAGTTAGCTGGCAAATAACTAACCCTACCGAACTTGAGTAGAGGACACCCTGACTGTAAATTCAAGTAAGTAAGCCGGCTAGCTGGTCTAGTCATGAGAACCATTAAGGCAAGCAGCGAAAGCGGGATGTTTTCAACCCAGTTGAGAAGCATTAATTCCGAGGCCGAATTTCCTATTGTGCATGCGGATACGGAAGTTCATGAGAATAGCAAATTACAGTAAGCTCACGACTGGCATGAAAATAGCCACTAACAAAAACAAAACAATACCAGCGGCCCTAATCCAGCCATTTTATTTATTTATTTATTTTTTCGCGGTCATGGATGAAATTCTGGAATTCTGTTTTGGACAGTTTTAGCTGTTCAACCAGCCCTTCACCAGCTGACCTACCAGCTTAACCAGCTTTGACCACCTTCATCAAGCTATGGAGACCAGCTACACCAGCAATGACCAGCTAAGAACACAGCTCAGACCATCTTAAACCAGGTTAGAATTCTTGCAGCTAGAATTCTAAGCTGGTTTAAGATGGTATAGCTGGTCTCTATAGCTTGATGAAGGTGGTCAAAGCTGTTTAAGCTGGTAGGTCAGATGGTGAAGGGCTGGTTGACAAGCTAAAACTGTCCAAAACACAGCCTAAACCAGCCTGACCAGCCTGGGCTGGTCAAGGCTAGAATTTTCAGCAGGGATGGCGCAATTCAAATAGCCAAAATCAGGTAGAGACTTGTTTCCATAACCCAGAATGCCCTTCTGAATAAAATCTTCCCCAAAAGCCTCCCTTTCCGATAGCTCTTTATGGTAGATTATTTATAGAAGTTACGAAATATGCCATCAAATCCATAACAATGCAGGCCACTTTATTTCACAGACAAATCTGTTCGGTAAACTATTGATGGCTGTTAGAACTTCGGTCCGTACTTCGGAACCACCTCGTGTTTTGAGCTAGGATTAGTTCCCAGTTTGTCGCTGCCAAGGGCATTTTGGGTAATGGAAACAAGTTTTGTTTTTTTTGTTTTTTTTAATTAATATTTAAACAATTATTCCTTTACAGAGCATTCAAACTTCCAAAACATTCATACAAGGCATAAAGCAAACATCAGAGATCATAATTGGGGGATAAAAACAGACACAAAGGAACAAAAACAAAATTACAAGTAAACTACTGGAGATTCTCGCTGAGATTCAATTCATTTACTAAGCTAGAAAGCTTCAATGCATTCTTTTTTCTCATACATTTCAGAGACAAGAAATAATGACAAAGCTCTTTCTGAAAAGCATAGAATCTAGGTATAGTCTTCAGGAATCTATTTTTATGCACAAAGAATTTACCTAGGATAATAATAACATTAATTGCTAGGGCTTGCACTCTATTTTTTCTAATTAAACCATATATCACATTTGCTTTAGTCAATTCACTAAACTGTCAAATTTAGGATTCTGCCAGTAATGCACATCTTCCCACAGAGCCTTAACAAATTTACAATCATAAAATATGTGCTCTGTTGATTCATCAGAAAACGTGCAGTTCTTTTCTCTCCTGACCAAATCTATGACTAAGAAGTTCTCCAGAAGGGTAAATATTGTTACTTATCTTAAAGTGAATTTCCTTTGCCTTCGGGGCTTTTGGAAAGGTAAAGAATTTGGTTCTCAATTGCTCAGTTTCCACTCTAGAGAAACACTGCAAAAAAGAGTTTCTATTTTACAGAAAAGGATACAATTTCTCAACAAAAAATTTCCTAAGTGTGGAATTAGACTAGTTTGAGCTGGTGAGATCATATCCATTTATCAAAAGTTTGGAAAGGCAAGGAGTTACCTTATTTTGATAAAGATTACAAGCAGACACAATTGTTACTTGCGGAATTGCTTTGACAACATCATCAAACTGTTTGCGGTCATTCAAATGAAATTTGCTACAAAAATTTTCATAAGGCATTATAAACATTCCATTATCGTCCAATAAATGCATTGCAGACCATATACCTTTTTCTAGCCACATTTGGTTAAACACAGATTTATTTCTAGAGACCATGTATCTGCAGCTCCACAGTGGGGTGACATGGGGACTAAAGTTATGGCTGTAAATCATTTTCCAGTAAAGTAATACCTGCTGATGGAATGCGGAGAGTTTGATGTGTAGTTTTCTGGGGTCATAGTCATATGGTAAAAGGAGATTGATACCTCCTAGTTTTTCAAAAATTTGTTTAGGGATGTGAAACCAAAAACTGTTTTCATTTTTTAAAAAGGAACGCAGCCAGTTAATGTTAATTGTGCCATCAATGCATTCAATGTCAATGTCTTTGAGCCCACCTTCTGCATACTCCTTCACCATTACACCTTTTTTAATATAGTGTGAATTTCTTTTCCAAATAAAATTAAAGTTAGCCTGGTTCATAGCATTTATTGCCTCGTCAGGAAGCGACATTGAATAAGCTGGGTAAATTAATCGTGAGATGCTCTCCATTTTTGCAAGAAAGACCCGACCGATAACAGAGATGTCTCTTTGAGACCACACATTGAAAAGTGATTTACATTTATCTAGGTTATTCCAGATGTTAAGAGTAGTTAGAGTATTACTGTCCTTAGTAATGTGCATACCCAAGTATTTCACAGACGATTTGACTGGGATGCTATGAATTGTAGACAAAGGGTAGTCATGGATTGGCAATAATTCACATTTTTTAAGGTTTAGTTTTAAGCCAGAAGCTTTTGAGAAGAAATCAGCTGTTAGCAGGATTTTAGGTAGCTGACTGCCGTCCTTCATAAAAATGGTTATGTCGTCCGCAAGTTGGCTTATCATCAGTTGCTTACCTAAAACTGTTAGTTTCTCAAAGTCCGCCCTTTTAACAACAATGGAGAGCATCTCTGCTGCAATTATGAAGAGTAGGCAAGAGATTGGACACCCATGTTTGAGTCCCTTATTGATTGAAAATCTTGGAGACATACCTTGCGGTAAAACAACTGTGCTGGTAGTTTCTTTATAAAGGAGTCTAATTACATTGATAAAAGAATCTCCAAGGTAATGGAAACAAGTCTCTACCCCAAAATCGAGGCTTCCTTTATGGTATGGTGAAACCAATGGGTGACCTCACAGTTGCTTCATCCATCTTTTTATACAGTCTATGGTCACAGATACCGTGATAGACCGTAAGAAACCTTGCCAAGACTTGAATACAAGGAAAAAAATGGCCAAAAGGGGCCTGCCGTGGCCGCCGGGAACATAATGTCAACCAAGCATTACTCCACATAGTCCGTGAGCCAGAGGGGTTGGTCGTTACCGAAAAAGTGGCAAAGGCTACCATACCTTTTCTGAAAGCCTGAAATCTCAGCTTTTCAATGATGTATGATGGCCATCTGACAAGAGTAGCTGTTTTGAGTTATCACACATAATGTCAACTAAGGTAGAGAAAATGATGCGTATAAATCAAGCAGAACACGGACATAGCTGAAGATCTATATTGGACATATTGGAATATTTTATTTTGTTATGTTTGGTATCATTTTAAACAGGAGACTCTGTGCTTTCATTTAAAACCTTTTGTGAACATTTTGGATAAGTACAGCCAAACCCCAGCTCTTCAAACTTTTAATCACACACATTTTCCTGCCATTTCCGCCCGTTATCTTTTGTCTTTTAATCCTGTGGCACCAGGGAGCATCAGAGAAACAAAATCCAAACTGAAATACTGGCATGACCCTAAGGATTCAGAAAATTTATCATTTACCCATATTATCTGATTTGAAGGGGGTGATTTTAGGTCTTATATGAGACATGGCGTTTGAGAAAATAATGCCTATAAATTAAGCAGAACATTGACACAGCTGAAAATCTAAAAACGGTATAACAAATAACAAATGTGACATGGATTCCTATGTTTTAAGGTGTGGTAACCCCAATTATGACATTGCCATTACTGTAAAAGGTCAAAGGTCATGACCTTTAGGCATGGTCAATGACATTCTTTCTTGTGAGTGTATGTTTGGGTGTGGGTGTGTCTGTGTGTGGGAGGGGGGTTACAGATAGACATGTAATGTGTATGTGTGTGGGCGTGTGTGTTTGTGTGTGTGTTTGGGTGGGGGCGTGTGTGTGCATGTGTGTTGCGTAGGGGAGGGGGTGGGGGTTTACAGACAGACATGTAATGTACAGTATCTGTTTTATATATTGTAGTTTTACTTTTTTGTGTATAACTTTGTTTAAATTACCAGGTACCATGCTTCTTGTGGCAGGGGGACTTAGTGGGGCTGGGTGCATTTGCATTTTATTTGTCAAATGTCCATTAATGTACAATGTCCCTCAATGACAAATAAAGGAAATAATAAGAAGAAGAATTTTTGTGACATTTTCGCAAACATTGCATCATTCAAGGTCACGACACTAATCAAACTCCTCGTGGGAATCCTCATCAGAGGAATAGGATTGTTCTTCATCAGCAAAGTCATCCTTCTGGTTTTTGCACTGTCTTGCATGGCATAGGTCAGTGCAGGCCGAGTTGTTGGCAACACACTGACATGATGGAGTGACACAGTCCCTCTTGCATGAGCAGGACAGAAACTCAAGTACTGCTTGTGGACCAATGGAGACATTGAACCAGTCTATGGAGAGCTGCAAGTCACCATCTTGGTCCACTCTAGACCACCCATGCTCAACTGGGGAAGGAACTTCAGGGTTGTTCTCAAGGCATCTTCTCCAGATAGCACCTTGATAGTTAGCTCTGAGACGGTGCTTACTGAGAGATCTGAGCATTGAGGTAACTGCCAGGATTCTATGCCTTTCTTTGCACAAAAAAGTGCATACCTCATTTCATTGATGTTGGTGATTCTGGACTTGGAGCTGTACATTTGACATGTGAACTCCTGTAAGGCTGCATACAACTCAGGTGTCATTGTCCAGTCTGCCCCAACCTTCTGAAAGGTCTCACAGAACTTTTCATTCTTCTGAAGAAGTTTTAGGGCTGACACTTTACCACGACCTGCAAATGCACTTACAGTGTCGCAGCCTGTGTATGCGTGTAAACCAGGCAAAGCCTGACACAACTGTGAACCCAGACCACGAGCGAGTTGTGAGATGTTTATGTAACTGGTGCGATTCTTTGTCCCTGTCTTCAGGAACAGGTCACATGTAAGTGCGTCACTGGTAGCCAGGCTTATCACCAAGACATCAGTGTCATCAGACACAAGGATGAAAGATTTGTGACCAGTCCTTGAAGCATGGCAAGCATGGAGCAGCATACGGGTGTCAGCCTCTTCCTGAGTGGACGACAGGTCTGCTACCTTGTGCACTCCCTGTTGGGTCAGCTTGTAACACTCATCTTTGGTTGTAGTGTACAGAACCTTTTCACCGAGTCTTGTTCTAGACTGTTCTTTGCCCCACTCTTTGAGCAAGAAGGTAGCAAGATTTGGTTTGTTGTTGTTGCTTTGTAGGAATTTCTTCCATTGCTGAACTCTGTGCCCTGCAGTGATCTATTTGACCTCTGTGCCTGAGTCTGCACCTCTGGCCACTCTCTCCATGTGTTTGATAGAAGCCTCATTATATACATCAAAAACAATGTGAACACGAGTGCTGTGACTTGCTTCAGCTAGCACAGTGGACAAGGCATAGTCTGCAATATCAGCAAATGTCTTGCCATCACCGTTCAGCTTCTGAACAAGTGCCATGCCATCTATTACGTAGGTAGAATTTCATGGCAATGACTCAGCAACACAGGGGAACTTCAGTTTGGTTGGCAAGTGAGGATTTGAAAGTCTTTCTCACATTGCCATCTGGTGAAGCACGAGCCCACGGAAGTGGTCCAAGGGGATGAGATAATACCTCCTTCAGGTTGAGCTGTCTACTCTTTGCAATCAGTACCATCTGGGCGAATATTCGATTATCAGCTTTGAGGATAACTTCTTTATTCTCAGTTTTGCATGTCTTTGCCTTTCCCTGCATTGAGGAGAATGTTTTCAGTTTCATCTTGGAGAGTGGTGCATGGAACTGCTTTACAGGAGGATTACTCTCAACTCGCTCAGCAGAGAAGGTTCTGTAGGCATTCATGCCAATGGTGTGTGCATTCAGAAGGTCTTCAGCAACATCTGCTGGTGCAGTACTTCCAGTAGACAGAGAAACAAGGGACTCACCACCTGCAAATTGATTTATCCAACTGGAATCCAACAGATCCACAATGCTTGTAATGTGTTCTTCATTCATCTTTGGCAATTCTGCTTTTTCCAAGGTCCTTGTGAGAACAGTCACTTTGTTGGAGTCCCAGGGAGCTTTTCAATATAGACAGGTAAGTGCTTTTGTACTCAGCAGTTAGATAATATCTTGAGACAGCTGCTGGGTTCAAGCTGAACCCTTTTGTGCCTCCAGCTGTCTGAGTGTCTCGATTGACTGTTTCCTCTTGGGTCTGGTCAATCGGAACCCTGCCAAATGTGTTTGTTGCACTCAGCTGGGCCGAAAAGCCACCTTCACAGAGAAACATGTACAGATCTGGTTTCTCATGTTCAATGTGGCTCATCTCTGAGTAGTAAGCAGTGAGTGACCTTGCATAATTCAGATTATCATAGGCAAAGGTCCACGGGATGATTGATCGAATGCTAGCCATGTGCAATGCCCAGTTTCCTTCACGTGATGCCCTCACAAGGTTTAGTACAACCTCCACCATGTCAATATATGACATCCAGAAGCTGGCCAGTGGACCTTGCTGTGACCTGAGATGCAGCAGGAATTCACAGAAGTACTGATGGACCTTAATAAAATAACTAAGTAGTAAGCGTGAGTGTGGGAGTGGGTCTGAGTTAGTCAGTGTGAGAAAGAAAGAAAGAAAGAAAGAAAGAAGTTTTTTTATTTGTGTGTAGTTCACCACCAAAAGGAGGTAAATGTGGCACACAATCAATTATATTTAACTGCAAATATCGAACGTGAAGCGAAATATTGTACGAGCAGCAGATTCAAACTGAGAGGGCCAGTCAGAGGGAGCTCAGGCACGGAAGAACCGTCTTTATATTAAACAGGCAGAGAGGACACTGTTGGTGGAATTTTGAATTATTAGCCAATAGACTTGTGGGCCCTTCAATGGGGAGGAGTCAACAATTCCATAGTCAGCACAGAGTGGTGTATAAAGAGAGTGAGGACATTTCCATATCTATTTCCATCTATTTATCAGTATTTTCTCGCCCGAGAACAAGGCATTCATTTTTTTAATGTAAATTCCATGAAAGTGGGGACCTGATATAAATTATATGTGGTGGATATACATCAAGGACCCTTTGACCTATCTAAAAATGCTGAATAACAACTTGTTCTGAAAAATATTTACTTCAGACTTTCAACCAATTGTCCTGTTAGCACGTTAGCTGTGACTGTGCGTGTGTCTGTGTGTGAGTGTGTGTGTGTGTGTGTGTGTCTGTGCGTGTGTGTGTTAGAGGAGGACCCCGATCAAGGACCCTTTGAACTATCTAAAAATGCTGAATAACAACTTTTTTTAAAAACTATTTATGTCAGACTTTCAACCAATTGGCCTGTTAGCATGTTAGCTGTGAGCACGTTAGCAACTCGATATATCAATAAATTAGCCTATAGTGCACTACTGTTTCTGTCTTTGAAAAAATGCCAAGTCTGATATAAGACCGAAAATCACTCCCTTCAAATCAGATAATATGGGTAAATGATAAATTTTCTGAATCCTTAGGGTCATGCCAGTATTTCAGTGTTTGGATTTAGTTTCTCTGATGCTCCCTGGTGCCACAGGATTAAAAGACAAAAGATAACTTGGGCGGAAATGGCAGGAAAATGTGTGTGATTAAAAATTTGAAGAGCTCCAGGTTTGGCTGTACTTATCCAAAATGTTCACAAAAGGTTTTAAATGAAAGCCCAGAGTCTCCTGTTTAGAATGATACCAAACATAACAAAATAAAATATTCCAATATGTCCAATATAGATCTTCAGCTATGTCCGTGTCCTGCTTGATTTATACGCATCATTTTCTCTACCTTAGTTCACATTATGTGTGATAACTCAAAACAGCTACTCTTGTCAGATGGCCATCATACATCATTGAAAAGCTGAGATTCCAGGCTTTCAGAAAAGGTATGGTAGCCTTTGCCACTTTTTTGGGAACGGTTTCCATATTTTGAGGCCCTGGCTCACGGTCTAACAGAGTCAAACTTCATTTGCAGCGTATTGTAGTGTGTGTTGCGCATTGAATTGAAGTGGCAACTACTGCGGCTCTTGTGTCCGCATCTGTCCCTGCATGCAGCTGTTTTGAAGAATTAGGGAGCCCCAAGTCTTCCGTTTGAGGCAGGCGCAAGCATGTCTCACAATGACACCCCCCCCCACCAAGAAAAAAGTGAGCTCCCGGAAAGCCACGGTCTAGTTTGCACACTGGCTATAACACAGAACAGAGCAGATCAGAAATTTATTTCAGTAATTCAGGCATGAAGGCCCATAGTACAATTGATTTTGAAGAAATAACATTGGTCACGTGATGTACATAGACTTAGAATAGTTCAAATACAGTTACACATTTCTTATTATAAAGACATGTTTTAAAAACACAGCAACAGCTTGAATTGTATCAGGATTTACAGAGTTCAGTAGGTTGACCATTAACTGTCGGTCTTTAAATACATTTTGCAACGTAGGGAGAAACTTAGACCTTAAATGAGAGTACTTTTCACATATGAGTAACACGTGGTATTCATCTTCTATCGCTCCAGATGTGTACAATGTGTACAAATAGAAGTTGTTACATCAGCTTCTTTGGACCTGCGATATGCATTGACATTAAAATTGTGCAGAGAAATCCTAAACTTACAATATGCCCTGATTAAACTTTTATCATTTAAACAAGTTAAATATCTTTCAGTTTGTAACAGTGATTTTACATTACTGTAATTGCTGAGATACAATGACATCGAAACACTTTGATGCCACTGTTGACAAAATATATCCTTCAGCCTTTGT
Source organism: Gymnothorax reevesii (assembly GCA_029721435.1). NCBI lineage: Eukaryota > Metazoa > Chordata > Actinopteri > Anguilliformes > Muraenidae > Gymnothorax > Gymnothorax reevesii. The sequence goes on along the minus strand of CM056586.1, from coordinate 61,553,735 downwards.
TTAAAGGAATGCAGAAATAACCTTGAATCTCCCACGTCTTGTGAAAACCACACATATGAAAAGCCAGAAGCAAACAGTTCATTTCTAACATCTGAAACCCAGTTATTCTTGCCATTATCATCAAGTACCTTTAACATTCTGTAACACTGATGCGGATATCTATCTGGCATCATTCTTAGTAATTTAATCCAATACTTAACTACCCTAAGCTGGCTGGATACAAAAATATTATTACGACCTGTTTCACCAAGGATTGCCTTATTCGAAGCAAATTTACTGACCCCAAGAAAGCATTTAAAATATGAAGTATGGACTTTTTCGATTTCTGGATGATATTTAGCACCCCATATTTCAGAGCCATATAAAAGTATAGGCATAATTTTGCCTTCAAAAATGGTACATGCTGTGGAGAAAGACACACAACTATTTTCCTTGAATAAATTATAAATAGGCATAATGGCCTTGGTTGCTTGTTGATATGGGATCAGAGAGACACCAGACGCGAGGTGGAAGAGAAATGAGGATTTATTAAACAAAAAATAAAACAGGCACGAGGGCCAACGAAAAACTTGGCCCAAAGGGTTGCAAAAGACAAACTAAGGAGTGCTTCACAGAGCAAGAAACTAAATATCAGAAAATGACAAAAAACAAAAGCCGCTGGAAACTCCAGGGAGATAAGCAAGAACAGAAATAAACAACAAGACTAGGGCTATATACACAGGGACTATGAACAAGACTTGGAACCATGAGCAAGGACTTGAAAGCATGAACATGAGCGACAAAACTTGCAAACATGAGCTAGAACTTGAGACACTGTCTTCCAGCCAACTTCCACCGCATCCAGATAAAGGCTGAGAAATCATGACATGGACTATGAACATGAACTTGAACTATGAACTATGAAACATGAAACTGTTAAAACCATAAGCAATACTGTTCTGGCCAAAGGCCAGAACCCTGGAACACAACAGTACCCCCCCTTACAAAAGCGGCACCTGACGCTGACAAAAAACACCAAAGAACTAAAATACATGAAGCCGCACCAAACCAAATACAAATCCCACGAGACTAATAACCAGGTAAATACTAAAGCCAAAAACCCTATGACATAAGACACCTAACCAAGAAACAGTACAACAAAAAACACTAAACATAAACAAGATCACTTGGGGTCTCCAGCAAGCTGGGGCTAAGGCTTAGGCTATGGGAATGGCTTGAGGCTGTGGCTTGGGACTATGGCTATGGCTTGGGCTTGGGACTATGGCTATAGCTTAGCTTGGCTTGGCTTGAGGCTTGGCTTGGCTATGGCTTGGGGCTATGACTATGGCTTGGGGTGTGACTGGTGGTAGTCACGGATGAGGCCTTTATCCAGGATGTGCCTGGCCGGGACCCCGGAACGCTCTTCTGGGCCGTACCCCTCCCAATCCACGAGGTACTGGAGGCCCCGGCCCCTCCGTCGGCAACCCAGCAGGGACTTGACTGTGTAGGCCTCCCCTCCGTCGATGAGCCGAGGAGGAGGCGGAGGCTCAGGTGGGGGCACGAGGGAGGAGGTGGCAACAGGCCTCAGGCGTGAGACGTGGAATACTGGGTAGAGACGTCGCATGGTGGATGGGAGCTTGAGCCAGACAGCAGTGGGGCTGATGATCCTTTGGATGGGGAAAGGACCCAGGAAGCGAGGAGCCAGCTTGCGGCTTTCCACTCGGAGTGGGATGTCCTGCGCAGCTAACCAGACCTTCTCCCCGACCCGATAGTGAGGGGCTGGGCGCCGACGCCTGTCTGCCGTGGTCTTCATTGTCTTGCCCGCCCGAACCAAGGCGCGGCGAGCAGACAGCCACACACGGCGACACTGCCGGACGAATGCCCCGGCCGAAGGCACCCCGACTTCCTCCTCCTGGCTGGGGAACAGTGGAGGCTGGTAGCCCATACAGCACTCGAAGGGGGAGAGGCCGGAGGCAGAGGCAGCATGGGAGTTGACAGCGTACTCGACCCAGGGTAGTATGGTTGACCAGGATCTCGGGTTGGTCGAGCACACACAGCGAAGGACCGTCTCCAAAGTTTGGTTGGCCCGCTCAGTCTGTCCATTGGTTTGTGGGTGGTAGCCGGAACTGAGGCTGAAGGAGGTGCCAAGGGATGTGCAGAATGCTTTCCAGAAGTGGGAGGTGAATTGGGGACCACAATATGACACTACATCCTCAGGAATGCCATGGAGACAGACAACATGCTGGATTAGTAGGTCAGCTGTGGTTTTAGCAGAGGGGAGCTTGGGAAGGGGCACGAAGTGGACAGACTTGGAGAACCGGTCAACTATGGTCAGGACAGTGGTGTTTCCATGGGAGACGGGCAGGCCAGTGACAAAGTCCAGAGCTATGTGGGACCAGGGACGGTGAGGAATGGGCAATGGTTGGAGCAGACCAGAGGGAGGTGCGTGGGAGGACTTGGCGCGGGAACAGACTGAGCAGGCAGTGACAAACCCCCGGACCTCTGCTGCCATCTTGGGCCACCAGAAACGTCGCTGGATGAAGCGCAGGGTCCGGCCGACCCCAGGATGGCACGACAGGTTGGAGGAGTGGCCCCACTGGATAACGTCAGATCGGGCAGCTGCAGGGACGTACAGGCAGTTGGCAGGGCAGGCACTGGGTGTAACTGCGCCGTTCTGGGCGGCACACGTTGTTGACGAAGCAGGTTCTGGGCAGAATGGAGCTGGGCTCTCCCTTGGCTGAGGAGGCCTCAAAACGCCTGGAGAGCACGTCAGCCTTGGTATTCTTGGACCCTGGCCTGTAGGCCAGGGAGAAGTTGAACCGGTCGAAGAAGAGGGCCCATCTGGCTTGTCTGGGCATCAGCCTCTTGGCAGAGTGGAGGTACTCCAGGTTTTTATGGTCAGTCCAGACCAAGAACGGAATCCTTGCCCCCTCAAGCCAGTGCCTCCACTCTTCCAGGGCCAGCTTCACCGCCAGCAGCTCCCGGTTCCCGATGTCGTAGTTGGACTCCGCAGGCCTCAGCCGGTGGGAGTACAACGCGCACGGGTGTACCTTCTGATCATTGCTGAATCTTTGAGATAGAACCGCACCAACCTCGACATTGGAGGCATACCACCTCGACAATGAACTGCTTGGCGGGGTCGGGGGTGGTGAGGATGGGCGCGGTGGTGAAGCGCCTCTTCAGCTCACAGAAGGTCACCTCGGCTTGCGGAGTCCAACGGAATGGCACCTTGATGGAGGTAAGGGCCGTTAGGGGAGCTGCTATGGTGCTGTAGTTCCTGACAAACCGCCTATAGAAATTGGCGAAGCCCAGGAAGCTCTGCAAGGCCTTGCGGTCCTTGGGTGCGGGCCAGTCCACCACAGCCTTGACCTTCTCCTTGTCCATTCCCAGGTGGTTTGGGGAGATGACGTGCCCCATGAAGGAGGTAGTGGTGGTGCTGAACTCGCACTTTTCGGCCTTGACAAAGAGGCGGTTTTCGAGGAGGGGGCGGAGCACCTGGCGAACATGGTTCGTGTGCTCCGTCCTGTCCCGGGAGAAGATCAGGATGTCATCAAGGTATACATAGACGAATTGCCCGATCATATCCCCAAGCACATCATTCACCAAATTCTGGAACACTGCGGGTGCATTAGTCAGGCCGAATGGAACCACCAGGTACTCCCAGTAGCCGCTAGGGGTGTTAAAAGCGGTCTTCCATTCGTCGCCTTCCCTGATGCGCAGGAGGTGGTAAGCATTCCGCAGGTCCAGCTTGGTGAAGATGGCCGCCCCTTGAATGACATCGAATGCCGAGGACATCGGTGGGAGCGGGTAGCGGTTCCTGACTGTGATCTTATTAAGGCCTCGGTAGTCGATGCAGGGGCGCAGGGAGCCATCCTTCTTCTTAACAAAGAAGAAGCCTGCCCCCGCGGGAGAGGAGGATGGACGGATGATGCCAGCTGCCAGGGACTCCCGGATGTACTTGTCCATGGCCCCCCTTTCTGGCTCAGACAGGGCAAAGACACGCCCCCTAGGGGGCGCCGTACCAGGCTGGAGATCTATAGCACAGTCATACGGGCAGTGTGGGGGCAGAGACACCGCACGGGACTTGCTAAAGACGGTCGCCAATTTATGGTATTCTGGGGGCACTCTGGAGATGTCAGGCCTTCCCTCAGGAGCCGGTCCACCCGCAGAGCAAGAAGGTCGGGAGTCGAGGAGGCAGCTGGCCGAACAGGAGGTACTCCACTCCCGCACCTCATGGCGGGCTTAGTCGATCACCGGCCCATGTAGCGCCAACCAGGGGTGACCCAGGACAATAGGTTAGCGAGGTGCCTCAGTCACGAACAGCCGGATCTGCTCGCGGTGGTTACCGGACGCCAGCAGCTGGATGGGAACAAGCCGGAAGGACACCTTAGCAAGGGGTTGCCCACCCAGCCCTGAGATGGACAATGGGCTGGGAAGTTGACAGAGGGGAACCCCCCACTCGGCAGCAGCTCTGGCATCGATAAAGCTCTCCTCTGCCCCTGAGTCAATGAGGGTGGTGGTCTTGCGGGAGCGGCCCTCCCAGGTCAGAGTCACCGGAACGCAGGTCCGGCAATAGGTGGAGGTCTCCTTGGACGAAACGCCCACCAGTACTCCTCCAGACGCTAGTGGGCGCTGTCTTGACGGACAGCCTCGGACCGCATGACCCTGCTGGCCGCAGTAAAAACACGCCCCCGACCTCCTTCTCCGTTGGCGTTCCTCCTGGGTGAGCCGGGACCTCCCGATCTCCATGGGAGATGCCGCTCTAAGAGAGGGTGTGGTGGTGTTCCCCCTCGGCTGGTCTTGAGGCGACGCACGACCGGGGCACAGGGGTTGGATCTGGCCAGAGGGGGCAGAACGTTGGCCAGGGCTAAGGGTGAGCGCCCTCTCCTCCAGGCGGCTGTTGATGCGCAGGGCCAGGTCTATAAGGGCCTCTGGAGACTCAGGGATCTCACAGAAAAGCAGTCGATCTTTGACTGGTTCGGACAGCCCCTGGAGGAACACGTGCACAGAGCGCCTCCTTGCTCCAGCCAGAAGTAGCTGCCACCGTCTGGAAGTCGATGGCATAGTCTGCCACCGATCTCCTCCCCTGCCTCATCCTCATTAGCTCTTGCCCTGCAGCTCTCCCCTGCTTGGAGCGGTCGAAGACACGCAGCAGTTCCTCCGCCAAGGCCTGGTAGGTGGTGGTGCAGGGCAGCAGAGCCTACCATGCGGCAGTTCCCCACAAGCGAGCCCGCCCCGACAGCTGGGAAAGGACGAAGGCGACCCGGGCCGGCTCCGAGGCGAAGGTGGAAGGCTGCAGAGCGAAGCACATCTCGCAGGAGGTGAGGAAGGCCCTGCAGAACCCTGGTTCTCCGCCGTACCGCTCAGGTGGAGGAAAGCGAGGCTCAGGACCTGGATGCATGACCGGCTGCAGCTAGGGTGCTTCTGCTCCGGGCTGGAGCACAGGTGCAGCGGTGGCAAGGGGCCGGGTAGCAGGCATGGTGGGAGCCTGGCTGGACCCCGCCTAGGGAAGGCTGGCTTGCAGAGTGGTCAGTGCTGCCGTCAGCTCCTGGATCCGCTGCCGCTGACGTAACAGCTCAGCCTCTTGCTGGGCGATCTTGCGCTCCATCCTCGCTGGTGTCTGTGAGACAGTGTCTTCTGATATGGGATCAGAGAGACACCAGATGCGAGGTGGAAGGGAAATGAGGATTTATTAAACAAAAAATAAAACGGGCACGAGGGCCAACGAAAAACTTGGCCCAAAGGGTTGCAAAAGACAAACTAAGGAGTGCTTCACAGAGCAAGAAACTAAATATCAGAAAATGACAAAAAAAAAGCCGCTGGAAACTCCAGGGAGATAAGCAAGAACAGAAATAAACAACAAGACTAGGGCTATATACACAGGGACTATGAACAAGACTTGGAACCATGAACAAGGACTTGAAAGCATGAACATGAGCGACAAAACTTGCAAACATGAGCTAGAACTTGAGACACTGTCTGCCAGCCAACTTCCACCGCATCCAGATAAAGGCTGAGAAATCATGACATGGACTATGAACATGAACTTGAACTATGAACTATGAAACATGAAACTGTTAAAACCATAAGCAATACTGTTCTGGCCAAAGGCCAGAACCCTGGAACACAACAGCTTGTACAGCTAGATGATTGCATGCATGGACCAGACCAATCTAGAGGAAAACAAAAGACCTAAATATTTATAATAGCTGACTACATTCAAGACAGACGAACCAAGAAACCACTTTTCATGTTTTGCTACAATGCCTCCATTTCTGAAAACTACAACACTGGTTTCACTTAGATTTACTTCAAGACTCCATTTGCTACAATACGACTGTGACACATTTAATTGTTTTTGCAAACCATTTACAGAATAAGAAAACATTACGACATCATCAGCAAAGAGAAGCAGCATTATGTCCATTATTTCTTGAGTTACAAATATCCCATGTTGGCAGTGTTTTTGCACTTCAATGACAAGTTCATTTATGAAAAATATGAACAACAAAGGACTTAAAACGCATCCTTGTCGTACACCGCTGGATGTTGTAAAACAGTCAGTTCTTTCATTTTTAACCTTGATACATACACTAACTGATGCATACATGCTTTTCAAAAGGGTAGACATTTTACCATGACATCCCTTGGAAATAAGTAAATACAACATTTTTTTCCTATTCACACAGTCGAAAGCCTTTTTAAAGTAAAAAAATACCCAGTAAAAGCGTCCCTTAGATTTGCATATATATTTAGCACAAAGAGCTTGTAAAACAAACATATTATCAACAGTGGAGTAATCTGGTCGAAACCCTGCTTGGGACTCATTTACAAAGTATTAGTGTCAAGTTCAAGTGAATGTGTTGCTCAAATCAAATAGGATGATAGGCTATGGATATGGAATTCCGTCATTGCTGAGGCGGTTTCGGGGCGGGGAGATGACCGCGTGCGGGGTAAGAATCCTTGTTAAAGCGTTTCCATGTCCTTTAGTTGCAAACCTGACATCGGAGTAGTTTTCAAGCGCGCAATTTCTAAATGAGATCATATAAACTGTCTTTGATTGTCTTTGTGTGACTAGAATCTTCCCTTTCTCTTCTTCCCTGTCTTCCACGGAACAAACAGGCTGGTGTAGGAGGGGCACATTTTCAATGATCTGATTTCGCTGATTGAGAAGCGCTAAATTCTTTATTTATGATTTCATTATCGCGGCAATTTGTTTGTATGCATAGCTTTAATGCCATGGTGGCTAGAGTAAGAAATAACAAGTGTTTGTCACTAACATATCCCCCGCCGCCGCAATTTTATGTGTCCGTACGGACGGAGCCCAATGCTATATCCCCCGCTTCGCGCTAATCGCGCGGCGGGGATAAATAAAGAGATGTCTGAATTACGTCTTGTACTTGGTACGGCCTCCTATTACAGCGGCATACAAAAACCTCGTATCTTCACAATGACAAACTTCACAGGAAAATAAAAAATAAATATAAAATAAAATAATAATAATAATTATTATTATAATACAAATGGATAAATATAGTTTAAAATAAAAATGTTTAATTTTGCATGTAAGAATAGTGGACATACGAGTTTTCGTTTCTTATCAGTTTGGAGATACGAGGTTTTGTCAGCAGGCCGACGATATTCAAATTTAAAGTCTGGTTTGCGTTTTCCATGGACCACAAATGCGTTTTCATTGTTAATCAGAAAATCCTTTTTCCATGCTTTCCTGATAGCCATAATCAATGAGCTTTGAACAGAGTCTGCCTCTCTTTTGGATCAGTCACACCTCTTTCTTAAGGCCGCCTACATTCTGAAGTTAAGCGCTGTGGGCGTGATCGAAGCGAGTAGGGGAGAATACGCGTAACTCAAAGGCGCTTAACTCGAAGCGCGTAAAAAAAGACTTACGCGCTAATGGGAGAATAGACCCCATAGTTTCTATCAGACAGAATATATCTAAGTTTTCACAAAATGAAATAAAGTCAGTTGAATCTTCCTTTGACTTGAGTCCATGGATGTTCCACGTACACACATTGATGACAATATGATCATTACACTGTCTCTTATTACTGTTCACAATCTCACCATTATGGCTTGTTCCTGAATTAATATTTGATATTGTATTTGTTAAACTCGTCACATTATCAGTTATGGTGTTCACAGGTAAATGATTGACCTCTGAAGTAATGTTGTTGCAATCATATATATATATATATATATATATATATATATATATATATATATATATATATATATATATATATATATAACACAATGAATCCATATAAAGCATGCCTTTGACACCATTTACTAAATGGTTTTAGCACAGAGAGGCATTGGAGGATACCCCAATACTGCCATGTATTTTGTCATGCCATGGGCTTTCTTTAAGGGTTGGGGAGAGCGATTGGTAAATGAACGCAGATTCTGAATGACATTCATTTTTGATGGTAGTTTCACATTTTCAGTGAGTTCTGTATTTTCCTCACTGCACTTTCCTCACAGAAAAACACCTTCCTCCAGCCAACAACTGTCAGCCCTCTAGGCTGATAATTTGAACATATCTGCTGTGCCTTGAGTTTGCCAGTTGAAACTACACCCATCTCATCTGATTTACGGGAAATGTCAGCCTACCTCAGAGAAATCACGTGGTGTTTTTATCACTCTGTTCTGTCATTGTCCTCACTGGATTGTGTGTTGCGGCATATTAAAATAAATCTTTCACTTTCACTCTCTTTGTCATCAATCTGTTTTGTGGTCATGATTTAATCTATACACCAGCAGCCAAAACGACACACCCGTCTCTCTGGATTTCCGTTATCCGGTAATTACCGGACTTTGACTAGTAAAATCTGCCGAAGTCCGGTAATTTTTAACCCCTCCGGTCAAAATTTCCGGTCAAAATATTCCCTCTAAGCATAATTTGAATTTTATAAAAACAGTCAATTTCCACATGTCATTTTATTACACAAAAACCTAAATCTTATTTTTTTATGAATGTGAAGGCCAGACCTATATGTGGAACGAAACTTCTTTTCACGCCGAACTAAACTTGTCGCATTTGTTTCATTTACTCTGACAAAGCCTGCACCGCCCATTACAACAACAATAACGGGAGAGATTGGACATGTCGAAACAATCTAATATGAAAAACTGTTTTCTGAAACCAAACAGGTCTAAGGAGAAGGATTATGTAAAGATTAAGATGCAATCTGAAGTGGGCTACCCTGAGTGGCTTAAACTGGCCAAAATAGCCTGCGTGATCCCTGTCTCCAGTGTGCTGCAGAACTGGTGTTCTGTCAAATTTTTTTACCAATCAAAATATGCTACTTTGCGGTTCTGCGCATACGCAAACCTGAAATCTTGAGCTGTTTCTTCGCTCATATCTTAAGTATCTTCAAAAATCATAAAAATACATTTCTTTTCAGTTTGCATTTCGACCTGTAAGTGTATATATATTTGCACAAACTGGGTGGGTTTTCCTGAAAATGCAGAAATTAGATGATAATGTTGTATATGGGCATATACTGTGTCTTCAAATAAGCTTATCCAGCTCATAACATCTGCTTATGTTATATTGTTTTTTGTTTGCAGATTGTTGTTGCAATTGTTTTATGTTCGTGTTAAAAGAGCACGGGCTTTGCGAGTTTTATTTATTTTAGAAATTGCGCTCGAGAGTCAATTGACAGCACTCATTATTTGATATAACATACTTTTCAGTAAAAAGATTACGCTTTTAATTGACATGCCTTCATATCATTCTTATCTAGCCTGCATATCATTTTAAGCTCAATAAATTCAGATGATATTTGACCGGAATTTCAAACATTTGTCCGATAAATTGAAAACCTGTCGGTCATGTTGTCCGGTGCCAATATTTTTTAGCGGAAACCCTGCCGTCTCTTGTGATTTACAAGAAAGGTTGGTCTGCCTCATAGAACCACATTACTCTCATCACATTTGACTGTGTTGACATCCTTAAGGCTGATTTCTGTACATCTCAATTAAAAGCCCTCAATTTGATCTAAATTGTATTAGAGGAAATATTCTCTTCACAGTTTAGGGGAGACCGGGGTTATTTTTGTATTTAACTCCATAACTTGTTGTTGTTTAAACTTAGAGAAATATCTTTACGGCAGTGACATGCAGTCGGAGGGTTAGTTTGTTGAGGCAGGAACCTTCCCTTTGCTTGATTAGCAGTCAGACGATTAACTAGTTTAGTAAGAATATTCAGCAGAATGACAAGCCAGTTTAAGTTTCCGCAGCGTTATTACTCAATATAGGCTACATCGAACTTGAAATGCTCACAAAACTGCAGATTTGCGAGTATTTGCTTACAGGAGGCCTGACACGTGCGGTGAAGTGAGGCAGTGACCCAAACTTTTAACACAGGATTTTGTGAACCTGCTCCCACTTACTATTCCTGATTGACAATGAAATTAATTAAGTCCAAGCCTATAGGAAGCCTAATACTGATAGAGGAGATAAAGACTTCATTCACGTATAAGCAGCAATTCGAGATTGCCAGGATGGAAATCTGAATCATCAATTAGGAAACATTCTTGGCTCTCGGTAATTCTGTGTATCCTTTAAAGATTTTGTTAATCGGATTACGAAAGAAGACTGAAAATAAACGCCCGCTTTTTGTTTGGGTGTAAAAGCGCGTATTTAAAGGAGAATACATTGTATAGGCTATTAATAAAGCATTCAACTCTGCTTAAGTCTAACTGTGTTAATATTTTTTGATGACATTGCTTCGGACTCCTGGAAGCAAGAACGCGCAAATCTGCTGTCCTTTGAGCATTTCAGGTTCGATATACTGAGTAATAACGCCACGGAAACTTAAAATGACCCGTCATTCTGCCGAATAGTCTTACAAAACTGTTAATCGTCTGATTGCTAATCAAGCAAAGGGGAGGTTTCTGCCTCACCAAACTAACCACCACCGCACACCACTGCTTTATGGTCTATGTGTAGTGCAGAATGTCGCCTACAAAACTTGTATTGATACAATCTCAGGATAACATATATTTATGTCAAAATATTCAATTTTTGATATGTCACAAACATGCCGAAGTAACCCCATACCGGGGGTTACTGGGCTGGATCTCCCATATGGGCAATCTGGGCACGTGCCCAAGGGCCCTTGGGCAGGGAGGGGCCTTCCGTGATAGGAGAGTTTTTTTACGCTTTTTGCGGTTCATTGCGAGAAGAGAAAATGATTCGCACCGAAACGATCATCATTAGCGTGAAGGTGTAGTCATTTAAGCGAGGACTGCGACATTACAGCAAAAGCAAATAGAGCATGGATGGTATTTTATCCTTCTGATGTGCGACGCGAGCCGTTATTGCTTCGCCACTCGCCACAGTAATAAGGCTAGCGAACACAGTTAACTGAAAACAATTCCAAGTCGCCATATTGAATCTACGCTCAAAGCTGAAAAATCTCATTATTATCCTGATTTTCCCCTTTAACCATGCCGTATGAAGTTGAGGGGTGCACGAACCATAATATGAAAACACAGGTCGCATGATTACTTTTAACGCATTTCCTAGCGACGATTCACATCCTGATCGCCACAGAAAGTGAATTTATCCGCTTACAAAAATGAGTCGTTAGTAGCAATGGAACTACCTGAACTCCTGCAAAACTTAAACTTTTTAATAGTTTGATTTGATTCTGCTTTGTCAGGATAATCTCGCGGGGGAAAATGACAAGTAACGCACTGAAGACCAGAATTACATCGCGTGTCATCGTTAAATACAGTAATTGAAATATTAGATTGATTTAAAAAAACGGCATCTTGTTCGTAAACAGACCTTGGGCTCAGAGTTGACGACGCACATTGATTATGCGTCGTTGTCTTTCACCTCCTGATTGTATTACGCGTATCAAAATTCGTTTGGGTCCGATCCTATAGTCTAAGTAAAACTTGACTGCTTTATTTCTCCTTTATCGAATACTTGCAATAATTTCACCGGAAAAGCCAGTGCCGGACTTCTACTGTCGATCACTAAATATGATTACATGGCCCATCACTTTGTGAGTGTCATTTTATGGGTTTATGTGCTTCTGAATGCAATTATCATATTGAACATTGTGCTTCCGGTATCAGTTCGAATTTGCAGTGCTGTCTTAACATGCAACTGAAATGATCATACCCCTTCAGTTGGTGGGAGGTTGTTTGGTTGATCTGTTTATTATATTGAAGTTACGCGGCACAAGCAAGTGCTGGAATTATATCGTTTAGATCACCAGAAATGTGGGTGCATTTTATCTTGTAGCATGGTTCGTCATTTGTTAATTGCCACGGTAGGATAAGTTTGTTGTGTACACAGATTGTTTCAAGCATTCAGTCAGCATAATAAACAAAACATATTTATTTTTTAAAAGAAGAGAAAGTGTTATGTCTCTGCTTTGTCATCGCCTTCTTTGGAGGGTGTGGGTGTTATGGAGGGGAGGGGGGGGCCCCTGGGGGTATCAATCCAGCCTTGAGTACTTAGGAATATATACTTGGTCTGTGAGTTCTGTTTTTTCTGCACTCCGCTTTGTCAGAAAGAGACCTCCCTCAAACCACCAACTGTCAGCTGATTCACAAGAAGGAATTTCACCCTGATGTGGTGCAATGGTATATAAGAGCACTACTCTTTCCTTCTTTAGTCAAAGGGCATTAGAGCACTCGCTCACGAAGTCCTGATCCAGGTAAAGTCTTCTTTAATTTAGCCTTCTACAATAATGTGCCTGCTTTTTGTTGTGGAGGAATAAACTGGTGACTTGTTGTTTGCTCTTAATTGTAGTTTATTGATCATACCAGAGTGCTGTAAATCAGTGATGCAAATAAATGCTACCCTATTTTTTTGTTAGTGATACTTTACAATCAGGTGAATTTCGTGATCAGTTTGCACTTAATTGTTAATCAGTTTTGGGATGTTAATTCACAGTTACTTTATTCATTAATTATTTATTTGACCAAATTAGCTGGATTCCTCTTACCTAAAAGTTATTTCAGAATCATGCCTTTGATCAGCCTGTCTGATTGAAAAGGATTGCTTCATATTTCTCAGAAAATAGAACTCATGGTATTTTTGACACATTTACAACAAAGTGGGTTGTTTTTTTTTTTTAGTTGCATTCTTGTTGCTGAAAACTGTATTGTACTTGTCGTGTTGTGGTGCAAATCAAGTAATAATTAGTTCTGCTAATTGTCACTCTCAACCAGGGTATCATCAAATGTACCCAAAGTAGGATTTGATATATCGAAATGAGCTCATATTTCTGTAACAATATTATTTTGTACCCAGCCAGTAACATGATTCGTCAAGTAAGATGCTAACATATATAAGGCTTATATACCTTATATAAGGCTTTATAATTCAAGATTACAGCTTCACAGACAGGAAAGGAATGGCTAAGCTGAGTCAGGACACTTGAGGAATTTAGAATTACATCGTATTTCAGTTTATTTTCATGATTTTTGTGGAGAAAAAGGGCTGCAAACAAAAAATTTCCAAGAAAATTCAGCATTGAAATTGTAAAAAAATAAATAAAGAAATAAATACTGAGAATTTAAAAAGTGCTGGGTCTTAAATCTATACATTTCTGGGTTCATAAACTCCTTGACCACAAGTCTAATTTCTCTGAACATTAAATTCTGAATTACCTGCTCTCTATGGGCCAAATAAGACACCTCTTCAGGTGGCTGTCCAAACTCTAAGATCCCTGAAATTGGGACGCTATTAAATCATAAAATAATCATATATTTAACACATATCAACTTATGATGCATGAATTTCAATATTAATTAAAGATTTTCTGGTTGAATTTAGCATGGGTTTATCAAAATGGGTGCAGTTGGACAATGGTCACCTGTAACCTCTCCAAGCACAAAACATGCCTTTTCTCCATGATAAAGTTTAGAATTTTGTCCATTTTTCTTCAGAGTCCCACAAGCCAGCACACATACTCATTATAGGAACTGCTTATTTAATGGTCAGAACATTCACCCTGCAATGAAAAGCGAGCAGTTCCCACTTCCGAGCTCGCAACCTAATATAAACGCTTTCCACACCTTATCAGGAACAAGAATTACTCATAAACTCAGTAATATCTGGAATATACATCATTATAACAAAAAAAGTAAATCTTTATTGTCTCTCTCAAGAGAAATTTATTTTAGGCATACATAGAGCACCGGCATCTCACATACATAAACAGGCCAAAAAAAAAAACAAAAAACTACAGGACAGGAAGACAATTACTCACTATGCTGAAAACATGGAATCCATAAGCATTACCCAAACATGCACACACACACACACACACACACACACACACACACACACAAACAAACATGAAATACATTAGCATTGCCCAGCACACACTCACGCACACACTATGGAAACAGAACAGGCATTCCATTGTCAGGAAAAACCAAAAATCCCACCACATGCAGCAGCTATTTTTAGCAAAGACTGGTTACTCTCATAAATTAAAGTGGCAAACAAGCTCTGTGATCATCATAGCTACGGTAAACCAAGAATAAAAAATCTGCAAGTCAGCTAGCCAACTAGCCATATCTAAAAAAAAAAAAGAAAGGATACATATTAAAAAATTGCACTCTCATCAAATGAACAAAACCTTTCTTAATTGAATTCCTCCAGAGATACAGATATATTTGGTAGAAGGAACCCTCCAGGCCTGTTTCATTCGGAACTAGACATATTTCGATGGCGCGCCATCGCAAATCTCCACACTCCGCAACGAATGTTATGGGAGTAGTAGTAATGTGTCAGAGTGCAATTCACTGAAATGGCATTCTGCTGTACAAGAACTGCTGTTCTGCTGTATGGTAGTCACCCAGAGGGGTGCAGAACACGTTTAGAATTTAAATGTATTACCTTTTCTGGCCAGCAGGAGGCCTTTTGTCAAAATTAGGTAAAATCCAAAACTCATATAATATGTGATGAAGGGTCATCCCATGCACCTCCCTTAAAATTTTGAGCATTGAGCCCTACCCTGGCAAATACCAGAGCACTATCCATTTGTTAATCAATTATAGCCTTTAAATAATAGCTGACATGGAAAGAATCGTTATCAGTAAATGGGATAATTAATTATAATAAAGTATTAGTGTCAAGTTCAAGTGAGTGTGTTGCTCAAATCAAATATGATGATAGGCTATGGATATGGAATTCCGTCATTGCTGAGGCGGTTTCGGGGCGGGGAGATGACCGCGTGCGGGGTAAGAATCCTTGTTAAAGCGTTTCCATGCCCTTTCGTTGCAAACCTGACATCGGAGTAGTTTTCAAGTGCGCAATTTCTAAATGAGATCATATAAACTGTCTTTGATTGTCTTTGTGTGACTAGAATGTTCCCTTTGTCTTCTTCCCTGTCTTCCACGGAACAAACAGGCTGGTGTAGGAGGGGCACATTTTCAATGATCTGATTTCTCTGATTGAGAAGCGCTAAATTCTTTATTTATAATTTCATTATCGCGGCAATTTGTTTGTATGCATAGCTTTAATGCCATGGTGGCTACAGTAAGAAATAACAAGTGTTTGTCACTAACATATCCCCCGCCGCCGCAATTTTATGTGTCCGTACGGACGGAGCCCAATGCTATATCCCCCGCTTCGCGCTAATCGCGCGGCGGGGATAAATAAAGAGATGTCTGAATTACGTCTTGTACTTGGTACGGCCTCCTATTACAGCGGCATACAAAAACCTCCTATCTTCACAATGACAAACTTCACAGGAAAATAAAAAATAAATATAAAATAAAATAATAATTATTATTATTATTATGATACAAATGGATAAATATAGTTTAAAATAAAAATGTTTAATTTTGCATGTAAGAATAGTGGACATACGAGTTTTCGTTTCTTATCAGTTTGGAGATACGAGGTTTTATCAGCAGGCCGACGATATTCAAATTTAAAGTCTGGTTTGCGTTTTCCATGGACCACAAATGCGTTTTCATTGTTAATCAGAAAATCCTTTTTCCATGCTTTCCTGATAGCCATAATCAATGAGCTTTGAACAGAGTCTGCCTCTCTTTTGGATCAGTCACACCTCTTTCTTAAGGCCGCCTACATTCTGAAGTTAAGCGCTGTGGGCGTGATCGAAGCGAGTAGGGGAGAATACGCGTAACTCAAAGGCGCTTAACTCGAAGCGCGTAAAAAAGACTTACGCGCTAATGGGAGAATAGACCCCATAGTTTCTATCAGACAGAATATATCTAAGTTTTCACAAAATGAAATAAAGTCAGTTGAATCTTCCTTTGACTTGAGTCCATGGATGTTCCACGTACACACATTGATGACAATATTATCATTACACTGTCTCTTATTACTGTTCACAATCTCACCATTATGGCTTGTTCCTGAATTAATATTTGATATTGTATTTGTTAAACTCGTCACATTATCAGTTATGGTGTTCACAGGTAAATGATTGACCTCTGAAGTAATGTTGTTGCAATCATATATATATATATATATATATATATATATATATATATATATAACACAATGAATCCATATAAAGCATGCCTTTGACACCATTTACTAAATGGTTTTAGCACAGAGAGGCATTGGAGGATACCCCAATACTGCCATGTATTTTGTCATGCCATGGGCTTTCTTTAAGGGTTGGGGAGAGCGATTGGTAAATGAACGCAGATTCTGAATGACATTCATTTTTGATGGTAGTTTCACATTTTCAGTGAGTTCTGTATTTTCCTCACTGCACTTTCCTCACAGAAAAACACCTTCCTCCAGCCAACAACTGTCAGCCCTCTAGGCTGATAATTTGAACATATCTGCTGTGCCTTGAGTTTGCCAGTTGAAACTACACCCATCTCATCTGATTTACGGGAAATGTCAGCCTACCTCAGAGAAATCACGTGGTGTTTTTATCACTCTGTTCTGTCATTGTCCTCACTGGATTGTGTGTTGCGGCATATTAAAATAAATCTTTCACTTTCACTCTCTTTGTCATCAATCTGTTTTGTGGTCATGATTTAATCTATACACCAGCAGCCAAAACGACACACCCGTCTCTCTGGGTTTCCGTTATCCGGTAATTACCGGACTTTGACTAGTAAAATCTGCCGAAGTCCGGTAATTTTTAACCCCTCCGGTCAAAATGTCCGGTCAAAATATTCCCTCTAAGCATAATTTGAATTTTATAAAAACAGTCAATTTCCACATGTCATTTTATTACACAAAAACCTAAATCTTATTTTTTTATGAATGTGAAGGCCAGACCTATATGTGGAACGAAACTTCTTTTCACGCCGAACTAAACTTGTCGCATTTGTTTCATTTACTCTGACAAAGCCTGCACCGCCCATTACAACAACAATAACGGGAGAGATTGGACATGTCGAAACAATCTAATATGAAAAACTGTTTTCTGAAACCAAACAGGTCTAAGGAGAAGGATTATGTAAAGATTGAGATGCAATCTGAAGTGGGCTACCCTGAGTGGCCTAAACTGGCCAAAATAGCCTGCGTGATCCCTGTCTCCAGTGTGCTGCAGAACTGGTGTTCTGTCAAATTTTTTTACCAATCAAAATATGCTACTTTGCGGTTCTGCGCATACGCAAACCTGAAATCTTGAGCTGTTTCTTCGCTCATATCATAAGTATCTTCAAAAATCATAAAAATACATTTCTTTTCAGTTTGCATTTCGACCTGTAAGTGTATATATATTTGCACAAACTGGGTGGGTTTTCCTGAAAATGGAGAAATTAGATGATAATGTTGTATATGGGCATATACTGTGTCTTCAAATAAGCTTATCCAGCTCATAACATCTGCTTATGTTATATTGTTTTTTGTTTGCAGATTGTAGTTGCAATTGTTTTATGTTCGTGTTAAAAGAGCACGGGCTTTGCGAGTTTTATTTATTTTAGAAATTGCGCTCGTGAGTCAATTGACAGCACTCATTATTTGATATAACATACTTTTCAGTAAAAAGATTACGCTTTTAATTGACATGTCTTCATATCATTCTTATCTAGCCTGCATATCATTTTAAGCTCAATAAATTCAGATGATATTTGACCGGAATTTCAAACATTTGTCCGATAAATTGAAAACTTGTCGGTCATGTTGTCCGGTGCCAATATTTTTTAGCGGAAACCCTGCCGTCTCTTGTGATTTACAAGAAAGGTTGGTCTACCTCATAGAACCACATTACTCTCATCACATTTGACTGTGTTGACATCCTTAAGGCTGATTTCTGTACATCTCAATTAAAAGCCCTCAATTTGACCTAAATTGTATAAGAGGAAATATTCTCTTCACAGTTTAGGGGAGACCGGGGTTATTTTTGTATTTAACTCCATAACTTGTTGTTGTTTAAACTTAGAGAAATATCTTTACGGCAGTGACATGCAGTCGGAGGGTTAGTTTGTTGAGGCAGGAACCTTCCCTTTGCTTGATTAGCAGTCAGACGATTAACTAGTTTAGTAAGAATATTCAGCAGAATGACAAGCCAGTTTAAGTTTCCGCAGCGTTATTACTCAATATAGGCTACATCGAACTTGAAATGCTCACAAAACTGCAGATTTGCGAGTATTTGCTTACAGGAGGCCTGACACGTGCGGTGAAGTGAGGCAGTGACCCAAACTTTTAACACAGGATTTTGTGAACCTGCTCCCACTTACTATTCCTGATTGACAATGAAATTAATTAAGTCCAAGCCTATAGGAAGCCTAATACTGATAGAGGAGATAAAGACTTCATTCACGTATAAGCAGCAATTCGAGACTGCAAGGATGGAAATCTGAATCATCAATTAGGAAACATTCTTGGCTCTCGGTAATTCTGTGTATCCTTTAAAGATTTTGTTAATCGGATTACGAAAGAAGACTGAAAATAAACGCCCGCTTTTTGTTTGGGTGTAAAAGCGCGTATTTAAAGGAGAATACATTGTATAGGCTATTAATAAAGCATTCAACTCTGCTTAAGTCTAACTGTGTTAATATTTTTTGATGACATTGCTTCGGATTCCTGGAAGCAAGAACGCGCAAATCTGCTGTCCTTTGAGCATTTCAGGTTCGATATACTGAGTAATAACGCCACGGAAACTTAAAATGACCCGTCATTCTGCCGAATAGTCTTACAAAACTGTTAATCGTCTGATTGCTAATCAAGCAAAGGGGAGGTTTCTGCCTCACCAAACTAACCACCACCGCACACCACTGCTTTATGGTCTATGTGTAGTGCAGAATGTCGCCTACAAAACTTGTATTGATACAATCTCAGGATAACATATATTTATGTCAAAATATTCAATTTTTGATATGTCACAAACATGCCGAAGTAACCCCATACCGGGGGTTACTGGGCTGGATCTACCATATGGGCAATCTGGGCACGTGCCCAAGGGCCCTTGGGCAGGGAGGGGCCTTCCGTGATAGGAGAGTTTTTTTTACGCTTTTTGCGGTTCATTGCAAGAAGAGAAAATGATTCGCACCGAAACGATCATCATTAGGGTGAAGGTGTAGTCATTTAAGCGAGGACACTGCGACATTACAGCAAAAGCAAATAGAGCATGGATGGTATTTTATCCCTCTGATGTGCGACGCGCGCCGTTATTGCTTCGCCACTCGCCACAGTAATAAGGCTAGCGAACACAGTTAACTGAAAACAATTCCAAGTCGCCATATTGAATCTACGCTCAAAGCTGAAAAATCTCATTATTATCCTGATTTTCCTCTTTAACCATGCCGTATGAAGTTGAGGGGTGCACGAACCATAATATGAAAACACAGGTCGCATGATTAGGCCTACTTTTAACGCATTTCCTAGCGACGATTCACATCCTGATCGCCACAGAAAGTGAATTTATCCGCTTACAAAAATGAGTCGTTAGTAGCAATGGAACTACCTGAACTCCTGC
Source organism: Gymnothorax reevesii (assembly GCA_029721435.1). Taxonomy (NCBI): domain Eukaryota; kingdom Metazoa; phylum Chordata; class Actinopteri; order Anguilliformes; family Muraenidae; genus Gymnothorax; species Gymnothorax reevesii. The sequence goes on along the minus strand of CM056586.1, from coordinate 61,533,844 downwards.
AAAACTTAAACTTTTTAATAGTTTGATTTGATTCTGCTTTGTCTGGATAATCTCGCGGGGGAAAATGACAAGTAGCGCACCTGAAGACCAGAATTACATCGCGTGTCATCGTTAAATACAGTAATTGAAATATTAGATTGATTTAAAAAAACGGCATCTTGTTAGTAAACAGACCTTGGGCTCAGAGTTGACGACGCACATTGATTATGCGTCGTTGTCGTTCACCTCCTGATTGTATTACGCGTATCAAAATTCGTTTGGGTCCGATCCTAGTCAAAGTAAAACTTGTCTGCTTTATTTCTCCTTTATCGAATACTTGCAATAATTTCACCGGAAAAGCCAGTGCCGGACTTCTACTGTCGATCACCAAATATGATTGCATGGCCCATCACTTTGTGAGTGTCATTTTATGGGTTTATGTGCTTCTGAATGCAATTATCATATTGAACATTGTGCTTCCGGTATCAGTTCGAACTTGCAGTGCTGTCTTAACATGCAGCTGAAATGATCATACCCCTTCAGTTGGTGGGAGGTTGTTTGGTTGATCTGTTTATTATATTGAAGTTACGCGGCACAAGCAAGTGCTGGAATTATATCGTTGAGATCACCAGAAATATGGGTGCATTTTATCTTGTAGCATGGTTCGTCATTTGTTAATTGCCACGGTAGGATAAGTTTGTTGTGTACACAGATTGTTTCAAGCATTCAGTCAGCATAATAAACAAAACATATTTATTTTTTAAAAGAAGAGAAAGTGTTATGTCTCTGCTTTGTCATCGCCTTCTTTGGAGGGTGTGGGTGTTATGGAGGGGAGGGGGGCCCCTGGGGGTATCAATCCAGCCTTGAGTACTTAGGAATATATACTTGGTCTGTGAGTTCTGTTTTTTCTGCACTCCGCTTTGTCAGAAAGAGACCTCCCTCACTCTTTCCTTCTTTAGTCAAAGGGCATTAGAGCACTCGCTCACGAAGTCCTGATCCAGGTAAAGTCTTCTTTAATTTAGCCTTCTACAATAATGTGCCTGCTTTTTGTTGTGGAGGAATCAACTGGTGACTTGTTGTTTGCTCTTAATTGTAGTTTATTGATCATACCCGAGTGCTGTAAATCAGTGATGCAAATGAATGCTACCCTATTTTTTTGTTAGTGATACTTTACAATCAGGTGAATTTCGTGATCAGTTTGCACTTAATTGTTAATCAGTTTTGGGATGTTAATTCACAGTTACTTTATTCATTAATTATTTATTTGACCAAATTAGCTGGATTCCTCTTACCTAAAAGTTATTTCAGAATCATGCCTTTGATCAGCCTGTCTGATCGAAAAGGATTGCTTCATATTTCTCTGAAAATAGAACTCATGGTATTTTTGACACATTTACAACAAAGTGGGTTGTTTTTTTTTTTAGTTGCATTCTTGTTGCTGAAAACTGTATTGCACTTGTCGTGTTGTGGTGCAAATCAAGTAATAATTAGTTCTGCTAATTGTCACTCTCAACCAGGGTATCATCAAATGTACCCAAAGTACGATTTGATATTTCGAAATGAGCTCATATTTCTGTAACAATATTATTTTGTACCCAGCCAGTAACATGATTCGTCAAGTAAGATGCTAAGATATATAAGGCTTATATACCTTATATAAGGCTTTATAATTCAAGATTACAGCTTCACAGACAGGAAAGGAATGGCTAAGCTGAGTCAGGACACTTGAGGAATTTAGAATTACATCGTATTTCAGTTTATTTTCATGATTTTTGTGGAGAAAAAGGGCTGCAAACAAAAAATTTCCAAGAAAATTCAGCATTGAAATTGTAAAAAAATAAATAAAGAAATAAATACTGAGAATTTAAAAAGTGCTGGGTCTTAAATCTATACATTTCTGGGTTCATAAACTCCTTGACCACAAGTCTAATTTCTCTGAACATTAAATTCTGATTTACCTGCTCTCTATGGGCCAAATAAGACACCTCTTCAGGTGGCTGTCCAAACTCTAAGATCCCTGAAATTGGGACGCTATTAAATCATAAAATAATCATATATTTAACACATATCAACTTATGATGCATGAATTTCAATATTAATTAAAGATTTTCTGGTTGAATTTAGCATGGGTTTATCAAAATGGGTGCAGTTGGACAATGGTCACCTGTAACCTCTCCAAGCACAAAACATGCCTTTTCTCCATGATAAAGTTTAGAATTTTGTCCATTTTTCTTCAGAGTCCCACAAGCCAGCACACATACTCATTATAGGAACTGCTTATTTAATGGTCAGAACATTCACCCTGCAATGAAAAGCGAGCAGTTCCCACTTCCGAGCTCGCAACCTAATATAAACGCTTTCCACACCTTATCAGGAACAAGAATTACTCATAAACTCAGTAATATCTGGAATATACATCATTATAACAAAAAAAGTAAATCTTTATTGTCTCTCTCAAGAGAAATTTATTTTAAGCATACATAGAGCACCGGCATCTCACATACATAAACAGGCCAAAAAAAAAAAAAAAAAACTACAGAACAGGAAGACAATTATTCACTATGCAGAAAACATGGAATCCAAAAGCATTACCCAAACATGCACACACACACACACACACACACACACACAAACAAACATGAAATACATTAGCATTGCCCAGCACACACTCACGCACACACTATGGAAACAGAACAGGCATTCCATTGTCAGGAAAAACCAAAAATGCCACCACATGCAGCAGCTATTTTTAGCAAAGACTGGTTACTCTCATAAATCAAAGTGGCAAACAAGCTCTGTGATCATCATAGCTACGGTAAACCAAGAATAAAAAATCTGCAAGTCAGCTAGCCAACTAGCCATATCTAAAAAAAAAAAAAAAAAAGAAAGGATACATATAAAAAAATTGCACTCTCATCAAATGAACAAAAACCTTTCTTAATTGAATTCCTCCAGAGATACAGATATATTTGGTAGAAGGAACCCTCCAGGCCTGTTTCATTCGGAACTAGACATATTTTGATGGTGCGCCATCGCAAATCTCCACACTCCGCAACGAATGTTATGGGAGTAGTAGTAATGTGTCAGAGTGCAATTCACTGAAATGGCATTCTGCTGTACAAGAACTTCTGTTCTGCTGTATGGTAGTCACCCAGAGGGGTGCAGAACACGTTTAGAATTTAAATGTATTACCTTTTCTGGCCAGCAGGAGGCCTTTTGTCAAAATTAGGTAAAATCCAAAACTCATATAATAGGTGATGAAGGGTCATCCCATGCACCTCCCTTAAAATTTTGAGCATCCTAGCGGAGTGCATAAGGAACTTATTGTCATTTTTCAATTTTCACAAAAAGCCCCCTGGTGGCCAGAAGAGGAAATTAATTTTAATTCAAAACATGTTGTGCACCCCTCTGGGTCACTACCTTACTCACACCAAAGTTTCAAGTTGATTGGTCTAGCGGCCTAGGAGGAATTACTCTTTCGGACGGACTGACGGCAAACTGTATTACTAGATCTCCTCGATTTTTGGAAGCACAGTGATAACTACAAGATCGCCTCCCTTTTCGGAAGCACGGACATAATAATAATTATTATTGACATTGACCAGTTCCATACCTCATTTAAATCCCATAAATATAACTGAACACTTCAGACTGGTTTTGAGAGTCTTTTTTCCTTTGAAATCACAACATTTTCAGCTGTACAATCGTGCCTAACATAAAGACAATACAACTTACCTAGCTGTTATGCAGATGTTTGTATACTCTTCTGTTTGTCCAGTCAATGTCTTTCAGTTACTGTGGAAAGTTTAAACTCTCTGATATTGGATAAGAAAGGAGTCGATCAATACATCATCGCCGGGGAAGATTTACGGGGGCGTAAACTATAAGTGTGCAGTTACGCAGATGAGCCTGAGTAAATCACTGAGTGATTGGCTATCAATATGAGTACAGAGGAGGATGTAAGGGAGCACTGAATTTGTCAATGGAGGAATCTATGTGCAAATCAACTGTGGGGAACTATGCGTTTTTGATATGTGATGACTATTGACAGTAGAATGACATTGTATCACCATGCTGAATTTTTGCTTCAGAAAACCTGTTTTTCTCAGCTACTAGTTGGGATACCATTGGGTCGCTATAGCTGAAGTGTTTTCTACCGTGGACAGCAATTTTTTCTATAGCTAGAGATCATTTTTTTAAACTGCTTGCTAGATACCATGGGCTAGTATATTGATTAGTTAGCACAACAGGCATGGCTGAGGAGTTTAATTCATGCAACTCCTGAAAAACAGGGATGGGAGTAAACTCGTCAATATTTTCTAAACATAGACTGAAAAAAAGATGGATGAAGCAACTATGACATCACCCATTGGTTTCAGCATACTATTTAGGAAGCCTTGATTTTGGCAATTTGAACGGCACCATTTTGTCGTTTTGAAAAGGAATGTGATTCCGATTGGACGAGAGCGTGAATTGAAGATCCGGGGAGGAGCGTGGCTCTGGATCTGACTGCATCGGATGAGGACCAGAGGATAATCGCGCCCCTTAAGAATATTCTGGCTTTATCCTTCATTCTAGTCTACTTAGGGCCATCATTTACAAACATGAACATCAGGATTTATTGAAGGAGACTTGAAACTTGCGATAGATATCATAAAATGATGCAGAAAATCATTATTCAAATAATAAATCAGGTGGCAAAGTAGGGTAAGTTTCTCATTGACATGAATAGCATTGAACTTCTTTCTGCAACCACCAATGTCACCATCTGCTGGCCATTAAATATAATGCAAATTTTTGAGATTTCCGCATCAGCTTCACTTATCAGACCCGGGTGCTGCTTCAATCTTTTTATACAGTCTATGATTCTAAATTGTGAAGGAGCTCAGCTTGCTAGTGAATATTCAATAACTGATCCGGGGGTGCTATCTAGTGATAGAATTTTGTAACTGCTTGTATAAATTTGCAGTTCCATGTCTGCAGGCGAACGCATCTGCACAAAGGGGCTAACCCTTTGCTATCCTCAACAAACACTAACCCAATTCAAAGGTACCCCTCCGGTTCAAGTTTTCCCCATCAGGCTTGTACTGGTCACCCCTGTCCCAGAAGTTCCAGTGCCTCATAAACCTGTACCCCACTTTCCTATACCAAGTTCGTAGCCTCGTGTTAAACCTCCTGATAAAATTCTGCCTCCCTCTTCTCGCACATGGTACTGGTAGAATCCCAGAGAACATTACCATGGAGGATCTGCCCCTAAGCTTATTGGCTCATTCCACACATTAGTCTTGGAGAGCCTTAAACCTACCCTTACCCTGAGAGTGAAGGGACTGATAAGCCTCAGGGCACCCTGTTGGCCTCTTCCTCTCAGAAAAGGAAGCTAGTAATAGCGGGGGACTGAATTATTAGAAAGATAAACAGCATCGTCTGTTCACGAGACTAGGAGTCTCATATAGAGTGTTGCCCGCCTGGTGGCCAGAAAGGAGACCTCCTGGAGCTTGTGGACAGGCGGGGAGGGATCCATTTGCTATGGTCCATGTTGGGAAAAATGAAATAGGTCAGGGGCCAAGTCATGTTCCTGCAAAGGCTGGAATCGGCTGGACACCTCAACCTCTGGAGAAGCTGTCGCTGTATGGCTTGCGCGCCCTTTCCTGTGCTGACATCCTACAGTCACCCAACTTTCTCTCCCTGCCAACTCTACGGCCCCCCCCTCCACCACCACCACCAACCCAGCTGTGGCATACACATCATTTCTCCAAACCACATACTACAACATTCTCAAATTCGTGAGCTGAGATATCACATTTATGAATTTCAAGTGGTAATTTTTGTTTATTCCTCACTGAAGGCTCAAAATAAATGAAAATTACTACTTTTGATTCATAAATTTGATATCTCAAGCTCACTCATTAGAGATCCTCCTTTTATCTCACTGTGGAGAACTGGTTTATTAGCGTTCCGGCACTATGAGCCAATAAGCTATTGTCGTGGTGTGGCGTCCGTCCTCTGTTGTCCGAAACATTTATTATCTTTTTTTGGCCTGATGAATTTTCGCGTAAATTTGCCATAACATACTACTAGACCATATCTCCAGACATTTTTTCCCCCAGATTTTTGATTGAATCATTTTTGTTCGTTTTATGGGCCCTTGAAATTTTGGCTCCAATGTTAAAGATAGGACTGAGAAATCATCTCTCAAACACTGCATGATAATTTTATTCTAAATCAGGCAATCAACTTACCTTAGCACTGTCAATGTACAGGGTGAGCCCATTTTCATTGAATCGATGGAAGTGGGTCTAGTGGGGGCGCTGTACATTATGAATATGCAAAATGGCCTGTGGAGGCGAAATAGTTACAGATGAAGGTTAAGTTTGTATTATCGACATGTCATATATTACCTACATTTTGGCTATGTTAAAGTTGACTTCAGATGACTTAGAAAGGTCAAACTTGAGGTCAAGGAAAATATTAACCATGTCAAAAGATAGGACTTGAAATTTCAAAAAATTGTTTCTCAAAAATTTGCAATCAACTCCCCTTAATACACTTTATATACAGCGTGAGTGCCATTTTGATTGAATGTGCGGAAGTGGGTCTACTGGAGGTGTTGTACTTCAACATTGTGTCCTATGGAGAATGGGCAGACTCACCTGTGGAAGCTAAATGGTTGCAGATTGAGATTAAGTTTTTATTATCAATATATATGAAGTCATATTCATATATATATATATTTACATATATGACCTATATTTCGGATGTGTTCAAATTGACCGTAGATGTCCTTGAAAGGTCACACTTGAGGTCAAGCAAAATGTTACAGTTTTCAAAGGCTTTTAGGCTTGAAAATATTGAAGATTGGAAACATATGTATATTGAACACTGTCAGGAAGTCAGATATGAACTGTCATTTGGTGGCGTTGAATTTGACCTTTGGTGACCTTCAAAGGTCAAACTTAACATGGTGAAATTTCAATGACTTCTATCACTAAACCAACTGCAGATAGAGCTTAGGTTTGAATTGCGGGTATGTAGGAAGTCATATATGAACTTTTATTTGGTGACCTTGAACTTGACCTTCAGTAACCTTCAACATTCAAACTTTACAGTGAAATGTAAAAGCTAGAGTATGCAATTTTTCAACACATCACTTTTTGTCATATTTGTTAAAACTTTTACTCTGAACTGACAGTGTGATGTGAGTCAGATAATCTTTGAGAAAATCAGAGTCATCTGGCTTTATCTAGTGCTTCTAATTCCTTCTGCAAGGTTTCACCGAGACCGGTACAAAACAACCAATCAGAGCCAGGAGGAGTGACTGAAGATGACAATCATTTCTCTTACACACGCAATTCAATCAGCTGTGTGGCCTAGTTATGGGTGTTCCTTTACAACTGGACAAACGCTAGCCAGAATAAGCACTGCCATTTCTCACGGACTACCTTATTTGTGAGTTCAAACTTTAGAACGGGAATATAAATTTTAAAGAACGCGAGGACACGGTAAGCTGAATCTGCAGTTTGAGACAGTTGCGTTCTTGTCTACTTAACATTTCACCGCAAGAATTTATTTGTTCACCTTTCATGCTATTTCAATATTTTTAAAAATATACAGTTATGTGCTTTTTCCTCAGCGGATGCTGTTGAAGCTGACTGTCACCAGAGAATGCTGTCACATTAGCTGCAAAAGCCATAAGGAAAATGCAGGCCATACTTGCAGCCGATAGGCGTTGCAGGCTCGGCTCAATAATAACTTTGTCGGTAGTTGATTGCTAATGCAGGTGGGTGGCTGGTAGATACATTGTATATCACCACAGATGTATCTAAAATGCCATATAGCTTCATATGTAAGACATCACTTGTTACAGTAACACTCAGTTGAGCATATCTCATGTTACAAACGTGCTTGTGGCTGATGTTCGCTTGTTTCCAGTGCTAAGGCTAGCTCAGTGGCTAGCTGTGTCTGAGTCATAATATGCTGTAACTCTATTTCTAATATTCCCAGGTAGTCTTATTGGTTTGGTCTTTGACCTGAGGCCACATTCATAGGATACTTGTTGATGGTAAAATGTTATTTTTATTATTTCGCTGTGTTTCCGAGCGTTCACACAGCTCCACTGACGATTCAGACATACGACACTGCATCCAGGTAACGGGATGCGAGACTCACGCTCGTGCATGTGAATCAGGGGGTGTGGCTTTGGTCAGAGACTTGAGGGGAGGAGGTGGGTTTAGAGGTGAGGCTACATTCAAATCTTGCTTGCTGTTCCAAGATTGCGTACTCCAGCTTTAATGAATAATATCAGCAAAATAGTCACAGATAGAGTGTAGGTTTGTATTGGAGATGTATAGGAAGTCATACATGAACTTTTATTTGGTGACCTTCATATTGACCTTCGAAGGTCAAACTTAAACTGGTAAAAATTCAATGCCTTGTGTCATTAAAAAGGTCACAGATGGAGCCTAAGTTTGTATCGCAGTCTTAAAGGAAGTCACACATGAACTTTCAGTTGGTGACATTCAACTTGAGGGTTGGTGACCTTTGAAGGTCAAACTTAACATAATACAATTAAAATGACTTGTATTGCCAAAATGGTCACAGATGGAGCCTAGGTTTGTATTAGAGACATATTACAAGTCATATTACTTCCGTTTGGTGACTTTTGTATTGACCTTCAAAGGTTAAATGTGAGCTAGTGAATATTCAATTCCTTGTATCACTAAAATGGTCACAGATGGAGACTAGGTTTGTGTTACAGACATCTATGAAGTCACATATTAACTTTCTTTTGGGGACATTCAACTTGACTGTCTGTGACCTTTGAGTGTCAAACACGACAGTGCAATTACAATGACTTATATCACCAAAATGGTCGCCAATTGAGCCAAGGTTTGTACAGAGACATTCAGAAAGTCCTATATGAGGGCCATTTCCTGATCACAACTTGGCCTTCTGTGAGCTTTAAAGTTCACAATTGACATAGAATTTTCAATGACTTGTATCACCAAAACTGCTTCAGAGCTAAAGATTGTCTTACAGGAGGTCGTATAAATGTATGTGAACTTATATTTAGTGACCTCGAGATTGACCTTCAATGACTCAAAGAACTGGAGGGTATGTGCTGTCATCATAGCCTGAAAGGTTTTTATTTACATGCTAGAGGCATAAAAAAATTAATTCTCAGAATTTGAGGCTGCTATAATTGGTGAGGGCTATGAGATAGTTGGGATAACAGAGACATGGCTTTGTGTAGACGATGGGGAGGACTATTAAATTGAAGGTTATAAGCTCTTAAGGAAGGATAGATCCAATAGGAGAGGAGGAGGTGTAGCACTCTATGAGAACGAAAACATCAATGTGCTGGAAATTCCTGAAATCAAACATACAAAAGTATTTCCCTGTGAAGATATAAGACTCATTGGCAAACATATGGGAGGTGTAGGCCCGTTCATACATAGACGCCACTTCTACAACGATGGAAAAGTGGCCAATTGCGTGGCCAATCTTGGGCCAAATGTGGGAGGATCTCCATGAGCTTGGCATTGTCGGGGTGGGATCTCCTCGGTCAGGAAGTTGCACGCTCTCCCCATGCTGATTTTGAATGTTCACAAAATAAGCAAAGCCGGGTTGTGGCCAACAAAAAGCAGAGCAAAGTCTTATTTAAAATTTTTTTGAATATCCCGCCACCAAACCCCCGCTTTTGAGGACAACATTATTAATTCAGTAAGTTATATAATTGTCACCTGACAAAAAAAAACACACACACACAAAATTAAATAAATGAATGAATAAAAATAGAAATACAATGCAATAACAATCACATTCACAATGCTTTACTACCTTTTGCATTAGTCGTTATTCGCTCACCTATTCCATCTCTCATTAATCCCAAAACTTCAGCCGCCCTTACGATATCCAATCTTTTGGCATAAATTACAAGTCCTGTCTCATGGGCTGTCACACACTCAATTCTACTGTAATACTTGACAAAATTTAATGCCTCCACAGAGGTCAACCCGAAAATAAATATTTTTGCTAAATATATAATTACATTGCAGATTAGATGTGTTCCTTTTGTTACATCACCCAGTGAAACTTTAAATAAATCAAATTGTATACTATTGTACTGAGATATCCAGTCTTGTGCCTTTATCCAAAATAAGGCTATTATAGGACAGTACCAAAATAAATGGTCTACTGACTCCACTTCTTCCAGACAGAATCGACAGAACTTATATATTAGCTTATATTGAAAATATCTCATCTTTGGACCAAGTGATGTACTGTAAATCTGTCAGCTATCCGTCAGCTCTGCCTGCTGATTATTTAAGCAAGTGAGGCCTTTGCCATAACCAGCAAGGACCGATTGTTGACTAGAAACAATTCCCTCCAGCGTAGCTGTTGCTGGTGACCCAATAGTGGGCTAGAGTAATCTGTAATGGCTGGTAGAATTGAGAGGCCAAGTGCAGCTGCAAGAGGGAAATAGAGCAGCTTGGACACAGTACAAATATAGAGAATTATACAGACCATACAACAGTGAAAATCCTTGCTCTTCCAAAAGGACGTCCAAACATTCCACAAAACGGAAGCAAAGCGAGAGAGAGAAAAAAGGAGAAGTATCTCAGGAGCCGAGAAAAACAAGGCTCCTAAAACAGTGCGACAAAAAGGATAAAGAAGAAAAGGGAAAATCCCTAGAGGGATAGAAACTCCAATAATAACGAGAAGTCACATAAATACTGACTACAGATATCCTCGGCTTAAGTGCTTGACTACAAACAGACACTCTAGCGAAAGAGGCGTGGCGGACTTCCAGCTTAGATACATAGTCTGGGGAGGCGCCGCCTAAATTCAATCAGCCAGCTGAGTAAAGCATCCGATTGAAAAGGAATTCAATATCATCCCGGGACGAGAGCCTCAAAGAAAAGTCCTAAACACACGCACACCTCCCGAACCATGACACCGTGCTCCTGCTTAAAAGCCCTTTTCTTATTTTATCCTATCAGTTTTAATTAATTAATTAATTAATTTAATTGATTCATTTAATCACTTTCTGAGGACTGTCAGCCAAGAGGAGCTGAAGTTTTTTGAGCAAAAAGTTAAGTGCTGAGATATAACAAGAATCGGCAGACCCAAATGGCATCTCTATCACCTAAATTTCGCCGCTGCAATCTATTAAGCAGTAAAATAAAACTACTGGAAGAGAGGATCACAAACCTTCATGTCATACAGGAAGACGAAATCCTGATTGACACATTCCTCATGGCTTGTCAGACGGTGGATGCTACCGGCTTGAATCCCCCTGCCCACTGCCTTCCCCGTCCTGAGGCAGTGGAGTGCCTGCCAGAGATCCTGAGGCCGGGAATAAGCTCTAACTCCGAAGTGAGCAGTACACCTTGGGTCGAGGTTAAGCAAAGCAATCTCCAAAGGGGCGTACGCTGGCACGAACCATTCACTCCAGAGTTTCTCTAGCTCAGGAACAAATTCCATGTCCTGGAAAGTCACTCTCCTCTACCTTCCCTGGTTCGCACTGATCTGGCTGACGGTGCATCTGGTGTGGATCTTCAGGACCAAAAGGAGTTCCCTCCGCTGACTAGGCCATCACGCACGGTAGTGGTTCCCTCTCCAGTAGCTACCGCTTACCCTCCCGGGCAGCATTCATCCTTTACGCGTTAGTTGCTGAAGGAGGTGGTCACCAGACACTGCGCTGCCACTGCGCTTGAGGATGGTGGCACTCCCGCTGGTGCCATGTCTTCTTCCCAGTCAGCAAATCCCCATTCACTGGTGAACGATGGCCCAGGGATTTCACTCTCCCTGTCAGGGGTAACTCCTACGCCAGCATACTTGCCTTCTCCACCTCAGTCTGGTTTGGATAACCTACAGCGTCTACCTTTTGTCCATTATTTTCCCTAACAACACTTTGGAACATCAGCTTTTTAGGACACCTTAGCAGAGCATGGTGACCTATTGCGATCGCTTTTTGTCCGTTGTCGTGCGTCTTGTGTCGTCCGTTAACTTTTCACATTTTGAACTTCCTCTCAAGAACGGCTAAAGGGATGAAGTCCAAACTTGGCACAAACGTTCCTCATGAGGTGCCACACAAGTCTTATTACTTTTTGAGCGGAACAGAAATCCAAGATGGCTGCCATGAGCTCTGATTGGCTGATACATTTTTAACTTCATCCCTTCGCCCGTTCTTGAGAAGTCCATGCTTGGTACAAATGTTCCTCATGAAGTCCCGCACAAGTGTTTTTACTTTTTCAGCAGATCTGAAATCCAAGATGGCAGCCACGAGCTTTGATTGGCTGAGACATTTTGAACATCCATGAACAGCTCAAGGAATTAATTCCAAACTTGGTGCAAATGTTCCTCATGAGGTCCCGCACACGCGTTGATGAGTGGATTGAAAATCCAAGATGGCTCCCCTGAGCTCTGAGTGTATGTGAAGATGTATCCAAGATGGCCATACAATTTGTTATCATTATTCAATATTTCTCAGACAGCACTAGAGGGACTCTGATGACATTTTACAGGATTTTCCCTTGGGTCTAGTTGTGCATGCTCAATTTTCAGGCAGATTGGAACACAATATGGCCATCTGGCAACCATCTTAGATTTTAGTAATTAAAACTTTACTTTGCATTGCTATTTCTCAGAAAGTACTTGAGAGATTGTGATGAAATTCAACTTTCAGAGTGATTGAAAAGGTGGACATCTGGGATTGTGTATATTAATAGTTTCTTTATGGATCCCTAATGTTGTTATTTCTCCAGAGAATACTAGAGGGATTGTGATACAATTAATTTACTCTATGAAGCATTAAACCCCCACAGATCACATACAATGATAAATTTACTCCAGTAATTAAGGTAATTTATGTAAATCATGGAAAATTATTCACTTCTTGCAGCCCTAAACCAAAAAATGCTTTCCATGAGATAAATGGCACATTTGTGTTATTGGTGCCTCATTGTACTGCTTTGCTTTCATGTGAGTTATAAAGGAGGGTTTCAACTTCTTGCTGCAATGTTAATCCTTTACATTTCCTATTAAAGATCCTTTAAAATACAGGTTTCCTCCTTTTTCACAATTAACTAGAAGAGCACTCAGAGAGCGCAGAACCTCCGCCGCCAGGGGGCAGCAAAGCCAAAAGCACGGCGATTGGAACTCCGGCCCTTTGGAAAGACTTGAAATCTAGAACTTTGGAGTATATCTCAGCAGTACTTTGGCCTAGATATGCCAAAATTTAATAACCTCTTCTTTGACTTAATACCCACCTACCCTGAAAATTTCATCAAAATCCGGCCATTAGTTTTTGAGTAATCTTGTACACAAACAAACAAACCAACAAACAAATGGCACCGAAAGCATAAACCTCCTCGGCGGAGGTTAATCATTTTCATCTCTGTATTCATAAGTATTGTGTTTTACTACGACTTATTTAAAGTGCTACTTCGGTACATTTGCGATCTGCTTTGTTTCATTTCGGCCCTTGTTCTTCGGTACTGGTATTTCGTTGTACCCTCGATCATACGGGTCTTTTCATATCGTCCATGTTGATTGTGGTAAGTACACGCAAGAAAAATGATGGGTCGAAATGTACGGTGAAATATGTTGAATTTCCTTTCTTTGTGTCAGAAAACATAATTGTGCATAAACCTTTTGATCAGTTCTGTTAACATTTGAAATAATTGTGGCAAATATATGTCCATTGGCACCAAAATCGGTGAGAAAACAACACCAGTTTCAACTACTAGGATTATTTCTGGTTCACTGCTCTGAATGAGCCCCAAAACATGCAAATGCATTGACAATTGTGAGCTATGATTGTGTAGTGCCATAGCCATAGGGTCAAATTACGGACTAGTCACTAAAACATCAGAAAGTTCATATTGCCACTACGATCATACAACTTACTCAGGTTAAGGCCCCTTGGGCCTCTTGTTTAATGTACTAACACACTGTTGTCCGGGAGCAAGGTACTAGATATTCTGGATAAACCCCTGGGCCTTTTGCATTCACTCCCGGCCTCGATAAAAATGATTTTTGTTCATGTGGGAACCAAGGAAACTTCTCAGCGTCAATTGGAATTGACTGAGAGTGATTTTAAGGACCTTTTTAAACTTTTAATTAGTTGTGGCAAATCTGTTTTTGTTTCAGGTCTTATCCCCGCACCAGCTTGTGGGGCAGGGTGATTCACCCCCTAGAATGAGCGAGTTATGTATTATATTACGATTTACACATGCACGATTTCTGTCGGAGCAAGTCCGGGGCAGGGTCAATGTGACCAAAACAGAGGCTTTGCCATACAGTTAGTGCTTTTTTCCAAATCTCAAAGGGTGCTTGTGAATTATTATCGTGAGACTGAAGATATGGGAGATTAATTTATCATGATAGATGCCCATTCCCCCCACCCCTTTCCCCGCGTGGTCTTAGACCAAAAAGCACTCGGAATGTGATCAGACCTCAGTAATCAAATTCGGTCAGTGCCTTTTGTGATGTGGAAATGAGCACTTACCTGGCACCAACACACGGCAATAGATGCAGAGTGATTCATAATCAGGTGATGCAGTTTGTGGATTTCATTATCTGATCGGTGGCCTCTCTTAAAATATTCACTTCTTTGCAGCGAAGACAAGAGCGATGAGCTCATCCTTTCGTCAACTCACTTTCAGATTTCTTTTACCAGTAGCGTGCCGTCAGAAGTCAGGAAGACCTTCAGTAACCTCACCCTTTCCCACATAATTGCTCTTAAACTCTCTGCGATCAAGTTAGCCTGATTAATAAACAAACAATTTATTAACTGAACAACGACCACCAATGCATGACACGTAATGATAAAGAAATGCTAATGACAAAGCAATTGCCTATTGGATATGTTGATATAATTGAGGGTATCACCAATGCGCAAAAAATGCTTGGATGTTGCATTCGCGCCCTGTTTCAGAAGCATTATGGGATAGTTTGGTGACCCAGTTGCTTCGGGTCTCTGCAGAGCCCCAGTAACTGATTTGTAGTCATTAAGGCCATGGATCATTACTGTGAACCCATGGATGAGAGAGTTATATGCACAATGACCAAATATATATATATATATATATATATATATATATATATGCTTGCATGCTTTACTGAGCTGTAGCTAGCTGATGCTGAATGATAGCCATGATCCCAGCAACGCACAAGTAGTGAGTGGGTTACGGAAGTAACAAGATATTTTGCTGAAAGTGGTACATTCGGGCATTTTTTGCATATTGGTGATTCCCTCAATTGATGTGACCTCGCAAGAATAGCAATCTGCAAACAAGTGGTGCCAGGCACAACAAACCCCGCCCCTCTCACATACTTTGACCTACTTTTCCGAAATTCATTAAGCATCTATTCTGGTTCAGTGGCAATCCCTAAACTGAACTTGGGGTGAATTTGACCATTAGTTTTGCTGCTAAAGTGTTGACAAACGCACAAACACAGAAACAAACGAACCAAAAACAATACCCCTTGCCCTCACCCTTTCGGTCGGATGGGGTAAAAACCAGAAACATTAGTGCATCATACCTAACGCACTTTAGCTGTCACTATATTCAGACTATTGAATGGATTCTCATGGCTAATTGCGCAATGAGCAATTGAATCAAACTAATTTATTCAAATCTATGCTTTTTCACGTGCTACAGGAACGCAGAAATTATGAAGACATAATAATATTTTTCGTAGTCATTGATGTGCAGAAGAAAACGCTGTATCATTTCGTAGTACAAATTGTAACAAGGCTTTCAAAAATAAATAAGACGTTTGTCGGTGTTGTAGAAATTTTGATTTTATATTCCTGGTATTACCTCCACGAAAAGAAACTCAGACAACTCAGAGAAAAAAATCAGTCGGAGGCAGAGAAGTTAATATCCAAGCCAAAGTCAGTTTATTTTTTCTGAAGAAAAAGGATCCCCGCGTACAAGTCAAGTCAGCAAAAATCAAGGATGAATACAGTTTCTTTCTCTCTGGTTTATGTAGGGATACTTCATGACGTTTCCTTCCCTTGTGCTGATTTACACATCAGGAGGTAATCTGGAGAGCTCTCGCCATCTCACGCAGCCCGTGTCAAGCTGCTCTTCGTTTCGCACGTACATCTTGTTAGGGAGGGAAACACCTGTCCTCCCTATCGGCTCCATGGCTCCAACTTATCTTTATACATTCCGGAGCTTTCTGTAAACACATAAACTGAGAGAGAGAGACAAAACATCTCACCCCTGTTATGGGCCCATCAGGTCGGCATGGCTCCAGATAAGCTATATGCCATGACGCACCTGTCAGATTTATGGAAAACTTACAGATATGCAGGACCAGGCTAATCAGAAACATGCAAAAGTGCACCCTAAGGCCTAAAAGACTATGAACCAAAGCAAAGTAAGAGCAAGCAAGGATAAACAATTGATAATAATTAGCTGAATTAATAAAAAATGGTTCCACATTTCCCCCGTTTATAATTGATTATCTGCCAGCATGCCACTTCTCTCGATTTTCAGTATGTGCTTCATTCACAGGGAAGATTTATCATCATATCATCATTTCTCTCCATTCTTTTGTTGAAACAAACCCCAAACTCAGTTACATCATTGTATGATTCCTTCAGCTCCTCGGGCAGAGTATACATCTCATTGTTGTCCTGTAATAGAAACATCTGATACTGCAGATTAGTACTCAATACTCTTGATATCATTCCTTTAATTATGGGAATACCACAGCAACTGCAGATGAGCAGTACTGCAAATCCCCCAACCACAAGACTTACTACAGATGTAATTCCCACCTTCCAACCTCCAGACAAAAGCCAGTCCCACCAGGAGTCTGCCAATGCTGGTGCGAGGTCCCGCTGTTGTGCATCAGATATGTCTTTTAAACGTTGCAAGGCTTGATCAATCACCCCTCCTGCCTCATCATTGGTGGGTATATAGGTACAACACACTGGCCCAACAAGCTGGCAAACCCCGCCCTGTGCCGCCGTTAACAAATACAATGAGCAGTAGTAGTGTTGTGGTTTTCTTCAACAGGTTCCCCCATCCTCAAGCAATTGGAGAGAGACAGATTCTGAAAAGAAAATTAGGCTTTATTGTGTCATGTTGATAAATGTAAAGCCGAGTTCCTCCTGCGTAAGGAGAACTGAACTCCCGACTTTTACACCCAGGTCTTATACCCTTATCTCCAGGACATATCTTTCAAATATGGTCTTTCCGCTTCTCATTCTCGCACTGCAATTGGACAGGCAACCTGAAACCCTGTTAGCCAATCCTTCTGGAATTCAAAGCAAAGACGCATGCGCATCACTTCAAAAGACAGTGGAAACTTACAGCCACACTTAGCCCCCCCGAACCTCAGGGACATGCCTAGACCTGTACACAAGCAAGAGATATACAGACAGAGAAAAAGATACAAGTGGATGAATTTGATGCATATCAAATTATTACAAATTATTTAATTGACAATTATGTTTTCAGTAGCAACTAATGTTTTTACAAATATTGATCAAAGCTACAGAAATCAAATACATCCTCTGATTATGTTTTTTGAATCAACTAAACAGAAGCCTGCTTACTAATCAAAGCTACAGAAGCTGCTGCTTATGTGTGTGTGAGCTTCTCATGCATGTGTGAACTGAATTCCTTGTATATGTGTCTCTGTCTGTGTGTGAACTGCTTGTATGTGTGTTTGTCTTATGTTAAGTGTGTGTGTGTCTTTCTGCTGCCTACATAATATGGTTATTGATTATGATTATTGATGGCTAAATATAATCTAAATCTAATTGTTAGTTTATTGATTATTAGTATGAGTAATGAATGAATAATGATAAAAAATATATATAATCAGTATTAGTGAATATAATGAATAATGCTGAAATATAATCTTCAACAGTAGCATCCTGCAATTCCAACTTGGACACTTAGATCTACCACTTAGATCCTTTGAAAACTCCCATTCAAGGCGCAGTCCCCTGCTTGATTCCTTTCCACAGAGATCCTCGCCCGGGCTCCCCCAGGTTGAGAACTCTGCCTTCTGCTTCCCGGTGTGTTCTTTTCAAAGCCCACCGATCACAGAAGCACCACTTCAACCAATCAGTCTGAGCAACTGCTGCTAATCAGGAGAGGTAAACTGCGAGAGGTGTAGGTAATTAAGCTGTGAAAGGTGATATTATTGCTGGCCCTGTGTTTCTGCAAATGACCGTCACTGCCTTTTACGGAGAAAGTCTTTCAACAAACTTACACTCCACAACCTAATATCGTCGATCAACACTCTTCTTCTGATATAATGGAACTCAATAAAAAAAATAAAAAAAACTAGTATAATTATTGATTGACAAAGTACTGAAAGCGTTACACGTGTCAGATCAGGCACAGAACAGCTTAGAACTCAATACATTAAGCATAAAAAACCCCCGCGCAGGAATCGCGAAAGTGAGTTTTTGGTCACTTCGACCCGGTGATACATTCGATGGATGCCTCCGTGGCTAATATCGTACTCGCTTATTGCAGCCTACTGACAAGAGAGATTGTTCAGCCAGCACTTCTAACTGTTAAAACGTCCTGCAACTTGTCAAATCAGATGCTCTCTCGTATTATATTCCTGTTTGTATAAACTTTAGGCCAACTAACCACTTTATTAGGTTTGCTGGGGCCAATTTAGATAATTTAATCAAACTAACGGGTACTACACCTAAGTCATCTGTATTTTCCATGAAAATGTGTTTAATTAATGCGTGATCGATTGCAAACAGGGCACTTATTTTAAAAAATCTATTCACAAGAGAAAATTTGTCATTCCTCTTTCTTACTGAAACCTGGCAAAGTAACATGGCGTTTGTCCATTTGAATGAACTGTGCCCTGTTGACTGCTGCTATATTGAGACTCCACGTCTGTCTGGCTGTGGTGGAGGTCTTGCCACATTATGGAATAACGTCAGTTGCGGAGCACTAAATCATATTCTGCCTTTGAACTACAACTGACCAAAGTTGGTGAAAGTAATTATTTTTATTATGCTCTAAGTTATCATCCGCCTGGCCCAGCAAGTCAGTTCCTTTCTGAATTCACTGACTTTCTTTTCTCCATTATTAAGCTAGATAAAGTTTTAAGGTAACACTTTATTTTACAGCGTCAATAATACACTGTATGTACCTAGTGAGGTACAGTTTAAGGACTGGTGTAACAATATGTAATATCAAGTACCTATGTTGTTCTTACATGATGTATTTGTGTGTCCCTACAGATCCTTATTACAGGTGTATTAAGAAGTGCTTGTTACAATACCTTGCCAAAGTGCTTAAGAAATGCAATAGGTTGATTTGAGCAAGGCAGCAAGGCACCCTAAAGTCAGTGTCGATTGGGTGAATGGAGCCTCAGGACTCCCTAATGTTGGCCAACATATTGAGGTTACTGAGAAATTTTGTATATGGTAGTGGTAGTCCACTTCATGGAATTCATGCACAATTAAGAAGGCTATATGTCAGCACTGCATTGCTTCAGCACTGTATCACTATGGAGTTATCACATTAAATTTCTATGAATTCTGTAGTTATTACGTACATTGTACCTGCACCTCTGTCATGGAACACACCGACTGGTTCACAGAAAAGTGCATGTAATATTTGTATTGATACCCTTTACTTACTCTATGATACAGTGGAATGAGAACATTAAAATAAAGTGTACCTGCCGTATAACTCCTATAGATTAACAGAAGTGAATATTTCTGAATTAACTGATTAGAGTGAAATTAGACATGTCTGTGTGGTTCATCTGGATGAAAATGGATGAAAACAAACCATGCTCAGGTCCCATGAAATGTCATGGTGTCTTCAGTGGAGTGGCAAGCGGTTAAAATACGATGGTCGTTTCACACTATTTTTACATTAAAATGTTATGGCATGGACTACCACTACCATATAATTTCTCAGTAACCTCCATATGTTGGCCAACGTTAGGGAGTCCTGAGACTCCATTCACCCAATCAACACTGACTTTAGGGTGCCTTGCTGGGCCTCAATCCAACCTATTTCCTTTCTAAAGCACTTTGGCAAGGTATTGTAACAAGCACTTCTTTCTACACCTGTAATAGGGATCTGTTGGTACACAAAAATACATCAGTTTTAATTGAGGGTAATTTTAATCTACATATTGATGACCCTACAAATTGTGCGGCCACTGAATTCCAACGCAGAGCTGGAGATGCTAATCCATGCCCTTGTCACTTCATGCTTAGACTACTCTAACGCACTGTTCTCCCTCTTTAATAAATCCACCCCGGGTCATCTGCAGTCAATTCAAAATGCTGCTGCAAGACTGCTCACCAAGTCAAACAAATGGTCACATATCACTCCACTACTAATGTCCCTCCACTGGCTTACGGTTGCTTTTAACATATCACTCCACTACTAATGTCCCTCCACTGGCTTACGGTTGCTTTTAGGTTCAAGTTCAAAATTCTTACCCTCACAGACAAAGCACTCCATAGTCAGGCCCTCGCATATCTGGCAGATCTGATTCATTTCCATTCATCATCCCGTTTGCTTCGATCCAACAGCCTTAAACTTTTAACTGTCCCCCGAACTCACCTCAAAACACGTGGCAACCAAACTTTTATGGTCATAGCACCGACCCTTTGGAATGCTCTGCCCTTGTTCATTAGGTTTGCTGTCTCTGTGGATTCTTTTAAATGTCAACTAAAGACTTAATCATACGCCTGTTTGAACGAGTAAGTTGCTGTCTTTCATTGTTATAACTGCTGTTTTCTTAGCTTCCTGTGCATCTATTTTGTTATTTTTATCTATTACTACATTTTAATGTTGTCTTTTTATACTGTCTGTAAAGCACTTTGTGACTCTTGTCTGTGAAAAGTGCTATGTAAATAAAATTTACTTACTTACTTACTGTCTGACAAGTAGGCTATAGGATCTCAAAAAACAACATATCATACCGCGATCTAAAGAAATTCACGAACAGATAAGAAACAAAATTATTGACATCTATTCGTCTGGAAGGGATTACAAAGCCATTTCTAAGGCTTTGGTACTCCAGTGAACCACGGTAAGAGTCATTATCCAAAAATGGAGGAAACAGTTGTGAACCTTCCCAGGAGTGGCCGGCCTACCATAATTACCCCAAGAGCGTAACGAAGATTCATCCAGGAGGTCACAAAAGAACCTAGAAGCACATCTAAAGGATTGCAGGCCTCATTTCCCTGAGTTAGAGTCAGTATTCATGATTCAACAATAAGAAAGAGACTGGTAAAAAATGGTATCCATGGGAGAGTTCCCGGGTAAAAAACCCACTGCAGGCCAAAAAGAACACAAAGGCTCGTCTTACATTTGCCAAACAACATTTTTATGATCCCCAAGGCTTTCGGTAAAATAGACTGACGAGACAAAAGTTGAACTTTTTGGAAGGTGTGCATCCTGTTACATCTGGCGTAAAACTAGCACAGCTTTTCATAAAAAGAACATCATACCAAAAGTCAAACATGGTAGTGCGATGATCTGGGGCTGCTTTGCTGCTTCAGGACCTTGACAACTTGCAGTAATTGATGGAACCATGTATTCTACTCTCAACCAGAAAATCCTGAAGGAAAATGTGCGACCATGCGTCCGTAACCTCAAGTTCAAGCGCTCTCAGGTTATGCAGCAGGACAGTGATCTGAAACACACTAGCAGGTCCACCTCTGAATGGCTTAAACTAAATGAAGGTTTTGGAGTGGCTTTGTCAAAGTCCGGACTTAAATCCAATTGAGATGCTGTGGTATGACCTAAAACAGGCCGATCATACTCGAAAACCCTCCAATGTGGCAGAATTAAAACAATTCTACAAAGAGGAGTGGGCCAAAAATCCTCCAAAGCGATGTGAAAGACTTATTGCCAGTTTGTTGATTGCAGTTGTTGTTGCTGAAGGTGGCACAACCAGTCCATTTACAGTCCAATGCTTGTTCATTTACTTTTGGATGCAAAGAAAAACACCTATTTCTCTTCCAAAAGAGGATGCCACCAGAAATCAGTGGGTAGCTTTTTTTGTTTGCTGGCAGCAAACAGCCACTGCCAAAGGGAACGTTAGCTGTTTGTGATCAGCATTTCACCAAAGACAGCTTTGTCGATAAAGAATAATTTGACACAGGATAAACGTTTCAGCTGCCTCTCAAACCTGAAGCAGTTGCATCGATCAAGCGCTCGGAGCCACAAGCTGTAAGTGACGATATAACAGCAAATAATGTAAGTGAAGCTAATGTGTTACAGGTGGCTAGCAGGACCGCTAGCGATAGCACTAACAATTGGCCTCAAACGCAGGCTTTGTAAAATATCTGAAGATAAAGCCTGTATTGGTCATGACTGTCCGTGAGTCACAGACACAGAAGCTGTAAGTTGCTTTCACTGCATAAGCCAACCTGACGTGATAGTGGCAACAGGTGCGTAACTGCTTGGTTTGAATGAAAGCCTGCACCCACACCGGCCCTTTCTGGACACGGTTGAATAGCCCTGGCATACAACATTGACAGCTCGCCCATAAAATCTTTACATGATTTTTTTTTGTGTGGTTGTGTTTTTTTGTTGTCATTCTGTCTGCATGTAAGCTAGTTGGAAAAGAGTTAATCAAGGTGATGGCCAGAAATGTTCTATCTCATTTCTTGGTGGTGTATGAGGAAGGGTGGTTCCTTTCAAAAGCCAGCACCATGCGATTTCCAATATGGCTGTATTAGTTTCCATGCAATAACTAAAGAGCTCTTCATCCAATCAATCTTATTTCTTGGTGGTGTATGCGGGGTGGTTAGAGGAAGGTACCTTTTGAAAACCAGCGCTGTGCGATATCTAATATGGCCGCTACAGCAGCAATCTTGATTTCAGTTTCCACGCAATAACTAAAGAACTCCTTATCTTCATTCGAAAACCAGTTTTCTTAAAACATGTTTACCTTTCAGTATTATTCACTCTCACTACTCACCATGCTAAACTAGCAACCTATTCAATCTTAACCCCAATCAGCCATACGGGCGGAGGCACATGCCACGCTCTTTGTTGCTTGTTTTATTTTTTTAACATGACAGGGATTCATTACTGTATTTTTATTTCACTCTTATTCCTCTTGAATTGATTTAGGCCAAATTAAATATTGTTTGATATGGTATGCTTCAAAGTACCTTCAAAGTACGGACGCCTCACTTTCATATATGCATTTATGACAATATGTTCATATTTGCTTCGTCCTGAAAAAACCAACAAGTTTAAAGACAGCCGAAAACGAAAAGGCAGTGCGGGGTGGGGGTGGGTTGGTGTTTGGGACTTGTGTGCTCCCCCACTTCTGAAAATAGCACTACAACCCCGCTCATACACACAACCATTTTTTTCCTCAACCATGTCACAGTTTGCCACATCATTCCGTTACATGCAGATACGCCAATCACAGCAAAAATGTAGTGCCTTCTTCTGCCTTCACGACTGCATTTGCCGTGACTTGTAAAATAGTCTTATGCATTATGGCAAATGAAAGAATCATGATAAAATCGAGATCGTGATCTTGATATTGAAAAATCGTGATATGATATTTTTGCCATATCGCCTTCCTCTACATAGACATCATGGTATGCCTCATCTTTTCCCTTTTCAAGTATTCCCAAAAATATTTAGTTTAGGATTAAGCTCAATGGCTGTGGAGGGAGAGCCACATAAGTTTGCATGAGGTGGCCTTTAGCTTACAATTGTGCAAAAGATTTTCTTCTAATCAGCATTCCTATGAATGCATAAACACTGCTGGAGACCTGTTTCAGAGAGCCCCTTTCCACGGCTGCCCTACCGCAGTAGGTCCTTATTGACATTTGCAAATTTTTGGAAGTTCCTAAGGAATATTAAAGTGCAATTCTTTTTCCTACCAGAGTCGCACTTGACACAAAACGGTCAAGACGCAGAGGGCTAAATAAAGATGAGTGACCCTCCATGGCCATCAGATGGTGCTTCAAAAGATTTTTATACTGACGACAGAGTCAAGAAGTCTACTGCCTGCTCACAGTCAGAAGATACGCCTTCAAGAGAATCTCAGACTTCTGAAAGGTAAGATCTCACACAATTACAAATAAGAATGCACATGTACAAATAAAAAATGCTGACAAATATGTCATTAAACTACAACATACAAGGTATACAAGGGCTATATCAGAACAAGTTGAATATCTCTTGTTTCAAGCAGTATATAAAATATTCTCTGAATATTCTCTAGAATGTTAACAAAATTACAAGTTCATCAAAGGTAAATATTCTAAAGTGAGAATATTCTCACACTATGAAATACTCAAAAAATAGGTTTATAGTTGTGATTGTTGCAATCTCTCACGTCTGTCCACAATAGACAGAGGGGTCATGTGGTCATCATGAAAACTGAGGGGGTAAAGTGAGCATATTATCAAATTTGGCAATTAAGAGCCTGCATGTGACGCAGGCAGGGAGCCAAATCTGAATGTTGTGCTGAATGCCCATAGTGTAAGGTAGCGAGCCGTGCAGCTGTGATTTGCACGGCCCTTGTCAGAAAAAAACCCGGCCCGTTTTCTGGATGACGGCTTACAAAATTATGTCCAGACCATGCACGACATGGCAAGAAATTACGTCGCTAAAAACCTGTTAAATAAAAGATTTTATTTCCGACTGAAATCACAACGTCTGATTTATTGATCTATTTTTGCAGCCAGCATGCGATGGCTGCCAATTCCCGAGCCAAGTACTGTTAGCTCCAGTGTTGTGGTTTTCTTCAACATATTGAGGTTCCCCCATCCTCAAGCAATTGGAGAGAGAGAGATTCTGAAAAGAAAAATTAAGCTTTATTGTTGCATGTTGATAAATGTAAAGCCGAGTTCCTCCTGCGTAAGAAGAACTGAACTCCCGACTTTTATACTCAGGTCTTGAGCCCTTATCTCCAGGCAAATATGGTCTCTCCGCTTCTCATTCTCGCACTACAATTGGACAGGCAACCTGAACCTCTGTTAGCTAATCCTTCAGGAATTCAAAGTAAAGATGCATGCGCATCACTTCCACTAAGACATATCCCGGCATGTACACAGGCACGAGATATACAGACAGGCAAAGAATACAGCCAGATGAATATGATAAAAAGAAAAAGATACCAGTGGATGAATTTGATGCATATCAAATTATTACAAATGATCCAATTGATTATGTTTTCAATAGCAACTAATGATTTTACTGAACAAATATTGATCAAAGCTACAGAAATCAAATACATTCTCTGATTATGTTTTTTTTGGATCAACTAAACAGAAGCCTGCTTACTAATCAAAGCTACAGAAGTGCTTGTGTGTGAGCTGCTCATGCATGTGTGAACTGAATTGCTTGTATATGTGTGTCTGTCTGTGTGTGAACTGCTTGTATGTATATTTGTCTGTGTGTTTTATTATGTTTTATGTGTATGTGTCTGTGTGTTTGCACTGCAGTATGTGAACTACTTGTATGTATGTGTATGTTATGTTATGTGTGTGTGTCTTTCTGCTGCCTACATAATATGGTTATTGATTATGATTATTGATGGCTAAATATAATTCTAAATCTAATTGTTAGTTTATTGATTATTAGTTTATTATTAGATTATTATGAGTAATGAATGAATAATGATAAAAAATATATATAATCAGTATTAGTGGATATAATGAATAATGCTGAAATATAATCTTCAACATTCCTCCCGTTCCCTTTGAGGCCATCCAATCATGACCACACATTAACCACAGTCGAAAAATGGCACAGCATTGTTTACCCCTGCCCCCATACTACACACAAGTGAATTTCTTATGAGCCCGAACATAAAATCATTTGTTGGTATTTTCCGATTGTAACACTTTGAATAAAAACAGTTGGTCATGTTTGCAGCATGTGAACTTCAGTTGTTTTTGCTTCAAGGTTTCTCAAGGCCTCAAGGTCTTTCATTGTTGTGGTGAATAAAGTCCCAGTCTAATGTCCCACTTGACTCCAGTAATGTTGCTTAATGCAGGTCTTCAGTCCAAAGTCCAAGTCCACGTTCAACATTGATTTGCGATTTTTCCATCTGATTGTTTTGGTGAACGGGCCTTCATGACTGGAATCACTGTCTCAGCATATTTGTTCATAACTTCAGGGAAGCTCCAGGAAGGAGTGGCCTTGACCGGCAGGTATGCTAAACTGCCATCTGCCTTTCACTGGAGTGAGAAAATAAAATACAGACACAAATACAGGCACATGCATGTGCAGATTCACTATGCGGCACATACAGAATGAGGGTCATCTGTTCATGCACAATTTCACTTTAAGTCTTAGTTGTACCAGATTTTATTATATTTACTTTTGCTGTAAAGACTGTGCAGACACTTTTGCTAGAACAGTTATAAAAAACAGTTTCATCCAGGCCTTCCCAAGGACTTACATTTGGAATATCATAGCGCCTTCATGCAATAGCCCATAATAATAATCTCCAAAAAGGTTTTGATATCTACAATCACCTGGGGGTCGACTCACCCCTGCCTTAGGTTGTCTCCTTGATAGGAGATCTTACCCGTCCCTGGAGTGAGTCACACACACGCAGCTGCTCTGCACCGAGCTCTGTATTCATGATGGGGCAGGTTTCCTCACCCCTCATAATGGGACAGTTATGAGATCATTCCAGTTGAATTGGGGCTATTGCAGCCGCCTTGTTGGAATAATAGATAAAACATTTAAAGTTACAAAATAACAATTTGAAACAGATGCTGCATTTACAGTTCTGACACTCAGATTCTTCTTTAATTAACCTGCCTAATAGTCCCAATTCAAGAAATTTGTTTTCTGTATTTTTCCCCTCGGTCTGAATGTGCCTAAAGGGCTATTTACAATTGATCGTGCGTGTCTACGTGAACTGCGTGTTCTACGGGCGACCCGAATTCTACGGCCAAAACTGACCCGCAGACCGATCGTGGCGCACGCAGCCAATTTTTCTGATGTACAGGGTAAGTACTTGTTCAATACGTGCCACTTTTCACAACTGTTCAAGAACTGGCAAATGACCGGGTTTAAATAACCCGCACGTGCAAGTACTTGCCACGTGGGTGCGCTGCGTGAGACGTACGTCCGACCTGCTTGCTCCGCCAGTGTCTTGCGTGGAAAGTAAGTCAGTTTTGCACTACCCGGACAACAGAAGTGCTTCCCACGTGCGTGGCACTTGCGTGGGTGTATATTCATATGCTTACAATATTAAAAATATTTTAAAATTCTTGAAATATGATTCATTTCGAATTAATTTTAATGGAATTTTCCCCATGAAATCCGATATATATCTACAGCACACGCACTTGTGACGTACTTGCCATGTACTTTTTGTTAGTCTAGATCTGTAACAATGGAACTGTTCTGTCACTTACTGTTAGCACTTTTACTTGTCTCCTAGGAGGTCTGCACTTTTATACTGTTCTTATGCACTTTTGTATGTCGCTCTGGATAAGAGCGTCTGCTAAATACCTGTAATGTAAAGTAATGTACTTGGCGTGGACTATTTTCGACTGATCGCTGCGTGCACCGTGGAATTAATTTGCAGACCAATTCTTTGCTACGGGCGGTTCTACGTGCCCTGCGGCCAGCAAAACACGCACGTGTCACGTACTTGCCACGTCGAGCACGCAGTCATTTTTCCCGAATTTCGCACGTAAGTTGCACGTAGACGCCCGTACGTTCAAATGTAAATCCCCCTTTACAAAATCATCAGTGTCAATTTAATTATTTGGAATACAATGAGTTGTCGATGTGCCACCCTGATACATTAGTATTAAAAATTCATAATTACCCAAATAGCTCACTCTCATTACTGAGCTCCTGTCAATTTTAAATCAATATTTTTTTTTGGCAGTGTACCCATAATTTTGTGTTTCAGTGTATTCTGGGTCAAAAGATAGGGCAGTAACAATAATATCTTTTCAGTCTATTTTTCCCCAATTAATTTGATTTAGCAACCCACCACAATCTAGGGTTGCGCTAGCAGTATGGAGGAGATGCACAGTCAGGCCTTATTAGTCCCAGCCATAACAACTCCCCATATCCTCAGCAGAAGCGGGTGGAATTAGACCTATGTTACAATGTGCAGTTTTTTTTTTTCCCCAGACAATTGACCAAAACGGGCATATATTGAATATTCAACTGTAGTATAGTTTTTTCATTGGGATCGCAGCACATAAAGGAAAACAATCATTCCAGATTTAGTCAGTTCAGTCCCGTTTGTCCTTTGAACACTGAAGACTCAGGTTGCCGTCACTGTCACAGTTCCCGTCTTTCTCACTTTCTCACTAATACTAAAGGGAAAATATTTTGTCAGCCTAATCAAAATAAATTTTGAATGTGATCACGTTATTAGTCGACTTTTTCAATTATATGGTTATATAATATGGCTCCCCAAATACTCCAAATTTATTTCCCCAAATTTATTTGATAAGAATCTCTTTTAAGTTGGAACCCCGCAGTTGAACCCTTAGCTGGCCAGCTTATCTTTTCACTCAAGGTCATTTTACCCTCTTCTCTTTTGTAGTGCGCACTCTGTGGAAAAGTTTCAATAGAATGTGTTAGATGCAAACAACAATGAACAAAACCTCAGTCATCATAATTTTGTTGCTTTTCCTCTTGCTTGGGCTTAGATCTTTTCCTGTAAAAGTTAATAATCTGGGAAAGTTTATTTGTCATTTCGTCTTCTTGTATTGTTGGTCCACTCATGTTCAGAAACAGAGAAAAAAATCATGAACTTATTAATTAAATTTCTTTGGTCAGGAAAACTCAGACACTTTTTTTAAATCACTTGTTATAAAATTTGATCCTTCACATGACTCACTCTCTAATTTGTTTAATTCTTGTTAAACAAATTAAGAAAACTTCACATGAAATCGTATTGCTTAGACCCTCCTTTCTCCTCTTTTGTTCTCTGACTTCGGCAAAAAAATCCCTCCAGTCTCAAATCCCACAATAGTTAGGGCCCGAGCACCGACCGGTGCCAGGACCCGTTCCGGGTGCGAGGTACCTATTGTGTTTGATGGGATTTTTATTATTCTTCTTCTTCTTCTTCTTCTTCTTTTTCTTCTTCTTCTTCTTCTTCTTCTTTTTATTCTGCTGCGAGAACGCATTTTTGAGGGCTTTGCCATGCACGAAAACTCACAAAAATTTGCCCACACGTCAGTCGTCGTGAAAATTGCAAAGTATTATTATTTTTGTGCTTGGACATGCCCCGGTGGCTCTATAGCGCCACCAAACACGCGGCCATTTTGGAACGCACTTGCTCGGATTCTCACGAAATTTTATAGAGTCATAGTAGTCATCATAAATTTTTTTGTAAATTTTTTTTAAATTTTTGGGCCTCACAGGAAGTGAGCTATGAGCCATTTCCTGCGTTTTTTTAGATTTTACGAACACATTTTTGAGGGTTTTATCATACTTGAAAACTCACCAAACTTGGCTCATAGACTAGAAATATTACGTTCTTTGATTCGATATCTCATTTGGCACTGGGTGTGACATGGTAGCTCTATAGCGCCCCCTAATACATAATTACATTTTTGAGGGCCTCAACATGCTTGAAAACTCACAAAACTTTGCAAACATATTAAGCTGGTCTTACTTTTTACTAGGATTTAGGGTTTACAGATTAATGTGGCAAAATTGCATTACAGCGCCACCTAGAAAATTTCAATGAAGCAGCCCTCGCAGCGTGTTTGACCTACATGTACAAAATTCGGTGGACATGTGTACTATGCCAAGACCTAAAAAAAAGTCTCTAGGTGCCATGACCTAGACTCAACAGGAAGTCCGCCATTTTTAATTGAATTTGCAAATTTTTAAAATTTTTTGCCATTCACAGGCTTCGTACTTTAACGAACTCCTCCTAGAGATTTTATCCGATCAACTTAAAATTTTGAATTTAACATTTTAAGACCTTGTCAATGTTAAATTGCGAAGCTTTTTTGGATTCATTGAACTTTGTATCCGTGGCGTCGCGGCGAATTTCGATGTTCCGCCATGAAACAGGAAGTTGGTTTTACGCGCACATGCTTTGTAGAATTTGCGCGAAACTTTACAGGCTTTATAGCAGTCCACTTCCAAGTAGACCTATATGTTGATATTAGATTGGGTGTGGTCAGGTGGCTCCACAGCGCCCTCTTGAAATGGCCATGTTGAGATAAAAGTGCTTGAATGTTCATGAAATTTGGTGTGATCATTGCTTTGTTCATGTCGAGTTATATTAATTTTTTTGAAATTTTTTGGCCAAACAGGAAGTGAGCTATGCGCCATTTCCTGCGTTTTTCCAAATTTTATAAACACATGTTTGGATGCTTAAGAATACTCGAAATCTTGCAAAAAGTTGCACAAATTATAATTGTCTTATTATCTTCAATTTTATATATCAATTTACACTAAATTTGGCACAATGGCTCTATAGCGCCCCCAATCAGATTTTTAAAAGAATTGCCATTTTGAGGGTCTCAGCATGTTCTAAAACTCACAAAATTTTGTAAATGTATAAAGACCATCATTCGTATTACTCCGACAAAAAACTTATATATATACATGGCAAAAATGTCACTATAGCGCCCCCTGGAAAATTTTAAATAAGCAGCCCTCGCAGCCTGGTAAACCTACATGTATGAAATTCGGTAGACATGTGGAATATGCCGAGACCTACAAAAAAGACTCTTGGTGCCATGACCTACACTCAAGAGGAAGTCCACCATTTTTAATTGAAATTGCAACTTTTTTGGATTGTTGGCCATTCACAGGTGTCGTACTTTAACGAACTCCTCCTAGAGATTTTATCTGATCAACTTAAAATTTGGCATATGACATTGAAAGACATCGTCGATGTTAAATTGCGAAGCTTTTTTGGATTCATCGAACTTTGTATCCGTGCCGTCACGGCGAATTTTGATGTCCTGCCATGAAACAGGAAGTTAATTTCAATTCCACATACTTTGTGGGATTTGCCTGAAACTTTCCAAGCTTGATAAAATTGTCCGCCCAAGTATAGATATATGCTTATTTTATATCGAAAGGTGCCAGGTGGCTCCACAGCGCCCTCTAGATATGGCCATGTTCAGATAAAAGTGCTTGAAAGTTCATGAAATTTGGTATGATCATTGCACTAGTCATCCTCCGCAATTGTTAATTTTTTGAAATTTTTTTGCCAAACAGGAAGTGAGCTATGAGCTATTTCCTGCGTTTTTCCAAAGTTTACGAACACACGTTTTAAGGCCTTAGAATGCTCCAAAACTTGCAAAACCATCCAAAAATTAGAACTGTCTTATTCTCTTCAGTACATCCATCAATTGGCACTAAATGGGGCATAATGGCTCTATAGCGCCCCCAATAATATTTATAAAAGAATTGCTCTTTTGAAAATCTAAACATGCTGGTGTTATGGCCCCAATTTCTTATTACAATCTACAACACAACAGCAACAGCAAGGGATGACAGACACAGTTTTAAAACTTAAACACATTTAATTAAACACAACAACTAACTAAACTGACCAAGATTGAATAGGAAAAAAAACATAAATATTTACTGTCCCTTTTTGTGGGGTGGCTTGGTGATGTCCTGGATAATGAAAATGCTCAAACACAGGCAAAGAAATCCACAAAAGAAACATCACAGGTCTTGAACAGAATGGCAGGTCTGGTCATCTTCTTGCAATTTCTCCTACTACTTTACTGTCTCAATTCTTTTCCTTATATACTCTTTTGCAGACCCCACCCACATTTAGACCTATTTTTTTTAATTTTCTGAGACTTGCCCCAGACATGTCCAGGACATGTCTAAACATGACTCCTGTCTGAGCTTAACAAAAAAAAGGTAAATACTGCCATCTAGTGGCCTATATTCACATTACACCTCCATTCCAAAAGGGAAAAATTTTGACTCATAAAGGCAAAATTTTTCTTTTCAATACAAAATGGTTAAGTGAACACTTGTCTATATATACATATCATACAATATTCAAACACATGATATATATATACACATTAACGGATTGTGGTCAGTGTACACAATCATCGGCTTCTGTCCTGTACAAACATAAACCTCAAAGTGTTGTAAAGAAAGGACCAGAGCCAACAGTTCCTTCTCTATTGTGGAATAGTTCCTTTGGTGGCGATTGAACTTCCTGGAGAAGTATGCCACGGGATGCTCAATGTCATCAGTCACTTCTCTGTAGGAGCACAGATCCACAAGCTTGGTCGCTAGCATCGACCGCGATGGAGAACGGTTTGTTGAAGTCAGGAGATTTTAGCACGGGGAAGTGACACAGCAGAGACTTCAGGTGATCGAAGGCTCTCTGGCATGCATCATCCCAGGTGAACTTTACGCCTTTCTTCAGTTGGTTAGTTAGACTGAGAGCAATCTCAGCAAAGTTCTTGCAGAACTTGCGGTAGTACCCGATCATTCCAAGGAAGCGGCGCAAAGCTTTTTTGTTGTCAGGAACTGGAAAGTCCGTGATGGCTTGGACTTTAGCATTTATGGGTGCCACCTTACCCTGGCCTATGACGTAGCCAAGATAGGTGACAGTAGCACAACCAAAGTCACTCTTGCTCAGGTTAACAGTCAGGTTAGCCTGGGTCAGGCGCTGGAACAACGTCTCTACATCTTTTAGATGTTCTTCCCAGGAGTCACTCCATGTGATCAGGTCATCGATGTACGCACCCGTGTGTGGCAATCCGGCGATTGTAGACTTTATCATCCTTTGGAACGTGGCTGGGGCATTTTTCATGCCAAAGGGTAGGACTTCATACTGGTACAATCCAGATGGTGTGGCAAAAGCAGAGATGCTCTTGGCCCTCTCAGTTAAAGGCACACACCAATAACCCTTCAATAAATCAATCTTGGTCAGAAACTTTGCTTGCCCAACACTATCAATACAATCATCAATCCTAGGTATTGGAAACACATCAGTTCTAGTTACAGCATTGACTTTGCGATAATCTGTACAGAATCTAGTACTTCCATCAGGTTTTGGAACTAGCACACAGGGTGAACTCCAATCTGAGTTGGAGGGTCTGATAATATCATGTTTTAACATGTACTCAACCTCTTTCTCAGCAATCTTTCTCTTTTCAGGATTCATCCGGTATGGATGCTGTTTTATTGGTTTGGCATCACCAACATCTACATCATGAGAGGCTATAGTAACTCTCTTTGGAACATCAGGAAACAAATCCTCATATTTCTTGATCAACCTTTCAAACTGATCTCTCTGTGAGGGTTCTAAGTGCTGGAGTTTTACATCAAGATTTTGCAACACTTCAGTGTTTGACAATTTACATGAAAGAACTTCAGCTTTAATTCTTGGTTCATCATCTTGAAACTCCCCCTCATCTTCACACGTTTCGACCATTGGAGAATCTGAAATGACAGCTGCAACCCTAGCATTTCTGTCATGATAAGGCTTTAGCATGTTAATATGACACAATTGTTTTGGTTTTCTCCTATCTGGAGTCTTCACAATGTAATTGAGATCATTGAGTTTTGTCAGAATTTCATAAGGACCATGAAATCTAGCCTGCAATGGATTGGACTGCAAGGGAAACAACACAAGGACCTTTTCTCCTGGTTTAAACTCACGGCTTCTAGCCTTATGATCATACCAAGTTTTCATTTTTCCCTGACTTGATTTCAAGTTCTCTTTGGCTAGGTCACAAGCTGCACGCAATCTTTCCTTGAACTTGCTAACATAGTCTAACAGACTGATATGCGGCTCTTTCTCTTGCCATTGTTCACTCAATAATAGCAAAGGTCCTCTCACTTCATGACCAAACACTAGCTCAAATGGACTGAATCCAGTAGACTCCTGCACTGCTTCTCTAGCTGCAAACAACAGCAAATGAACCCCTTCATCCCAGTCTTTCTCATGGTCATAACAATAAGTCCTCATCATTGTCTTGAGAGTGGAATGAAACCGCTCTAAGGCACCCTGACTTTCTGGATGATAGGCACTAGAAAGAATCTGCTTTGCACCTAGTTCATACACAACCTGCTGAAACAAACCAGAAGTGAAATTGCTACCTTGGTCTGATTGAATTTCCCTGGGAAGGCCAAACAATGTGAAGAACTTTATCAAAGCCTTTGAGATTGCAGTTGCCTTGATGTTACGTAGAGGTATGGCCTCAGGGAATCTGGTAGATGCACACATGATTGTCAACAAGTACTGATTTCCAGATCTAGTCTTGGGTAATGGACCAACGCAATCAACAATGACCCTAGAGAATGGCTCCCCAAATGCTGGGATAGGCTGCAATGGAGCTACAGGTGGGTCTAACTGGTGTTTTCCAACTACCTGACAAGTGTGACAGGTTTTGCAAAAGTTGGAAACGTCTTTCCGAAGCCCAGGCCAAAAGAAGTGTTTCATGATCTTATCAACAGTCTTGTTAACACCAAGATGACCTCCTAAAGGTAAACTATGAGCCATTGTTAAGATCTCATTCCTGTAGACCTTCGGAACAACAATTTGCCTGACCACTGCCCAATCTGCATTGGCAGGGATATCAGGAGGGCGCCACTTCCGCATCAACACACCATCCTTGAGATAATACCCAACTGGAACTGCATCTATTTCTTTATCAGGAAGGGCTCTCCTCTTTAGTACACAAATTTCAGGATCATTAGTTTGCTCCTCAATCAACCGCTTTCTGGACAGAGACAAGTCTCCTGACACATCAGAATCACCAGACCCATCCGGCTGGCTGAATAGAGAACTGATAAAAGTATCTGATAAGTCCTCAAACGGAGAAACCATAATAGGCCAATCAGAGTAATGAGGCGAACCACCTGATTCCTGACTATTCAATGTACTGGACGGCACCACATCATCTTCTTCTTTAGCCTTCTTGGCCATAGCACGAGTCACTGCGCAAGAAGGATACAGAGATGGGTCCTCATCCCCATCTTCAGTGCTCGGCTGTGAAGTAAGATGTACAGGGGGAACTACTTTGCCCCCAGCCAGGTCATTGCCTAGCAACAGAGAAACACCCTTTATAGGTAGACTTGACATAAGTCCCACCTTTACCTGTCCTGTAACTAAATCTGACTTCAAGAATATAGAGCGCCGGGGTACAGATACAGTCCTCCCTTCAATACCTTGTACAAGTATGAAATCCCCTGAAGCGGTCTCATCACGTAACTCCAAAGAGTCCATCAACAAAAGTGACTGAGAAGCTCCGGTATCCCTTAGGATATATATGGGGACAGGAGTAGTATGTTCATTCAGAGCCACAAATCCCTCTGACACAAATGGAAGAAATTCCTCCCTCACGAAGTCAGCTATATCAGGCTTTTTAGCCCCACAAGAAGCAGGCAATTTAGCAGATCGGTTATCTACTACAGGGGTTTCTAACCTTGTTTTCACAAAGGCATTTGGTTTGGTATCCTTTTCTTTTTCTTTCTTAGCTTTAAGGAACCAACAGATAGTTGTAACATGACCAGATTTCTTGCAATAACTGCAAACTAGACCACTTTTGTCACTGTCAGCTTTCACACTTTGATCAGACCTGTTACTGGATTTCTGAGCACCATCACCAGATTTGTCTTTGTCTTTGGGTGAAGAATCTTGGGTATCACCGTAACCCTTTTTCTGAAATTGGGACCATCTATTGTTACTGCTAGACTGAAATTTGGACTTATGTGTGAGAACATATTCATCTGCAAATTTGGCAGCTGATTGCAAATTCAGTGCTTGCTTCTCATTAAGGTAGGTCTTGACATCATCCTTAACACAGTTCTTAAATTCTTCAACTAACACCATCTCTTTTAGTGAGTTGAAATCATCCTTGACCTCCATAGAAGTACACCAGCGCTCAAAGCAAACCTGCTTCTCATTAGCAAATTCAACATAAGTCTGATTTTCAGATTTCTTCAGACCTCTGAATTTCTGTCGGTAAGCCTCTGGAACCAACTCATAAGCTCTCAAAATAACCTTTTTGACAACCTCATAATCAGAGGAATCATCTGCGGACAAAGCCGAATAGGCTTGTTGAGCTTTACCCTTGAGGACAGTTTGCAACATCAGAGGCCAGTGTTCCTTTGGCCACTGGCAACTCTTTGCTACCTTTTCAAAACACTGGAAATAGTTGTCAACATCCTTTTCCGAAAATGGAGGCACCAGTTTTACCTCCTGGCTAGCCCGAAATTTATTTTCAGTTTGAATTTTTATTTTTAGTTGCTCCATTTGGAGTCTTTCTTCTCTATCGAATTTCTCTAATTCAAAATCTCTCTGTCTCTGTCTCTCTCTTTCTGCTCTTTCCTCTTTCTCTCTCTCAAATTCTCTTTGTTCCCTTTCTTTTTTCTCTTCTCTTGCTAATTTTTCCAACTCAAACTGCCTTTGTTTTTCTTTTTCCTCCTTTTCAATCTCTAGCATTTTTAATTTAAGTTCCATTTCTATATTTGGATTTTCCACTGGAAACTGTTCCAGATCTCCTGGTGCAAACACATTTTCATCAATGTAATATTCAACTATCTCTCTAGCCAGTCTTGCTTTTCGCATGGCTGGTTTCACCTCTGTCAGCTCTAAATGTCTGCAAATTTCTAGCAGTTCTGTCTTTTTAAAAGACTTCAAAACCCCTACGGTTGGTGATGCCAAGAAATCATCCATTGCTGTTGTCAATATATATGTATTCAATTAAAAAAAATCAATTTTACAATTTGAAATGTTAGATTTTTAATAAATGACTCACAAAATGGTCTATCCCGGACCTTGAGCCCCCAATTTGTTATGGCCCCAATTTCTTATTACAATCTACAACACAACAGCAACAGCAAGGGATGACAGACACAGTTTTAAAACTTAAACACATTTAATTAAACACAACAACTAACTAAACTGACCAAGATTGAATAGGAAAAAAAACATAAATATTTACTCTCCCTTTTTGTGGGGTGGCTTGGTGATGTCCTGGATAATGAAAATGCTCAAACACAGGCAAAGAAATCCACAAAAGAAACATCACAGGTCTTGAACAGAATGGCAGGTCTGGTCATCTTCTTGCAATTTCTCCTACTACTTTACTGTCTCAATTCTTTTCCTTATATACTCTTTTGCAGACCCCACCCACATTTAGACCTATTTTTTTTAATTTTCTGAGACTTGCCCCAGACATGTCCAGGACATGTCTAAACATGACTCCTGTCTGAGCTTAACAAAAAAAAGGTAAATACTGCCATCTAGTGGCCTATATTCACATTACACTGGAAAATTTACAAAAATCAAAACACTCATGGAGCCCCGTATTACGATTACTGTGTTGTAGATTTTGTGCAAAGGCAAGTCAAAATGGTATCATAGCGCCCTCCAGAAAATTTTTGCACTCCCATCAGGAAACCACATTGTACGCGGTCCAGCTGTGTCCAATGGCTCTGAATGGACACTTGCAGCCATCAAGATCTTGCTGCCACGCCAATGTGCACAGGGGGGGCGAGGGCCCTTTCAACGCTGCTTGCAGCTTTAATTAACTTTTTTTTTTTTTTAATTATTTTCTTAATTTGTTCTCCAAGTTCAAGCCCTGATTCCCCAATAGGAATTTTCAATTGCTTTATTTTCCCTATTAATTACAGATAATAATAATCTTGATCATTGTTTCCTCACCTGGGGTATTTTGGCCTCTACATACTGTATTTTCCCCAGGTTACTCCAAAACTTGATCTTTAATTTGGTCCACTATATCCCCAAACCAATAAACATTTGCTAATTCACTTTTTTTCTTTCTGATTTGCTTATAGGTTTTTTTTCGTCTCTCTGTCCCTCACTCTATTCGCTCTCTCTCTCTGCGTCTCCCAGATCTGATCATTACTTTCTGTTCTCTCTCTCTCTGATCTGTCACAGGCGCCTTCAGCTGCCATCCCTCTCTCTCTGTCCCTGAAACAGAGGGGGCACTTGGCGCTGGGCCAAACAATTCATTGTCAGCAACATTTTTGAGATGGCTTGGACTGAGATGCAGCTTCACTTTGTTAAATATTTCTCCTGATCCTGAAAGTTTAACATTCCTCTTTCTCCAAACAATTCCACATCTGCCAGCTCATTTTATTCTTTTTTAACCCTTTTTTTACTGCCGATGCCTAATTTGTCATTATACCCATTATTTTTTACATATTGCAAGATTAAATTTCCCTTCTTTTTGCTACTCTGTTAGTCAGTTCTTTTTTTATTATTATTTTTTAGACCTTTTAGCCCACTTATTTAGCATTTTCTATATCATTCTCAAAGGTAGGAAATTGCTCTCTTAATTCTTCCACAGGCGCTGCCATTGTTGTCTATGTATTTAAATTTTATTACTTAGCCGAATTATTTTTCCCCACATATTAAATTGCAATATGTCTATTTTGCTCGTCACACTGCTCAGTATGGACAGTAAATAGTTTATAATATAAACACACTTATGCGATTTCTCCTCTCCCTTTTCACTCAGATCGTATTTTGTTACGCATACCTAAACCAGTGTTATGTTTAGTGTATAACCATCTAGTTGTCTTATCAATGGTATTTCTTGTTTAGTTCCGTTTGTCTTTTTTAATGTTTTTATATGAACACGTCGCCAAACTGGCTGATTTGCAAACTCGGAGAGCAATCGAAACATCCCGGGATTATTTTTTATAGTGGAAATTGGCGCGGCAGCGTGCATGCATTATAGCCCCGGAAAAGACTGGACGCTTGCCAACCGATCTCGTGGTTATCCAGCGAAATGGTCAAGTCTTTACCAGTTATTCTTTCTCAGTGATTCACTGCGGTCAAGCCAGTTCGCAAAACGACGGTCAAACTATCACCGCATAAAATTTGATGCGCATTTACAGCGGATAGCGCGGTACTATGGTCACGTGATATAATTGCTGTCAAAAATCGGCTTTTTGAGAGAAATTCCCAGATAGCAAGCACCTCAGCTCCGGATCTGTCCTGGCTCTGGGCCGAATCAGCTGGAGTCGGCACAGAGCCGGGCTAGATCCGGAGCAGAGGTGCTTGCTATCTGGGTACCGAGGCTTATATAACGAAAGAATGCGTGTATTTTGTTCAGAAAAAAAATCGTGAACAACTTCCATAATGTGATTTGAAAATGATTTTTATTTTTCTTTTTTCAAAAAATAGTTGACATTTTGTGCAGATTGAAATGTGAGACTTTGGTGAGCTGCTGTTAATCCAAATGACAAACAATTGCATGCAACTGAAATAATGTTTTACTGAAAGCAAAAGCGGAAAAAGTTAGACGTCACTGTGGAATTAATGTAGGAATTCCCTTTATAGGTGGACAAAATACGAGAAAATTCAAGCAGTGACCATAATACTTGTGTAATTCAAAATGTTTGTGGAAATTAGGGGGCCCAAAGCATACTGGACACACTGTAGTAAAAGCTTATTGAATAAAGAGAGATTGCATGGGTGAATCAACATGTAAACAGCCATCAAAGTATGTGCTTTGGACATAACTAAATGGGGGCATGTCTGAGGGCTAGTTATGATTAAAATTGAAAAATTTAGCACTTGCATGCAACAATGCCTGCATTCCAGTACAGGATGTCTGAATATGAAGAGATTCTATGGTGGAAATTTTTGATAAACGGCCGTCAGAGTTGATTCTGTGCAATGTGCGAATGCAGACAATTGGATGGGGGGCGTCATACTTGAGGACCTCTATTTCCTGTAAATCAAAACGTTAGTGAAAAGTACCACTTGCATATAATAGTATATGGATTCTACTGTAAGCCCACCGAATATGAAGAGATTTTGGGAAGGAAATTTTTAATAAATGGCCATCAAATTTAGTACTGTGCAATATGCAAATGCAGACAATATGATGGGGGGGGGGGTGGGGGGGGGGGGGGTTCATACTTGAGGACCTCTATTTACTGCAAATCAAAGAGTTAGTGAGAAGTAACACTTGCATATAATAGTATATGGATCATACTATAAGCCCACCGAATATGAAGAGATTTTGTGGTGGAAATTTTTAATAAATGGCCTTCAAAGTTGATACTGTGCAATGTCTGAATGCAGACAATTGGATGGGGGGCGTCATACTTGAGGACCTCCATTTCCTGCAAATCAAAAAATTAGTAAAAAGTAACACATGTATATCATAAGGCATGGATCCTACAATAAGCACAATGAATATGAAGAGATTTTTGGGAGGAAATTTTTAATAAATGGTCATCAAAGTTACAAAACCCAAAACCAGTGAAGTTGGCACATTATGTAAATCGTAGATAAAAACAGAATACAATGATTTGCAAATCCTTTTCAACTTATATTCAATTGAATACACTGCAAAGACAAGATGTTTAATGTTCAAACTGAGAAACTATTTTTTTTTTGCAAATAATCATTAACTTAGAATTTATAGGCAGCAACATATTGCAAAAAAGTTGGCACAGGGGCCTTTTTACCACTGTGCTACATCGCCTTTCCTTTTAACGACACTCAGCAAACGTTTGGGAACTGAGGAGACCAATTATTGAAGCTTTTCAGGTGGAACTCTTTCCCATTCTTGCTTGATGTACAGCTTAAGTTGTTAAACAGTCCGGGGTCTCCGTTGTCGTATTTTACGCTTCATAATGTGCCACACATTTATAATGGGAGACAGGTCTGGACTACAGGCAGGCCAGTCTAGTACCCGCACTCTTTTACTACGGAGCCATGCTGTTGTAACATGTGCGGAATGTGGCTTGGCATTGTCTTGCTGAAATAAGCAGGGGCGTCCATGAAAAAGACGTTGCTTGGATGGCAACATATGTTGCTCCAAAACCTGTATGTACCTTTCAGCATTAATGGTGCCTTCACACATGTGTAAGTTGCCCATGCCTTGGGCACTAATGCACCCCCATACCATCACAGATGCTGGCTTTTGAACTTTGCGCCTATAACAGTCTGGATGGTTCTTTTCCTCTTTGGTCCAGAGGACACGACGTCCACAGTTTCCAAAAACAATTTGAAATGTGGACTCGTCAGACCACAAAACACTTGTCCACTTTGCATCAGTCCATCTTAGATGAGCTTGGGCCCAGCGAAGCCGGCGGCATTTCTGTGTGCTGTTGATAAATGGCTTTCGCTTTGCATTGTAGAGATTTAACTTGCACTTGCAGATGTAGCGACGAATTGTAGTTACTGACAGTGGTTTTCTGAAGTGTTCCTGAGCCCATGTGGTGATGTCCTTCAAACACTGATGTCGGTTTTTGATGCAGTACCGCCTGAGGGATCGAAGGTCACAGGCATTCAATGTTGGTTTTCGGCCTTGTCGCTTACGTGCAGTGATTTCTCCAGATTCTCTGAACTATTGACGATATTACGGACCGTAGATGATGAAATCCCTAAATTTCTTGCAATAGCTCTTTGAGGAATGTTGTTTATAAACTGTTCGACAATCAGCTCACGCATTTGTTCACTAAGTGGTCACCCTCGCCCCATCCTTGTTTGTGAATGACTGAGCATTTCAGGGAAGCTGCTTTTATACCTAATCATGGCACCCACCTGTTCCCAATTAGCCCGTTCACCTGTTGGATGTTCCAAATAAGTGTTTGATGAGCATTCCTCAACTCTCTCAGTCTTTTTTGCCACTTGTGCCAGCTTTTTTGAAACATGTTGCAGGCATCAAATTCCAAATGAGCTAATATTTGCAAAAAATTACAAAGTTTACCTGTTCGAACATTAAGTAACTTGTCTTTGCAGTGTTTTCAATTGAATATTTTTATTTTTATTTACGATTTGCACAACGTGCCAACTTCACTGGTTTTGGGTTTTGTAGTACTGTACAATGTGCGAATGCTGACAATTAGATGGGGGGCTCATACCTGAGGACCTCTAGTTCATGCAAATCAAATAGTTAGAGAAAGGTAACAATTGCATATGATAGTACGCGGAAGATACTATAAGGACATCCAATATGAAGAGATTCTGTGGTGGAAATTTTTAATAAATGGCCATCAAACTTAGTACTGCGCAATGTGGGAATGCAGACAATTGGATGGGGGTGTCATACTTGAGGACCTCTAATTCCTTCAGATCAAAAGGTTTGTGAAAAGTAACACTTGCATGTTGTCATAACCTGTTCCTAATCGGGGAGAGCAAGCCGCACTTGTTAACTGTGGAGTGCTTTCAGAGTGAACCTTCAGTTAATTATGAAAATGACTGAGAACAGGTCAGGACTAATAATTGTTCTAAACGGAAGTTTTGTCCAACCCAATTCTCTGTTCGTGTTCCGCAACTGGACTGAATTCAGCCCATGATTTAATCGGTTAGATCGCAT
The DNA here is from genome assembly GCA_029721435.1 of Gymnothorax reevesii. Lineage (NCBI taxonomy): Eukaryota > Metazoa > Chordata > Actinopteri > Anguilliformes > Muraenidae > Gymnothorax > Gymnothorax reevesii. The sequence goes on along the minus strand of CM056586.1, from coordinate 61,491,600 downwards.
GTGGAGAGAAACCGTGTGTTCGGTTGCCAATTAAGATAATTGGAAAATGCGTCAATAAATGAAAATGATTGAGAACTAGCCTACTAATTGCAGTCAGAAAGTGACGTGTCTCAGCACCCTCGCTGGCTACGCCACTGTTGCCAAGTACACATGCCAAAATAAAATTATCCCTTTGTTCTAAAAATGTATCGAGATCGGTAATCAACATGGTATATCGAAATGTATTTATGACCACAATGACGTTTCATGACAACTCCTAAAAATATCAAAATATAGACATTTCAATGATAAACCTACCTGGTCCGCCATGTTGGATTTACTTCACTGGAGGCCGCCATTGGGTCATTGTTACCAGGGCCTCACTTTGAGCTCAAGTGCAACGAGGCACGGGCACCAAGCTGCCTACCCAGCTGGCATTTTAATGTTTTTTTCACTGTTGAATCAACGTCATGGGTCATAGTTGAATCACCGTTGAATTATGTTTTGATTTTGAAAGATGAATCAACATTGATTTCACAACGTTTTTTCAACGTTGAGCATGAGTGCCATACACAGCCTCCACTTTTTTTGGGGTTTTTTTTTTTTTTTTTGTCCAGAATGATTTTAAAAGGGGGCACAAATATTTTTGGGGGGGTTTTATGAGTGAGAAGGGGCTTTAGGATGATGGGGGAAAAATGTTCAAAGGAAGGGGTAGATGCGACGCGAGGAAAAAACATTTCTGCGGTAATTCCAGTTTCAACCACCATGTTCTTCCCTCTGTGGACATTCACTCTGTGTACGATCTCTCCAACTTCTTCTGACCTTCTTTTTATGTTTTCTTTTCCCTGTGATGTGAATCGATGTGAATAAAGGTTTATATGATAAGTTAGACATTACATTAGTGTCTGCTGCGGGATTCAAACATAGGAACCGGTGGACAAAGCAATTTCAAACACACCATACATTGTGGACTTAACCACTACACCAACTGAGTTTGTTGCCAGCCCAGCGCATCACTTTCCATTCATTGCTGAAGGGTGAAAGACAACCAAAGGGGTATATTATATATATATATATATATATATATATATATATATATATATATAAAAACCAGTTTGAATTCAAATAATTTTGTGACTCAAATTTATTTTCTTATTTTAACAATTCAAATATGTTGGGCGGGTTGACTTTGATGAATTAAATGTGTTAAAGGGCTGATTTGGGCTACAAAAAATGCATTAAACATAACTAGCACAAGTTGAAAATAAAAAAAATCACAAGAAGACTGAACAGAACACACAATTAAAAATTAACTCAAAAGAACAGTCAGTATCGAGTGTGACCCCCACGAACATCCACACAGGCAGTACAACATCTCCTCTTGGACCTGACTAAGCGTCTTAGGTTGTCTTGGGGAAGTTGTCGCCACTCTGCCTGTCGTGCTTTCTGGAGTGGCTACCTTGTTTCAGGTCTGGGTATTCTTGATGAAAGAGCTCGTCCCAGTTGGACATACTACACCCAAAATGTACTGATCCACTTGCTGGGCACTTACTCCCACCTCCAGCATACCCAGGGCCCTATTTCGTTGTTCAGTCGAGAGACGTGGCATTATGACACTTAAAAAATTTTTTGTGTGGCTTTTATAATGTCTTTGTTACGCCGGGGGGATAAAGCGATAGCCATATCTGTCTGTCTGTCCGTCCGTACGTCCGTATTCATTTTGTTTCTGGAGCATAACTCAAAAACCGTTCAATATTTCTTCACAAAATTTGGTGTGTAGACCTGATATGCCTTGTAGATGTGCCTTTTGGTATTTAGGAATTTCTGTAATTTTCATTTTTTGTGTTTCCATGGGGTCATTCCATATGAAATCAGCCAAGCTCCCATCTTGATGGTCTCAGAAATGCTTCATTTGGTAATCTTTTGTTGCCTGTGATGAGCAAATTAAATTGCAGGTGGTTTCAAGTTGATATCTCGTTCCGTTCTCATTTTATGGGCCCCCGAAAAAGGGGGCGAGGCCCACGTTAACCCTTTGGCCACAGTTTGTGACCATTTTCAAAGGGTTATAACCAATGAACTAATAAGGATACAAATTTCATTCTTTCAGGATATGTTTATTCTGTTTAATAGTCTGCAACAAACCTTTTTAATATAGTGATTAACCCTTTGAGTGCTTTGCAATTAACCCCTAAACATTGAAATTTGGTGCCAAACATGTCGATTTCAAATGAAATATTAGGCAAGTATCCTTGCATACAAGTTGCACTTAGTCTCTGGGGAGGGTAGGGCTCGTTTCCGGACCATAACTCAATAACCGTTCAATATTTCTTCTCAAAATTTGGTGTGTAGACCTGATATGCCTTGTAGATGTGCCTTTTGGTATTTAGGAATTTCTGAAATTTTTCTTTTTTGTGTTTCCATGGGAACAAGTTGGACTTAGTCTCTGAGCAGCGTATGACTCATTTCCAGAGCAAAACTCAATGACCATTTAATATTTTAATTTTAATATTTTAATATTTGCCCTTGGGACTACTTTAGAAATCAAGCTTTTATCTAAAATGGTTATAACATATTTGTCCCTATACAAATCATCTAATAAAGTAAATATTATTCTGTTTTCTGCATTGACAAATAACAGGCAGTATGACGAGGATCCAGACCTGCCACAGCAGCAACACTTCTCAGACCAAATGTATCTAAAACAGAGGATACAGAACCAACCAAATCCAGCTCCGCCAATTAGATGCCAATTAACTGACCACCCGGGAAAAGACATGTTGAGACAGCAGTCACAGGATCTCCTTGTCCGAACACCTCTGCAGACAAAGCAGCTACAGGGCAACCAAACTCCAACTCCAGAGCAACACCAATCACTTTACTGCTCGACTCCAAATAGACATGGCCTACAGGACTGCGCCACTGCAGAAAGACACCAGCCAGAGAACTACCAAACTCCAGACAGACACAAGCAAGGCGGCAATCCAACTCTTGAAAGACACCAGCCACAAGCCTTCGCCATTCTAGATAGATATCAGCCAAAGGATGACCCAACTCTAGATAAACACCAGTCACAGGACCACCTAACTCCTGTTAGACACTGGCCACTGGCCTTCCCACCCCCAGACAGAAACCGGCCACGGAAATATTCAACTTCATTTATGCACCAGCAACAGGAATTCCCAACTGTCATTAGACACCAGCTGCAGGACCTCCCAACTCTAAACAGATACCACTTACTGGACTACCCAAATCCTGACAGACACCAGCTACTAGACCCAGACAAACCAGCTTTGCAGCAACATGAGCTTCAGGACCTTCCAGATCTTCAAGCTCTACAAAATCAACTGCAAAAAATTCCTCCTCACGTATGCCAGAATCTACTGCAGAATCTTGGGTACCAACTAGCTCCTCAGAAGAAACCACAACAGGACTTGGAAGATATTCTTGAAATATCTTTGAAGCCCCAGGAACAGAGCCTCCCAAATATATCAACTCTGCAGAAAAATCAGCAGCAGTTATACCTGAACACTCCAGCTTTGGAGACACACCTACACCAGGGCCTTCTGAATGCTGAAGCTTCCCATGGCCATCAGCGACAGGACTTCTCAGGTCTGGCTTTGCAGAATGACCCAGCTCAGGACGTCCACCCACAGCACCATATAGAGGTGAAATTTTTCTTCATTACCACACTGCAGTTTGTGCACACAATTTACTTCAGGCTCTCGATAGATATGCTCATGCCTTTCACCAAGCAGATAAGGTAACATGTAATAACTAGTTGTTATAAAAAATATACAAATCCCCATACAACTTATTTTTACTTCAGCCACGACTGCAATTCCAGAATTTTAAAAAGCTCGGTTTTTTTTATTTTTTTTATTAACTATGCCTGTGGAATTATTCAAACTCCGAAATAATGCCAGAAATATCAGTGGAAGTCATAAAAACACACTGTGCGTGCTCGGCTCCTCTCGGAGCACCCAACACACTGCAGGATTTTTAGTCGTGAATATTAAACATGTTCATTAAACATGATCTCTCCTTCCGAGCGGATCGGACCGGACAAAATCACATAGCCTACCCCACACCACAGAAAATCAGACACGATGTCGTTTGCAAACATCAGACAATTGGGCCTTTGCTGGCTTTGATCGGAAGGGGGAGATCGGGACAAAAATTGGCCCGATTATCCTGTAGTGCGTACCAGGCATTAGGCGCAACAGTTGCATTTCAGCTATGAAAAAAACAGCGAGGACTAACAAAACAGAAAGAAAGGGGCGATAATTTGGAGCCGTCCATGGCCGTGGCTTAGCCAGAACTTAATATGGGGTGGGGTCTAAACATCCCTTTAAAACAATTATTAGTTCTGACTGTCGCGATCATTTGCATTCAATCCGAAAACGCTCCGCACTATCAGGTGTTGCTTGTTCACTCCGTAAAGGCAAAACGACAATCATTCATTTGGACGCGCAGTTTTGTGCATATCAAATCAGTGGTGTAGCTAGAACTGTAAAATGAGCGGTCACACAACATCACTTTACTACAATTATTAGTTCTAACTTGTTCTTGGTCATTTTCCTTTGTTAAAACAAATTTCCACTTATAAGAATAATCAATTGGCAATTAGTCTATCGACACGGCTTCTTTCGCGATGCGATCTAGGGCAACTAATCGATAGGCGCAGAGGAGAATTAAGGTGGTCATGGGCCCCTAGGCTACTCTTTGTGTGGGCCCCACCCCCAAACTCTTACCGGAAAATTCATTTAGTGCCATTAATGGCCCATACACAAATAGTAAGGTGAACTGGCATACACACAAAGAGACAGCCAAAGCTATGGTGTTTCCTCTACATTTATTCAAGTGGTTGGACTGCCACAGTTACAAAATTACCACCACATCACAGCTACATAAAACTAGAAATAGAAAATTACAAACAAAACACTTCTACTTCTAATTCTATTCTATTCGTCTGTATATGTGTGTGTGTGCACAAACACACACACATATATACAGACGAATAGAATAGAATTAGAATTAGATGTGTTTTGTCAGGTTTTTTTTTTTTTCCAGCTCTGCTTAACATTTGAAGAGGAACTCAAGTACTCAAAATCAAAAGGGGTTTAATGCTTAACTTTCGCCATTATCATAAAATTAAGTACCACAAATACAATCGATGTTAACTCGCACTTAGAAATGAAATTTTTATACAGTCCTTGGGTCGACCCGAGTTGTGCGTCCAGATCTCCTTATAGGTCCATGGGTGCAGCAAGCTGTCATGGGGGCCAAGCTTCCGGAGCCACGCGGACATGCGCTGTGTGATTTTTGCTCACACTTGCGTAGTGTGGGGCTCATGAACGCGCTGGTATCCGAGTTGTCCATGACAACGGCTTGGGCTCGTGGAACTCCGACCTAGGATGCGTGTTCACGATCACTTTTCACCGGAAATGGAAGTCTGACCACTGCAGACTTCACCCTGATGTACGGAAAACAAAACATAGCCGCCGGTTTAATGATTAATTATACAAAGTTTAATTATGGTTTGAGATACTATTTTAAAATACAAATGCAATAACAAATGTTAAAAACGGCTTTTACAGGGAAGTAATAGTATTCATTTCAACTCAAAAATCTCGGCAAAATAGTTGACTTGCTGTTGCGTAACTTTAACATGACATTGCTCAGGGGTGCGCTTCCCGAAGTCACAGATGCAAACTTCCATAGTTGGAACCACTGACTGAATGGACGTATAAATTTCTGCAACTACGCTATTGGGAAAAGTGCCGCAGGCTCGTGTTCTCTTTAGTTAAACGTCGAATAACCACATTATTGGAGTCTGATGATTCTTGCTTGTCTGCGTGCAAATTCCATTATCTTTTTCCTGATTAAAGACAATAAACCGAACACACAACACAACGCACTTCACGTACCTTATAAACTGATATGTTTTAAAGTCAGGAGCTTTAAACTTTTGTCAGTTCTGGTAAGCTAATTTACTTTTAGCTGACACAACTTAAAACCATCCCGTGGAGTATAATAAAATGGGTCTACCGTGAAATGTTACGCACGTTGTACTGCGTTATTTTTACCTTAAAGCTATAAGGTAAGTTAGGTACTATACTCGATTGCCACACTCCATTATGTAGTGCCGCAAAATGTACAGTAAGCTAAGGCCGCTGTTGTGATATCCTGGAAGCATGTATATGCAGCTAACACTCACCTCACTTTTTCATAGTTCATGGTCAGATGGTTATCATTGTAATGAGTTGTATATTTCCATTACTTTTAATAACACCAATTCTCATTTCTGAATTTTGATGCAGCATACATCATGTGTCAGCTGTGTAGCATCTAACGTAATGTCCATATGAGTGCATTTATAGCAATACATAAATTCAGTTCGAACACTGCTTAGCAAACCATTTATTAACCATTCTTCAGTCTAAAATTAATTACTGACTTTCATACTTGACGACGAAACTTTTCAGCAACTTGACAGATGACATCCAAAATGTTTATTTTTTTGTGCATGATCCGAACATCCATGAAAGCACTGAGCATGCATACACAATTTTTGTGGTACAGCCTTTATTAGATCAAAGTTTTGGGTAGGTGGAAACGTCAGAGTATACTAAATTCGAACATCTAGTGTTCGTGAACTGAGATCAACCGGAGAGATGCAGGTAGATTTGACGGTGTGGCTGATTTTCATCTGAACGAAGATAAATACGAGACTTAAAGAATGCAACAGTTGGTAGCGTAAATATGCACATCCAGAACAGAAAAGTGATCCCATAGGGTCCCGTCCCGTTTACAACTTATGATTTTAGATTGATAGAAAATCTACATAACTTTTAAAAAATCAAACACAGAGCACTGGAGAGGAATAAATGGTATTGCAATGCTCTGATGCACTCACACACACTCATACACGCACAAACACACACACATATGACGAAAGGAATAGAATTAGATTTGTGTTTTGTCAGGTTTTTTTTTTTTTCCAGCTCTGCTTAACATTTGAAGAGGAACTCAAGTACTCAAAATCAAAAGGGGTTTAATGCTTAACTTTCGCAGAGCCGGCCATTATCATAAAATTAAGTACCACAAATACAATCGATGTTAACTCGCACAAGAAATGAAACGTAGAGATGGTATTAAAATTATAATCGAGACAGACTTTATTGGAAAGGGCTTTGGGGGTGGATAGAAAGGCTAGGATAGAAAGGATAGAAAGGGGGTGGATCTGGTTCGATGACATGCAGAAATTCATGGATGAACTGTTCAGTGCACTCCAAGAGGCTCAGATATCTGGGGAAGGACAGAAAAAAAGAGCTTTAAGGTAAAAATAACGCAGTACATGGTGCGTAACATTTCACGGTAGACCCATTTTATTATACTCCACGGGATGGTTTTAAGTTGCGTAAGCTAAAAGTAAATTAGCTCACCAGAATTGACAAAAGTTTAAAGCTCCTGACTTTAAAACATATCAGTTTATAAGGTAGATGAAGTGCGTTGTGTTGTGTGTTCGGTTTATTGTCTTTAATCCGGAAAAAGATAATGGAATTCGCACGCAGAGAAGCAAGAATCATCAGACTCCAATAATGTGGTTATTCGAAAGAGATATACTAAAGAGAATACGAGCCTGTGGCGCTTTTCCCAATAGCGTAAGTTGCAGAAATTTATACGTCCATTCAGTCAGTGGTTCCAACTATGGAAGTTTGCATCTGTGATTTCGGGAAGCGCACCCCTGAGCAATGTCATGTTAAAGTTACGCAACAGCAAGTCAACTATTTTGCCGAGATTTTTGAGTTGAAATCAATACGATTACTTCCCTGTCAAAGTCGTTTTTAACATTTTTTATTGCATTTGTATTTTAAAATAGTATCTCAAAACCATAATTAAACTTTGTATAATTAATAATTAAACCGGCGCCTGCGTGCAATTTTCAATAACGCTGATTTAAATACACCAAAGTGCGAGTTGCCTTATTTTAACGGGGAGAATTAGCATCGTCTGATACTGTGGAGTGTTTTCGGAGTGAATGTATTGTTAAAGTCAGGACTAATGATTGTTTTAAAGTGATGTATCTGTGCCACCCACCCCCCAAAGTCTATAGCAGCACGATAAATTGAAATTCTCTCGACTGGATGTACACTTGATGTTTTTACACACGTGACTGTTTCTCTCGGTAATCGAACATCAAGGTAAGCAGAAGTACTGACTTCAATGAGTTCATGGTCGAGGTTGAATATAGCAACGTTACTCTTTCCATTCGCTGTAATATTAACCGTTAAGCCAGGCATACACTGTGCGATTTTTGGCCCTTTTCGCCACGATTTTTCAGTCTTGCGACTTTTTTGGAAGTCGGGCCAAATTTTGGCTCAATCTTGCGTCTGTCATCGTGTAGTGTATATGGGGTAAGGAGAAGCGATTAATACCTCCCGACCACCTCCCGATCGATCGGGAGAAAATCAAACTTGTTTGAAATCCTGGTCGCCCTACGTGAGGCTCTCGCGCTGTTGAAGCAGCTCGTGTAGTGTGAGAACAGGAATCGTGAGCTGCAAAGTTTAAACCCCTGCGATTCACTCATACAGTATGAACAGCAGTTTATTACCGCGATTGAAAAAATCGCACAGTGTATGCCCGGCATAATGGCCTACAGTGGAGATGAGATTTGCGACAACAGCTAAGGATCCCGACGCTGCAGGTGTTTCATCTTCTGGGCCTAGTTGTTGACTGGATGAAGGCTTGAAATATCCCATCAATTTAGGGATTTTTTTTAAACCTCTTAGTCGAGCTGTTCTTTTAAACGCGCTTCGCTGTCATATTTTTTAACGTTATGTGATATTTTGCTGCTATGCTGTCCAGCAAAAGCAGTGACATATTTCAAAATAACTTACCACTGCAGCTGATTGGATAGATGAGGCATCATAAATAAGATAAATGTAAAATAATGAAAAATAGCCTGGCCAATTCGGGGCCCCTGCGCACGTGAGGCCCCTAGGCTGCAGCCTAGGTCAGCCTGTGCATTAATCCGCGCCAGGATAGGCGTTATTCAGATCAGAAAAATCAGTTACTCATAAGTTACTTCTGGGCTACTTCTCATGATTAATTTAATTGTTTAAATTGAATCTAGATTTGAAAAATTGCGCATCCAAATGAATGATTGACGTTCTGCCATAACAACGTGAACAAGCAACACCTGATAGTGCGGAGTGTTTTCAGATCGAAGGTAATTAGAAAAAATGATTGTGATCGAGTAAGAACTAATAATTGTTTAACAGGGATGTTTATTACCCATGCAATTTTAAGTTCTGACTGCGCCACTGGTCCATGGGTGCTTCAACGAGATCCCAAAGGCACTGTTGCCAATCTGTGCCAGGAGCTCGCAGCGGTAGACTTGCCTTCTTTTGTAAATTTCTTCCGGTTATTCCTGGCGCAGTTCTAACAAGCTGACAGTTTGTAACTGTCGTGAGCAGCTGAATTCGCTACAAGCTGATTGGCTGTTGAGATGGGGTACGCAGAGCCATTGATATTGCGACACTCTCATTGACTCTTGCGTACAAAAAATGGCCGCGCACTTCCAGGTAGTGGAACTTTCAACAGTTCCAAAAGAGGATTCTCGCAGCTTCGTACCGATTCACTTCCATTGGGACAACAACGACGGTAAGTAATAAAATATTTAAGTCTTATGACTCACAAAATGTATATATCATATCAGTGGTCGTGTATCATTTATAATTTTCAATTGAGTATGTTCGGCACGACGATATATACTGTGTATATATATGAGTGTGTATATTTTAAGTCTGAAGAAGTTTTGATAATTTAAGCTCATGTTCTTTGCTTCTAGTTTAGCTTGGTCAGCTATGGGAATTCAGTCATGAACTCTATGGAGTTCCTTATTCTGTCTCTCACAAAACCGATATGAATCTCGGCAGTAAATGATGGGATGAAGTGCCTGTGTTATGCTTGGGGAGGGAAAAACACAAGGAAAACATGGGACTGGACACGGAACTAAGGACACTGGATCAAGGGGGAGAGACGCCATATGCAGGGATCCAAAATGAATTTATTAAACAAGAAACCTCGAATGGGGGGGTGGGGGGGGAACGAGGCACTCAGGCCAACATAACCACCGTGCTACTGCACTGAAAGGAGGAAGAAACTCAGGAATCAAAAAACTAACTTTAGGGAACACTAGGGAGCAGAATCGGGGCAGGCTCGGCAACTCGGAATGCACAGGGGCAACTCAGAACTGGGACAGGGGCAATTTGGAAAAGGGACAGGGTCTAGGAGACGGCTGGAGGAGGGCAGGCACAGGACGAGACGATGGGCACAGCTGGCAGACTCAAGTGGCACAGCTGGCCGGGAAAAGGTTCGGGGAGACATCAGGCGGGGGAACAACTTGGACGACAACTCGAACAACTTGGACGACGACTGGAATATCAGGGGGGCTCGGAAGACAACAGGGGGCACCAGGAGGCTCGGAAACAGGCAGGGCGGACAGGACTGGGGCGACGACACAGCTGGCAGGCTCAGGCACAGCTGGCAGGGAGAAGGCTCTGGGTACAGCAGGCGGGGGCAGACTCAGACGGGACTGGAGCAGGAAACGGCAGGCAGGGGCAGGCTGGGCTGGGGCATGAAAGCAGATGGAGAACACAGAGAAAGTACCGGGGACCAGAGGGAACGTGCACAGGGGCAAGAAGTGGTGTGGAGCAAAGTCAGATCTGAACTGGCCTGCTTGCTTTGCTTTGTGCAGATGTTGATGCCAGCGGACATGGAGCTGCAAATTTATGCACGCAGTTACAACATTGTTTCACTAGATGGCACACTCGGATCAGTTATTGTACTGTAATTTAATTTAGTAACACATTTGCTACTCAGTGCCTGCATTAGGGAAAAATATGTGTAGCCACTGAGGCTAAAGTCAGAAAAAAATTGTTTAGCCACAATGTTGGTCTGGGTTCATAATGCAGCGCGCGAAGCGAAATAAAAAAAAATGCAAGAGGGGCATCAGCATATAGTTTAACAGGCATTTTTTGCTTACCATTACCTTTGTAAAATATTTTTTAACATTAAAATAAAATCATGCAGGAAGGAAGTGACTTGTCAATGATTGAACGTGATAATAATAATGACTACTCACTCGTCGTATGAGTGTCAAGAATACACGTTGTTCAAGTCTTTTCATATTTACTCAGAGGAAGCTAACGCAATGCCATTAACAAATATTAAAACCTTATGTGGCGTTCAATGTGTGGTCAATATGTTTACGATCATATTTTCCTTTTTAAACACGTACTTTTAATGCCATTAAAAAAAAATAGGGAGTTTATTTTCAGTCTTTTTTTCATAATCCGATTAACAAAAGATCAAAACAATATACGGAATTACCGAGAGCTGAAATTTTTCCCAAATTAATTATTAAGATTTACTTCCTTGCAGTCTCGAATTAAAGAATAAAGGTAAATTAATCTTTTTGTCACTATCACCTCTTAATCATTTCAAGCTTAATTAACTAGAAAAAAAGGCCAAATTGATTGTTTGACCATCATGCATCGTAAGTGGAAACGGGTTGACAAAATTTAGCGATAAACAAGAAGTCGCTGCCTATCCTGACCACACGTCCCTGGTTTACAGGTCCCTGGCAATGTGGCAAATGGCTAGCACAAGCACAGCTACTAGTGGTAAAGGTTGTCAAAAAAGTATCACTGTTGGTGACTTGTGTTTTATGGTAGCCCTGTAACCTTGTTATTTGGAAGCAAAACACATTTTGAAAATAAAGACATTTAAAAATTCACTTAGCATGATTTTCAGTCTGTACAAAATTTTATCATCTCAAACTTTTTTTAAAAACATATTTATATTGGTAAATATTGGTTATCGGCCATAACAGCAATATCAATATCGGATATCGATATCGGCCAAAATGTTCATGATCGGTGCTTCCCTAATTGGGGTGGCTCTTCCGCTGTGGCCCCCACTCCCCGTGTGCCCACTTTTGTCTGACTGGCCAGCTCTGTGGAGGGCGGAGTTGGGCGGGGCGAGGCAGCAGAACGCAGTTTTCTGGGTTCGCCTCCCCAGAGTGAAACGTGAGGCACCTCTGCCATCTGATAAGGAAGTGGTGGGCAAATTCCGAAATCTAATGCTATACTTGGATATAGATCTAATTAAATGAACTTGTTCTCATAAACGCAGCGGCGAAAGTGGAGGACGCAGTGCGAAAGTCTGGCAGCTCAAGCTTGAATTTGCTATCGGCTACAGTTTGCTACAGCAACAGTGGTGAGTACAGCGGTTTTTCTACTCAATAGCAAGGATGCAGGGAAAGCTAGAATCCACCTCATACAGACATATTTGTACAACAGGTCGACATACCTAGGTCTAGACCGGAGACCGTAGAAATCCGGTTGGTCTGAGTTTAGAGGGAAACATGGACAGTGAGGAGCGGCTAAAAGTGGACCAAAAGCTTATGGACTGCTTCACTGTGTATTAGAACCTGCTGGTTCGCATGAATAACTGTGGCGTGTTGTTAGCGTGGAGTAACGAACAGCTTCTGCGCTGGTATATGACGGAGCGGCGAAATCTCCAGGCTTATCGGCCTTTTCGGAAGTTTCCCATGGTAATGGTTTACTAACTATGTCGAAATGACCAGCGTTTGCTCGCGGAAAATGGGCATGTTATGGATAGTGTGCTAGAGCTAGATAGAGCTTCGATTATGTTATGAGCGTAATACAGGTTTCACAGATCGTAAGTTCCGTTTGCGTGAACCGTTGCTCATGTGGAGCTACCGAATCAATAACTGTTACAGGAAAGAATGTAATATTAAATCGCTGATTTATTATTCAATCGACGGCAATGCAGAGAAATTGTTTGTTATACTGGACATGTTATAGCCTGTGCGCTTCTCTATTGCTTTCACCGGTAGCATGAGAGAGCTTGCCCAGGTATTGGAGAAGTATCAAGCTGACTCCGGTGTTTGGATCAATTGGTTTCCCTGTTAACTGGTGACCTTTGTTTACAAAAGTTGGGTCTTTCTCACAGCAGCAGAAGATTTTCCACTGGCCTTAGCTGTCCGTGCAAATGCCTTAACAATTACAATCCTATTTTACTTATCTATTCATCCGATTTAAGGATTGCATTGATTGTTGACAGTTCTAAAAGCCTTGATGACAGTTAAAAATCAAGTTTAATCTTCTTGCTACTCCAAATAAAATAAAAAAAGAAATGTGACCTCACCCGGGATACATGATGTATAAAAATACTATTGTGACGGTTAACCCGCTAGGCCATCGATACACATCAACTGCTGAAGTGGCAAGTACATTTCATGGCTCAAACAGGAACAACCGGAGATAGCTACATTTCTTGTCTGAAAACACCTTAGCTGGATTAACTTGACCATCGTTACCGCAGAGATAGTAGCTGAACCTGAGTTTGTTGCGCCTCTGAAATTGAACATTTTAAGTTTTTGTTGATAAGAATCTAATCGGTTGACGCTTTTGTAATGTATTGAAATTATTTTGCTATTAAACAGTCAAAAGAAATTCTGTTTAGGGGATTATCCCCGCCGTCTGAAAGATGAAGATAGGAACCGTGTCCATCACGTTACCCCTATTCAAAATATTATACGTAAGTGTCCAGCCATTATAAACACATGATGCATGGACTTTGTTTTGACTGGTTAGGGTAAGTGAACCCATTAAGCCCAGGCACCATTTAAGCCCACTTGCAACTTGACTTCAAATGATAAAAAAGAGGGTCTTGCCTTGTTACTCATTATTTCATCCAATCCAACAATTTCTTACAAACATGTCAATTTTTGTTGAACATCAATCACATTTGTCATTGTTGAGTTAAGCCTACCCATATCCAGGCAGTCTAGAGGACGCTCACATTAAGCCACCTCAAAACTTTTGGGATCCCTCCAAAAAAATCATCTCTCAACTATTTTCAACCAGTAACTTTCCAAGTACATCCATATTATGTAAATTGAGAGATTAATGATTTAATTATGATGTATTATGAAGTTGTTTTTAGTTAATTTGCACCATTTTGTTTAATCTGGAAAGATGAGTTTTGCTTGTTAGCATAGAGCACTGATCACAAGGTTAAATCAGTAGTTCATGATCTGTGTGATGCTGCTGGAACATTAGAAATTGCATGTGTATGAACTGGATATTTTCTGATGCATTTTACGTAAATATATCAGTAAAAATACAGTGAATGGTTTGGGTGCGCTACATATTTTCAAAAAATGTGTTTTATTCAAAGTGGGCTTAAATGGTACAGTGAGTCAAAAAGCAGCTAGCGTGTGCTAACTTTGCATGAGAACACCTTCAATACGTCTGAAGATGTCATAACAGGAATAACTATGACACCAAGTTAAAAGCATTTTTAGACTCTAGACATAATAAAATATATATATATATATATATATATATATATATATATATATATATTTGGTGTGAATATATCATCTTCATTTCCTCAGTAATCACTGTAGAACCAAGCCCAGTATGTTCCATTTAAGCCCACCTAATGCATTTCAATAGGACATCACTGAAATTGGGAGATTTGGTACATTTTCTTCTGTAATCTAGTGACTTTGATGTTTTATGTCTCCCTGACATCATTTATTACTGTGCAAAACATATCATTAATAAGTCTAGACATACATTAACATTAGATTTATTGATGGGATCTTAGTAATGCTGTTGGTGAGGTTCACTGTTGAATTCTGGGTGGTGTAGTTTCCGGTTGGAGTCTGAGTAATGTAGTTGGCTAGGTTTACAGATGGCTTCCCGATTTTGTAATTGTTTGGCTTTATTGATGGAAACTGAGTGATGTAATTGGTTTACTGGTGGGGTCTGGGTAATGGAGTTGGCTCAGTATGACGCCAAACATTCAATGCAAGTTCAAATTATAAAATGATTAAAATAGGTTACTGAATTAATTGGTGTTCTTTCTACCTGAAAAATAATAATACATTTTTATATTTTTGTCAATAAATTTGGTTGCGGGCTTATTTGAAACACACATGGGCTTAAATGGCACTGTGGTACCAATTAAGCCCATTCCAGAATTTTGACTTTATCCTCAAAATTTCTTTAATTTATTCTGTAAAATATCAATATGTGAATACATGTATTTTCAAATGAGAGACTAATCTTTCAATTCAACCATGGATCATGTTTAAAATCTATTTCATTGTCAATGAAAAATACCTGAACTTAGATTTTGGTGGGTGTACACTTACCCTATATATTACGCAGTATTATTTATAACGGCTGGTTATTAACGGACTATATTGAAAAAGGTCTACCCGATAAGACAGTGTTATCCGACTCCAAGACACAAGATAATCTCGTGAACTGATATCGTAACAGGGAAACCAGTTGATCCGTAACACGGATTACTCCTTTTCAATATAATCTGTAAGCAACCAGCCAGTATAAATACATAACCAGTCAAAACAAAGCCGATGCATCATGTATTTAAGATGTTTTATAGATTGGGATGAATTTTGTGATGTGAGTAATTTATTATGTTTCCATTGAATCTCACTGCTTATTTTACCTCAAAAAAGCAGACATTACACCCTCTGATCTCTAAAAATACAGAATAGTTAGGAAAAATGTGACTTTATCATCAGTTTATCATGAATTAGAACCGAAAATAACGGGATATCACTGCAACAACGGGGGCCTGTCTGATGAAGCTGGATTTTGGCTTAGCGAGGTAACTTCTGAATTAACCCTGGGTTTTCTGTATCACAGAGGTGGTTTGGTTTTTATCAGCCACGGCAACGCACGGAGAACTCCTAACCTGCTCTGGAGCTGGCTAAGTTCAGGATAAGAGCTCAGCAGGTATAAAAGCCCCAACTACTGACCAATCAATCCTCTTGGACAATGGCCTGCCCATTTGATGAGAACCCAGTGGGTCGAGGGCACAACTTGTGCAAAGAGCGCTCAGGAGCGAAAGATTTTTTCGCGATCCCTGTAATCCTTTTGATTTGCCTGAACAATGTCTTTGCGAGAGGCACAGGTTTTCCGCAGAAGGTCTACAGTATATCTGTCAGCTGCTGGAGCCGTTAATTACTAATTCCACATTTCCATTGTGATCATCCTACAACAGAGACAGTGTGAAGAAGTAAAGCCGTGTACATATACATACAGCCCCCTCCATAATTATTGGCACCCCTGGTTAGGATGTTTTCTTCAGCTTCTAATAAATTCAGTTTTTTTCTAAATAATATAGGACCACAATGAAAAAAAGAGGAAAATCCAACCTTTAATTCAAGTGCATTTATTCAGTGAGAAAAAAATCCCACATTAAGAAATAATTTGTCTACATCAAATCATGTGTGCCACAATTATTAGCACCCCTGATGTTAATACTTTGTACAACCCCCTTTTGCCAACAAAACAGCACCTAATCTTCTCCTATAATGTTTCACAAGATGGGAGAATACAGAAAGAGGGATCTTCGACCATTCCTCTTTGCACAATCTCCCTAAATCATCTAGCGACCTGGGTCCTCTCCTCTGCACGCTCCTCTTCAGCTCACTCCACAGGTTTTCAATGGGTTGAGGTCTGGGGACTGAGATGGCCATGGGAGGAACTTGATTCTGTGTCTGGTGAACCATTTCTGTGTAGATTTGGCCACATGTTTAGGGTCATTATCTTGCTAAAAGACCCAGTGACGACCCATCCTCAGCTTTCAGGCAGAGGTCACCAGATTTTGATTGAAAATGTCCTGGTATTTCAAAGCATTCATGATGCCATGCACCCTAACAAGGTTCCCAGGGCCTCTGGAAGAGAAACAGGCCCACAGCATCACCAATCCTCCCCCATACTTCACAGTGGGCATGAGGTGCTTTTCTGCATACTCATCTTTCGTGTTTCACCAGACCCACTTAGAGTGTTTGTTGTCAAAAAGCTCTATCTTGGTCTCATCTGACCAAAGCACAGTACCGCTTAGAGAACTCCAGACGTTTGCGTTTATGATTGTGAGTGAGAAAAGGTTTTTTTCGTGCATGCCTCCCAAACAGCTTGTTGGCATGTAGATAACGCCTGATGGTTGTTTTGGAAACTTTGTGACCCCAAGATGCTACCATTTGTTGCAATTCTTTAACAGTGAGCTTTGGAGAACTTTTTACCTCTTACCATCCTCCTCAGTGTGCATGGTGGCAAAATAACCTTGTGTCCTCGTCCAGGCTTGTTTACCACTGTTCCACTTGTTTTAAACTTCTTAATGATTCCTATGACAGTAGATATGGGCAGGTGCAGGGGAGTGGCTATTTTCTTGTAGCCATTGCCTGACTTGTGAAGGTCGACACACATCTGCCTTAGTTGAATGGTGTGTTCCTTTGTCTTTTCCATGTTGAAGAGTGGATACGAGAAATGGCCTCTGTGTCACATCATATTTATACCCCAGGGAAACAGGAAGTGATGAATTACTAATTAAATGTTCCTAGATACTCTGATCAACTTTCTAAACTACAGTAGAAATGACAGAAATTCTTCAATTACATTTATTTCCTAGGAATTGTTAGGGGTGCTTATAATTGTGGAACAGGTGATTTTATGAAAAATAATTATTCCTTAATCATGGATTTTTTTTTCCCTTAAAATTCATTTGAGTTGAAGATTACATTTTTCTACAATTTTCAGTGTGAGAGTATGCTTCTGCAATAAAAATTGAATTCATTTTAAGGCTTTGAACACATCTTAACCAGGGGTCCAATAATTATGGAGGGTGCTGTAAATCCCTGAATAAATTTTTTTGACAGTCACAAATTATCGATACCGAGACTGTTTATTTTTCTTTTTTAAATCATTGATGCCTCGTTTCTCGGCAAAGACAAAATGTTTTATTTATATACAGGCTATGCGAACACCAACGGGTCCTCATATGTAAGCGCGTTCTTGTCTCCTCCAAATTTAACGCTGCAGCGGATGTGAGTGGGTGGAGCAATGGGCATTTCTTGCTGTCTGTCTGTTCAACAATAAATACGTAGCCAAGTCGGTAAAGTGAGCTGGCGACGCTACGGTGCAAATATATTGAGCAACAAATGAAACGCAACTTAATTAAAGTTAATAAGTTAATAAGTTTGCGCGTAATTACCTGTCCCCCCCTAGGGGGAGCCAGGTTAAGCAATGATCATGTTACAAGGAGAGTTAGCTAGCTAGCTAGCTGCCCGGGATAAACTACGCCATGCCACGGGGACCAGCGCATTGTTCGTCTGTCCTCGTATTAAAATGGAGGCCGCTGCGGCTCGTAGGCCTATTTGCTTCATGCCTGAGGAGCCTGGATTGTCATGTATTATATTGTTTTCTATGTCTGTTTAGGTAATTTTCGTATTATTTTTGCGAAATGAACATTACGTAGAATTTCTGTGAACATTTGTGCTGAATGAAATTATTTCGTCATAAGTGTGTAGCTAGCATGCTAGCTAGCTACATGGAGCTCTGTGTTGTGACACAGACCCCTGCGAACCATAATCGCGATGCATTTTCATAAAACAGTATGCTAGTTTGCATTAAATAATTATGTTTCCTAATTGTATGAGATGTGTCGGTTGTGATATTACGATTGAATTTGTGCTTTTATTTCTATTCGCGTTGCATTATTCCGCATACTTTCGCTGCATACTGCCCGTTTTTTGTTGGCGGACAAAGTGATCGCGTTGACACGGATCTTGCATGGAATTGCACATAGCACATGGGATCCGCTTTCCAGCTAGCTGGGCTTGCTGAAATCATCGATGTTTTTTTTTTTTTTTAAAGATGGTATAACGTGTTCCATCGTCTACTGTGTCTATTTAGCATTTTGTATTACCTAGATGGACACAGCTAAGCATTTTTGTGGTCATTTGTGCAGTATGAATGAATTTGACTTATATTACAAGGACAGTTAGCTAGCTAGCTAGCTGCCCGGGATAAACTACGCCATGCCTTGGGGACCAGCGCAGTTCACCGCTCTTCGTATTAAAATGGAGGCCGCTGCGGCTCGTAGGCCTATTTGCTTGATGCCTGAGGAGCCTGGATTGTCGTGTATTATATTGTTTTCTATGTCTGCTTAGGTTGTCTTTGTATTATTTTTGCGAAATGAACATTACATAAAATTTCTGTGTACGTTTGTGCTCTATGTATGATCGTGTCTGTGTGTGTGTGTGTCTGTCACTCACTCTGTCTGTCAGCCCTGTCTATCAGCCCGTGGCTGGGGCCAGGTCTGCGATCTCTGATTGCCTTGTTATCATAGAAAATCAAATTTACGAGCAGATCTGGGCTGATCAGAACTGCAACGTCCTTGAAGCTTTACCCGGGGTCTGTCATGCTTGCTATTACGCTGCCCAGATTAACAAGGCAGATGCTGATTTGATTGCTTATGAAATGTTTCTGGGTCCATAGCCGGTTAAATACTAGTACTGAGGGTTGCTGGCCCTGTGCAATGGGCAAGTAGGCTGGCCTCTTTCGTACTAGCGTTCCTAAGTGGGTAGCTTCTGGAGTGGAATCATATTGTTATGTATGAGTATTTTATGTAGAGTGTTATGGCCCCAATTTGTTATTACATTTACAATGTAACAGCAACAGCAAGGGATGACAGACACAATTTTAACAACTAAAACACATTTAATTTTTAAACAAAGACAAAGACTAATAACAACCTACAACTAAAGACCAAGATTGATAAATAAGAAAAAACAGAAATAATTACAGTCCCTTTTTAGTGGGGTGGCTTGGTGATGTCCTGGATGAAGAAAATGCTCAAACACAGTCAAAGAAATCCACAAAAGAAACGTCACAGGTCTTGAACAGAATGGCAGGTCTGGTCATCTTCTTGCAATTTCTCCTACTACTTTACTGTCTCAATTCTTTTCCTTATATACTCTTTTGCAGACCCCACCCACATTCAGACCTCTTTTTTTTAACTTTCTGAGACTTGCCCCAGACATGTCCAGGACATGTCTAAACATGACTCCAGTCTGAGCTTAACAAAAAAAAGGTAAATACTGCCATCTAGTGGCCTATATTCACATTACACCTCCATTCCAAAAGGGAAAAATTTTGACTCATAAAGGCAAAATTTTTCTTTTCAATACAAAATGGTTAAGTGAACACTTGTCT
This sequence comes from Gymnothorax reevesii, assembly GCA_029721435.1. Lineage (NCBI taxonomy): Eukaryota > Metazoa > Chordata > Actinopteri > Anguilliformes > Muraenidae > Gymnothorax > Gymnothorax reevesii. The sequence goes on along the minus strand of CM056586.1, from coordinate 61,471,489 downwards.
ATATATCCATATCATACAATATTCAAATAAACACATGATATATATATACATATTCAAACACGGGATAAGCAATCAGCAATTACATTGTCTGTACCCTTCACATGCTTAATTTCCAAGTCAAACTCCTGTAAAATCAAACTCCAATTCAACAATCTCCGATTCTTGTTTTTCATCTTACTCAAAAACGTTAACGGATTGTGGTCAGTGTACACAATCATTGGCTTTTGTCCTGTACAAACATAAACCTCAAAGTGTTGTAAAGAAAGGACCAGAGCCAACAGTTCCTTCTCTATTGTGGAATAGTTCCTTTGGTGGCGATTGAACTTCCTGGAGAAGTATGCCACGGGATGCTCAATGTCATCAGAGTCACTTCTCTGTAGGAGCACAGATCCACAAGCTTGGTCGCTAGCATCGACCGCGATGGAGAACGGTTGGTTGAAGTCAGGAGATTTGAGCACGGGGAAGTGACACAGCAGAGACTTCAGGTGATTGAAGGCTCTCTGGCATGCATCATCCCAAGTGAACTTTACGCCTTTCTTCAGTTGGTTAGTTAGACTGAGAGCAATCTCAGCAAAGTTCTTGCAGAACTTGCGGTAGTACCCGATCATTCCAAGGAAGCGGCGCAAAGCTTTTTTGTTGTCAGGAACTGGAAAGTCCATGATGGCTTGGACTTTAGCATTTATGGGTGCCACCTTACCCTGGCCTATGACGTAGCCAAGATAGGTGACAGTAGCACAACCAAAGTCACTCTTGCTCAGGTTAACAGTCAGGTTAGCCTGGGTCAGGCGCTGGAACAACGTCTCTACATCTTTTAGATGTTCTTCCCAGGAGTCACTCCATGTGATCAGGTCATCGATGTATGCACCCGTGTGTGGCAATCCGGCGATTGTAGACTGTATCATCCTTTGGAACGTGGCTGGGGCATTTTTCATGCCAAAGGGTAGGATTTCATACTGGTACAATCCAGATGGTGTGGCAAAAGCAGAGATGCTCTTGGCCCTCTCAGTTAAAGGCACACACCAATAACCCTTCAATAAATCAATCTTGGTCAGAAACTTTGCTTGCCCTACACTATCAATACAATCATCAATCCTAGGTATTGGAAACACCTCAGTTCTAGTTACAGCATTGACTTTGCGATAATCTGTACAGAATCTAGTACTTCCATCAGGTTTTGGAACTAGCACACAGGGTGAACTCCAATCGGAGTTGGAGGGTCTGATAATATCATGTTTTAACATGTACTCAACCTCTTTCTCAGCAATCTTTCTCTTTTCAGGATTCATCCGGTATGGATGCTGTTTTATTGATTTGGCATCACCAACATCTACATCATGAGAGGCTATAGTAACTCTCTTTGGAACATCAGGAAACAAATCCTCATATTTCTTGATCAACCTTTCAAACTGATCTCTCTGTGAGGGTTCTAAGTGCTGGAGTTTTACATCAAGATTTTGCAACACTTCAGTGTTTGACAATTTACATGAAAGAACTTCAGCTTTAATTCTTGGTTCATCATCTTGAAACTCCCCCTCATCTTCACACGTTTCGACCATTGGAGAATCTGAAGTGACAGCTGCAACCCTAGCATTTCTGTCATGATAAGGCTTTAGCAAGTTAATATGACACAATTGTTTTGGTTTTCTCCTATCTGGAGTCTTCACAATGTAATTGAGATCATTGAGTTTTGTCAGAATTTCATAAGGACCATGAAATCTAGCCTGCAATGGATTGGACTGCAAGGGAAACAACACAAGGACCATTTCTCCTGGTTTAAACTCACGGCTTCTAGCCTTATGATCATACCAAGTTTTCATTTTTCCCTGACTTGATTTCAAGTTCTCTTTGGCAAGGTCACAAGCTGCACGCAATCTTTCCTTGAACTTGCTAACATAGTCTAACAGACTGATTTGCGGCTCTTCCTCTTGCCATTGTTCACTCAATAATAGCAAAGGTCCTCTCACTTCATGACCAAACACTAGCTCAAATGGACTGAATCCAGTAGACTCCTGCACTGCTTCTCTAGCTGCAAACAACAGCAAATGAACCCCTTCATCCCAGTCTTTCTCATGGTCATAACAATAAGTCCTCATCATTGTCTTGAGAGTGGAATGAAACCGCTCTAAGGCACCCTGACTTTCTGGATGATAGGCACTAGAAAGAATCTGTTTTGCACCTAGTTCATACACAACCTGCTGAAACAATCCTGAAGTGAAATTGCTACCCTGGTCGGACTGAATTTCCCTGGGAAGGCCAAACAACGTGAAGAACTTTATCAAAGCCTTTGAGATTGCAGTTGCCTTGATGTTACGTAAAGGTATGGCTTCGGGGAATCTGGTAGATGCACACATGATTGTCAACAAGTACTGATTTCCAGATCTAGTCTTGGGTAATGGACCAACGCAATCAACAATGACCCTAGAGAATGGCTCCCCAAATGCTGGGATAGGCTGCAATGGAGCTACAGGTGGGTCTAACTGGTGTTTTCCAACTACCTGACAAGTGTGACAGGTTTTGCAAAAGTTGGAAACGTCTTTCCGAAGCCCAGGCCAAAAGAAGTGTTTCATGATCTTATCAACAGTCTTGTTAACACCAAGATGACCTCCTAAAGGTAAACTATGAGCCATTGTTAAGATCTCATTCCTGTAGACCTTCGGAACAACAATTTGCCTGACCACTGCCCAATCTGCATTGGCAGGGATATCAGGAGGGCGCCACTTCCGCATCAACACACCATCCTTGAGATAATACCCAACTGGAACTGCATCTATTTCTTTATCAGGAAGGGCTCTCCTCTTTAGTACACCAATTTCAGGATCATTAGTTTGCTCCTCAATCAACCGCTTTCTGGACAGAGACAAGTCTCCAGACACATCAGAATCACCAGACCCATCCGGCTGGCTGAATAGAGAACTGATAAAAGTATCTGATAAGTCCTCAAACGGAGAAACCATAATAGGCCAATCAGAGTCATGAGGCGAACCACCTGAGTCCTGACTATTCAATGTACTGGACGGCACCACAACATCATCTTCTTTAGCCTTCTTGGCCATAGCACGAGTCACTGCGCAAGAAGGATACAGAGATGGGTCCTCATCCCCATTTTCAGTGCTCGGCTGTGAAGTAAGATGTACAGGGGGAACTACTTTGCCCCCAGCCAGGTCATTGCCTAGCAACAGAGAAACACCCTTTATAGGTAGACTTGACATAAGTCCCACCTTTACCTGTCCTGTAACTAAATCTGACTTCAAGAATATAGAGCGCAGGGGTACAGATACAGTTCTCCCTTCAATACCTTGTACAAGTATGAAATCCCCTGAAGCGGTCTCATCACGTAACTCCAAGGAGTCCATCAACAAAAGTGACTGAGAAGCTCCGGTATCCCTTAGGATATATATGGGGACAGGAGTAGTATGCTCATTGAGAGCCACAAATCCCTCTGACACAAATGGAAGAAATTCCTCCCTCACGAAGTCAGCTGTATCAGGCTTTTTAGCCCCACAAGAAGCAGGCAATTTAGCAGATTGGTTATCTACTACAGGGGTTTCTAACCTTGTTTTCACAAAGGCATTTGGTTTGGTATCCTTTTCTTTTTCTTTCTTAGCTTTAAGGAACCAACAGTTAGTTGTAACATGACCAGATTTCTTGCAATAACTGCAAACTAGACCACTTTTGTCACTGTCAGCTTTCACACTTTGATCAGACCTGTTACTGGATTTCTGAGCACCATCACCAGATTTGTCTTTGTCTTTGGATAAGGAATCTTGGGTATCACCATAACCCTTTTTCTGAAATTGGGACCATTTATTATTACTGCTAGACTGAAATTTGGACTTATGTGTGAGAACATATTCATCTGCAAATTTGGCAGCTGATTGCAAATTCAGTGCTTGCTTCTCATTAAGGTAGGTCTTAACATCATCTTTAACACAGTTCTTGAATTCTTCAACTAACACCATCTCTTTTAGTGAGTTGAAATCATCCTTGACCTCCATAGAAGTACACCAGCGCTCAAAACAAACCTGCTTCTCATTAGCAAATTCAACATAAGTCTGATTTTCAGATTTCTTCAAACCTCTGAATTTCTGTCGGTAAGCCTCTGGAACCAACTCATAAGCTCTCAAAATAACCTTTTTGACAATCTCATAATCAGAGGAATCATCTGCAGACAAAGCCGAATAGGCTTGTTGAGCTTTACCCTTGAGGACAGTTTGCAACATCAGAGGCCAGTGTTCCTTTGGCCACTGGCAACTCTTTGCTACCTTTTCAAAACACTGGAAATAGTTGTCAACATCCTTTTCTGAAAATGGAGGCACCAGTTTTACCTCCTGGCTAGCCCGAAATTTATTTTCACTTTGAATTTTTATTTTTAGTTGCTCCATTTGGAGTCTTTCTTCTCTATCGAATTTCTCTAATTCAAAATCTCTCTGTCTTGCAAATTTTTCTAACTCAAATTCTCTTTGTTTTTCTTCTCTTGCTAATTTTTCTAACTCAAACTGCCTTTGTTTTTCTTTTTCTTCCCTCTCAAATTTTCTTTGTTTCTCTTTTTCCTCCCTTTCTTTTTCTCTTTCTTCCCTTTCTTTCTCTTTTTCCTCTCTTTCTTTTTCTCTTTCCTCCCTTTCAATCTCTAGCATTTTTAATTTAAGTTCCATTTCTATATTTGGATTTTCCACTGGAAACTGTTCCAGATCTCCTGGTGCAAACACATTTTCATCAATGTAATATTCAACTATCTCTCTAGCCAGTCTTGCTTTTCGCATGGCTGGTTTTACCTCTGTCAGCTCCAACTGTCTGCAAATTTCTAGCAGTTCTGTCTTTTTAAAAGACTTCAAAACCCCTACGGTTGGTGATGCCAAGAAATCATCCATTGCTGTTGTCAATATATATCTAGGAAAATTCACAAAAACAATTTTACAATTTGGAATGTTAGATTTTCAATAAATTACTCACACAATGGTCTCTCCCGGACGAGCCCCCAATTTGTTATGGCCCCAATTTGTTATTACATTTACAATGTAACAGCAACAGCAAGGGATGACAGACACAATTTTAACAACTAAAACACATTTAATTTTTAAACAAAGACAAAGACTAATAACAACCTACAACTAAAGACCAAGATTGATAAATAAGAAAAAACAGAAATAATTACAGTCCCTTTTTAGTGGGGTGGCTTGGTGATGTCCTGGATGAAGAAAATGCTCAAACACAGTCAAAGAAATCCACAAAAGAAACGTCACAGGTCTTGAACAGAATGGCAGGTCTGGTCATCTTCTTGCAATTTCTCCTACTACTTTACTGTCTCAATTCTTTTCCTTATATACTCTTTTGCAGACCCCACCCACATTCAGACCTCTTTTTTTTAACTTTCTGAGACTTGCCCCAGACATGTCCAGGACATGTCTAAACATGACTCCAGTCTGAGCTTAACAAAAAAAAGGTAAATACTGCCATCTAGTGGCCTATATTCACATTACAAGAGCGCTGTATATCATTTGTAAATGGAGATTTGTTACATACTGACCTTACTGGTCAGCTATTTATTTTGTTCTTCACCAGCCTCTGGTGGTGTGTCTGTAGCAAAACGTCTGATGTAATACTTCTATGTTATGGACTTGTGCTTTCTAGAAGCTTCTGGAATCTTCCTGCCTGGAGGGGGCCTGATTACCCTGGAACCCTGTAGATCTTTCCAAAATGTCGCTAGTCTATATAAATGCTGAGATTTTTGTCAGAGCTGGGCAGAGTTTTTTTTTAGGCAACAGAGTTAAATAGTGGCATTAGAGCGTTATTAGAGGATTGAACAGTGGATTTTTTTTTGTATAAGTTTTTTTTAATAAGTAAAGAAAAAATTAGTTTGTTATCATTGCTGGTTTTCTTTGTTGTGATTTTTAAGTCATAACAATATAAAAACACAAATCACCAGTACTAACAACAGGGAGGCTATCTTGACAGGACCAGTGGGCTAACCCAAGATTTAGGGTTAGGGCTCAGGGTTTACTCCCATAGATCGCTGCGTTTTGCATTACTAGGGGCGGCGATAAGAGCCACAGCATGCGGTCTCTGGCATGTGAGAGGCAAGGTAGTGCGGCCACTTGCTAATGATAAGCCATATGTTGCGCATCACATGCCGCTGGAGATGGGGAGACCAGAAATGGGCATTCCTTGCCGTCCGTCTGTGATCAACATTATAGACGCAGCCAAGCCGGTAAAGTGAGCTGGCGTTACTGTGCAAATATACTAAGCAATAAAAAAAACGCAAATTAAAGGCAGAATAATTTTGCGCGTAATTATTGAAAAACAAATTTATTACTAACGTGTGCACATTTACACTTGTTTCATCAAACTTTCCTTTGTTTTGCAGTCACTTTGAGTAACCATAAGAGCACATTAACTAACTAGTCACTTGCGTTTCTTTTGTTGCTAAGTATATTTTTGCTATTTTATTTTTAATGGATGAATGGCCGTAATATGTAGCAAATCAACTGCCACACTTCATGTAGCGCGGCAAAATGTACAGTAAGCTAAGGGCGCTGTTGTGACATCCTGGAACCATGTACGCAGCCAACACTCACCTTACTTTTTCCATATTAAAATGATATGGATATATCCATGAACTGAGTTGTATATTTCCATTACTTTGAATAGCACCAATTCACATTGCTCTATTTTGATGCGTTATGCATGTCAGCTGAGTAGCATCTAACATAATGTCCATGAGTGCATTAATAGCACTACATAAATTCAGTTTGAGCACTGCTTAGCGAACCATTTAATAACCATTCTTCATTCTTAAATTACTTAGACCTTCATGCTTGATGGCGAAATTTTTCAGCAACTTGACAGATGAGATCCAAAATAACTTTTTTGTGCGTGATCAGAACAAGCACTGAACATTCATTATTTGTGGTACAGCCTTTATTAGACCGAAGTTTTCCGTAGGTGGAAACGTCAGAGTATATGAAATCCAAACTTATGTTCGTGAGCAGCATCTGAGGTCAACGGGAGTAATGCAGGTAGATTCGATGGTGTGGCTTATAGAAAGGCACGGCCTCCAGTTCGCTGACTTGCAGAACTTCATGGATAAACTGTTCAATGCACTCCATGAGGGACAGATATCTCTGGGGAAAGACAGAAAAAAGGAGATTTAAAACAAAGGTAAAAAATTACGCAGTACAATGTACGAAACATTTCATGGTAGACCCACATTTTACTATACTCCACGGGATGGTTAAGTAGTACGAAGCTAAGTTACGTTGACTAAAAGTAAATTGGCTTACCAGAATTGACAAAAGTTGAAGGCTCCTGACTTTAAAACATATCGGTTTATAAGGCACGTGCAGTGCGTAGTGTTTGTTGTCTTGAATCGGAAGATAATGGACGTCGCACGCAGATCAGCAAGAATCGCCTGACTCCATTAATGTCGTTATTCATTGTTGAACTAAAAAGGACTCGGGCCTGGGGTGCGTTTCCCAAAAGCGTAGTTGCAGCAACTTGCGTAGTTCATCCATTCACAGTCAATGGTTCCAACTATGGAAGTAGCATCTGATTGAGAAATGCACTCCTGGGCAATGTTACGTTACACAACAGCAAGTCAACTATTTTGCCGACATTTGAGTAACAATCGTTTGAAACATTTGATATTGCATGGGTTTTAAAATTGTATCTCAAACTAAGATTAAACCTTTCCCGGCGCCTATGTTTTGTTTTCCGTTCTGCTCATATGTACATCAGGGTGCAGTTTGCAGTGGTCAGAATTCTATCTCCGGAGAAAAGTGATCGTGAACATGCACCCTGTGTAGGAGTTCCACGAGCGCGAGCAGTTGTCATGGACACCTCGAATACCAGCACGTTCATGAGCCCCACACCACGCATGTGTGAGCAAAAAGTCACACAGCGCATGTCCACGTGGGTCCGGAAGCTTGGCCCCCATGTCGGCGTGCTGCGCCATTGAGCAATTTCCACTGAAATTAATGGGCAGCCATTTTCCAATTGTATATCCAGTGAAATATAAAACATCTTTGATAGGGATGTTGAGAATTACGAAATGAGCCAATAGCGACAACCAGATAAATGCAAAAAGGCTTTATTTCTGAAGGGGGAAACCCCCCAACAGAGCTGGCAAGGGTACAGAGTCCACAATCCAAAAACAGTATCCAATGGGCGTAATCCAGAATCGTAACCAGGGCACCAATAACAAAGTTCGTGGTCAGACAAAGGGTTCGGTACGCAGGCGTAGGTTTGTAGGAGAAAAACTCATAAGCCAAAGACAGTCCGAATCCAAAACCAGGGCAGTAATCACAAAATCAAGGTCTGGCAGAAAAAGGTCAAAACTCACAGATGCAACAATATCCAAAAAGGGCAAACCAAAATCAATAGTCGGGCAATCCAGTCAGAAAGATAAACGCTGAGAAATCGAGGCGAGAAACGTAGCACAAGAAAACTAGGGAGAACGATCTGACAAGAGTGAGAACCAAACAGACATCTTATATACACATCCGGGGTAAACACATGACCAGGGAGAACAGGTGCAATCAATAGTGACAATGATTAGGGAGAGACACATGAGGGATAAACTAATTACATGAATTTGGCTGTAGCCAAAATGCAGAAAGGGATCACAAGACAAACCTAAGTACAAAACAACAGCTCCGGTTAAGGAGTACTAAAGTGCCAAGATAAAAGAAAAGGAAAGCACAAAGTATAAGTGGAAATCCACAGAAACTTGCAGCAGAGATAATTAGGGATAGGCAAGGAGGCGAAGACTAGAATTGGGCGACAGCTGAGAGATCATTAGTCAATTAGTAAGTGCAGCTATACAATCCCAAGTGCTTGTTAGTAAGTTAGTCCAAATATACAAGGTTAGTGTGGATTAGTATTTAGCAAAAACAATAAACTGTTAGTATGTGTTAGTAAGACAGTAAAAGAGAGAGGAAGGAAGAACACAAGATAATGAAAGAAGATTGAAACCCAGAAACCAATAAATCACCCGAATGAGTGCCACACAAGACCAGGGACCGTGAGCAAAGATACACACCTGACAAGACAGGGGAGACAAAGTGTAAAGCATGGAAATGAAAACATGGCATGGAATCTAGGAATCTATGGCAAAGACTAGGAATACACAAGACATGAAAAATAATAAAACAAGAAATCTAAAATTACCAAAACACATTACATAATTCTAAGAATAGTCAGACAGAGCAGTGGTCACTAAACACAAAAATCATAAAGCATGGCAAAGCCAGGTACAGAACTTAAACATGAGATGCAGAATCCAGAATCCCGACAGATGTTCATGAAGTTAAGCAGCGATAAAGGCTTTTGAATGTGAATCTTAGAAATTGCCATCATGATCTGTATGTCCGAGAGACGTTTCGTTTACTGTCTCGGTCAAGATTGATTTCACAATCGTATGTACTCTGTGGGGTGGGACCAAGGACCATACTGCACGTGAAAAGCATGGCACAGAGGATACTCACATGAAAAGCGCATAACAGTGATTACGTGTAGCGCAAGGTATTACAGCAATCCAGTTTTGCGAGGTTTATCACGAACAACTAATCAAGGAAGCGACTATTCGTAAGATTAATATTTACTATCGCGAATGCATATGCTGCGCCTGCCCTAGCAACCCAGTGTGTCATCAGTGACATGACAGCCGCTGTTAACAACATGCAGCTGACAAGAATAGCAGCATTTGAAACTAAACTCTAAATTTCCTTAACTGGACGTACGCTTGACGTGTTTTCATATCCCAATGTTTCCCTGGGTACCCAAACATCAATCGATGTTTGGAGTAGGTTGAATACATTATTTTAATCTCGTCATCCAGACACAAAATGTACGCTGCACACCCTAGAATGTTGCAGGACGAAAAACATTCCTGTTGATAGTCCGAATCAACGCTGTAAACTGCCTTTTACTATGGGGAAAGCGAAAGAACTTATAATTACCCACCTTTTAAATAGGATTTGTGCATCGTCTGCCCCACATAGTCTGCAAAGAGCATGCGCACACCAAATCTCGATTTTTTTCATGTCCTAAAACCGAAAGGGTCTATTCTGCTGAAGAATCGGTTAGTGTGTGGTGTGCTCCGTAGTGCACACCACGCACTATAAGATCGGAAGAGAGAAAGATCTTGTGCGATCTGTCTTTTGTTTTCATCAAGGTTGTGGTCTCTAAATCTGTGAAGGTTTGAAGAATCCTGTAGTGCAGTGATTCCCAAAGTGTGGGCCGCGGCCCCCTGGTGGGCCATGGTGGTACTGCAGGTGGGCCGTGAGAGGTAATTAAAAATATGATTCATTTTTGCAAATATGATTTTTTATGATTTTTATTGTAAAATATTTATTGCACGACTTAAAAAAATATTTAGAAGTAATAACCTATTGAGTGTTATTTATGGAGTTAAATTACTGCCAAAACCTTGTATACAAACCGAACATGTTTTACAAATGCACCACGATTCACAAACAAATACAATGTGATTTGCAAATATAAAAATGATTCACGTGCAAACAAAGTGTGGTTTGCAAATATAAAAACGATTTGCAAACAAATACAGTGTGATTTGCAAATATAAAAACGATTCACGTACAAACTAGGTGTGATTTGCAAATATAAAAACGATTTGCAAACAAATACAGAGTGGTTTGCAAATACAAAACACCATTAACAAACGAATGTTTTCAGTTTTACAAATACAAAACGTACCGATTACAAGTATACGACGAGAACCATTTCCTACAAGTACAAATCACTTTTGGCAGTTTTCTACCGCTGACATGGCGTAAAGGATTTTCTCACAAATGTCCTCACTGTTATTGTCCCTGTTAAACAGCAGGTGGGGCTATGACTCAATATCCTACATCTCTACACCGTGAAGTTGAACAGAATAGAGAACGGCCGCCAGCGACAACCGTGGACATGAGGATGATGGCTGAGGCTAAATAAAAACGCAGTGTCTTCGTGTTCGAAATAATTCCGTGTCCGACAGTGGGATGGTGTCAATATAACTACGTGTCCGACAGTCGATTATTGTTTTTAATCTCTTGAAGTCTACTGAATCTTTTAGATAGCCTATTAAACGTGAATGTTTGATCAGATGGCTCAGTTCTTCAAGATGGGTACCGAGAATTTCAATCAATGTTTCTGTTAAGCTCTGCTCAATAAAGTGTTCTGATTGTTAGTGATATATTTTTATTTTCCATTTCATTATAAATCTGTGCCCGTATTCACAAAGCATCTTATCTTAGCGCTAGGAGTACTCCTAAGTCGCGCTAAAACATTTATGATAAAACAATCTTAAAATTCACAAAACCGCTGAGAGCAACTTTTAGTGAAGAAAATTGGTAACTCCTAGAATAGGGGTAGCTCTGAGATAGGCGGGAGTAATCTCCGTTGCTATGGCTGATGTCAATTCTCATGCACGAGTCTTGGAACAATGAGCACGGTGATTGGTTGTTTGGTGGCAGGGCAACCCATTGAAAAAAAATATCCCACATACAACCCATGGAGGAAAAAATGGGAAAATAGTCCAAGGGACTGGTTTGTCCAAAAAAATAATGGCAGTTGTTACGGGTTCGGCAGTTTTCAAATGCATTTCAAAGTAGAGTGGTACGACAATCCCCTTTTTAAACACTGCCCTAACTCTAAGCCTAACCTTAACTTTAACATTGACATTAAAATAATTTTCTTCCCTTCAATTATAATAATTTAAAACACGGTTACTTTTAAGCAAGTTATTGTTAACATACAAAGCATTGGTTTTTTTAGATTCGTTTTAAGATAATAGTATATTGAGCACTTTTGAAAATTGCAATGCACGGTCCCCGCATATCACGCTCTAGGCAAATAAACGTACATAGGAAAGAGATAATTGTAAAAACATTAATAGCATTAAACAAGTTATTAATGAAACGCGTCACTTGCCCCAATAGCTACTTGTTACCCGATGAGAATGAGAATATGTTGCGATCATTTAAATGTCGAGCCGTTCAAGTTTGTTTGCCCTAAACTGTCATGGATGTAAGTTCAAAAATGACGCGAAAGCCCAGCTGGAGCCAAGACCAGTTACTGCAGCTGGGCCAGTTGGTGCTGGAGCGAAAGCATGTACCCTAATCAGAGGGAAAATTGGCTCGGGGGTGAACAGCAAATCCAAGCGGTATGCGTGGGATAATATCAGCCAACAGATCGTTGCAGCGTTACCCTCGGTGTCTCGGATGGCTAAAAGTTGCTCTCAGCGGTTTTGTGAATTAGGCTACTTTTTAGATTTTACTCCTACATAAAATGTTTTAGCGCGAATGAGGAGTACTCCTAGCGCTAAGATAAGATGCTTTGTGAATACCGGCCCAGATTTATAACGAAATGGAAAATAAAAATATATCACTATCAATCAGAACACTTTATTGAGCAGAGCTTAAACAGAAACATTGATTGGGTACCCATCTTGAAGAACTGAGCCATCTGATCAAACATTCACGTTTAATAGGCTATCTAAAAGATTCAGTAGACTTCAAGAGATTAAAAACAATAATCGACTGTCGGACACGTAGTTATATTGACACCATCCCACTGTCGGACACGGAATTATTTCGAACACGAAGACACTGCGTTTTTATTTAGCCTCAGCCATCATCCTCATGTCCACGGTTGTCGCTGGCGGCCGTTCTCTATTCTGTTCAACTTCACGGTGTAGAGATGTAGGATATTGAGTCATAGCCCCACCTGCTGTTTAACAGGGACAATAACAGTGAGGACATTTGTGAGAAAATCCTTTACGCCATGTCAGCGGTAGAAAACTGCCAAAAGTGATTTGTACTTGTAGGAAATGGTTCGCGTCGTATACTTGTAATCGGTACGTTTTGTATTTGTAAAACTGAAAACATTCGTTTGTTAATGGTGTTTTGTATTTGCAAACCACCCTGTATTTGTTTGCAAATCGTTTTTATATTTGCAAATCACACCTAGTTTGTACGTGAATCGTTTTTATATTTGCAAATCACACTGTATTTGTTTGCAAATCGTTTTTATATTTGCAAACCACACTTTGTTTGCACGTGAATCATTTTTATATTTGCAAATCACATTGTATTTGTTTGTGAATCGTGGTGCATTTGTAAAACATGTTCGGATTGTATACAAGGTTTTGGCAGTAATTTAACTCCATAGTTATTGACCTCACAATATTTTAGGAACCTTATATAGTTTATGATCGGAACGTAGCTTTCTGGTCATCATGACCGGGGGTCATAATCGGAGGAGCACGTACTGTGTTCGATAATTAATTCTGTCTTGTCTGTACACCACAGATTAAAAGTTTGGGCTTCCTTTATCCCCCTGCTTTCATTTCAATCCTGAATATTTATAATAATAATAATATTAACAAATAAATGAATAAAATAAATAAATAAAAAACAACAATTATTGTTGTTGTTTTTTAATTATTTTATTTATTTTATTTTCTTAACAACAACAACAACAACAATTATTGTTGCTCTTAAGTGTTCTGAGAATGCATAATTTCGTCTATGTACTGTTTATAGGACAAAGGTGGGCCGCGGACATTTTTTAGATTTTCAAGTGGGCCCTGATTTGGAAAAGTTTGGGAACCCCTGCTGTAGTGTGTACCAGGCTTAACTCATCAACACTAGGAAAAGAGGCCTAAAAAGCCGGCAGTTAAAATGGAAGCGCCGAGAGTAAGTGCTATGGAAACGACACATCCTCTCGTCGCATCGATGTGAACTGGCAGCTTTCAGAACATTGCAGACCGGTGTGTCGCAAGTAGTTGGAAGTTTCAACCCGTCTCGTCGCAAATCTTTGGTCTGAACTTTAATCCTCACTTAATAAAAACGTCTAGCAGATGCACTACTATATTATCTCTTTGATATCGAATTTGGTTGCCAATGTTACTTAAATATCTTGTTGCATTTTTTTTTTACGTTTCAGTGCATATAGGCTACTTATCCGCGACCGCTCTCCTTGGTACTAAAGCGGCCACGTTGACCACGGTTAAAGCGTCAACATAACCAACCTTTAAAATCGTTTTTAAAATTAACAAATTTGAATCATCAATTAATTGAATCATTAAATGTATTTAAAACAATATATATTATTTTTATATATTTTTTTAAAGAAAAGTTTAGGGTGGGCCTGTAGAGGAGTGGGTGAGCCTAGGTCCACCTAGGCCAACCCATAAAGTCGTGCCTGGTATCCGTGTCTGCACCGGCGCCTGACTTCAGCCGTGTAAATGGAATTATATGTTTAGTCAGACTATGAGAAATTCGATTTAGGGCAATTCCAGTCAGAGTAACATGTTACGCATTTTAAAAATCTGGTTATAGTCGGACTAACACAATGATTCAATCTTCTCTTGCGTCATGTAAACGCACTGTGTGTCTGAACAATAATCTGCTCCAAAATTTTAGATACAAATGTAAATTTGGAGATTAGTTGGTAATTTGACAGCTCAATAGGATCAAGGCAGGTTCTTTCAGAAAAGATGGACAATTGCAATTGCACAGATTTAGAGGCCAGCATCCGTAAATTCTGAAATTTAATTGCTAAATGATTATGTAACTAAATTTACAAATATTTTCCTACACTGGAATAATTTTCCACTGTCTCTGTGACACAAGTACTGACTAATAAAGCTTTAAATAGGCTCCTGCTCAACAGGAAAAATTGGCAATATTAGTTTTCTGCTCAAAGGGGTAAAGGAGCCTGGACAGAAGAATATCCAGCAAACTGGAAGACAGCTGCATATGTGCAGTAATATCCAGAAGTTTATGCATCGATATTGAGGCAAACTTCATCAGTAAAATGGGTGAAGGGGTGGGTCCAACGCAGCTTGAGGCAAGGGAATGAGTAATATTGGATTAACTCATGCTTATTTTATGTGTTCATAAAGGATAAGGTTGTAAACCAATACAGTAAGTTACTTTACCAGTGACCAAAATGTCACTAGTTCAAGGCCCTGATGGGGTTTGGGATTCTGACTTGATCTCGAGAGATGAAATTTGGAAGAACTCTGCTGTTGGGCCCTTGTTCAAGGCCCTTAACTCCAAAATTGCTCCTGGAGCTTTAACCTTATTTCTCACGGTTTATTTACACAGCAGTTAAAAAAACTGAAAAATTATTAGAATAAAATTTTAATCACAGTGTCCTCTGAATTAACTGTGACACAAAGAGCAGAAGACACATATACAATTTTATGGAGAGATTATTTTCTCTTGAAATCAAATTTCATAATCTTTCTCAAAACAGCCTCATTGGATATGTCTCATATGCTGTCAAACTCATCATTTTTAGACTCACTGGGTCTCATTCATGAAATGTGAGCAGAACGAATTTGTGTGTAAACTGTTCGCAGATGGAAATTTACGTGAATCTCCGCATTCATCAATATTTTACCCAGACAGCAGGCACCTCCGCTTCGGATCTGCCCCGGCTCTGAGCCGGATCAGCTGGACCAGGGCAGATTCGGAGCGGAGGTGCTTGCTATCTGGGAAGTAGCTCCGATCTTTTCATAGCTACTAACAAAATCTACGCATGCTGCTGACCATGCGTTGTGCTTGTGTAAATTTAAGAATGCACATAAATAATGCTTGTCACTGTTGGAAATTGCCATTTTAATTCATATTGCGCTCTGTTATGTACACAATATGCAGATGCCTATGAAACACATATATAGCCTAAACATGATAAAGGGCATGATATAGCCTAAACATGTCAAATGATTAAAAATATATCACATTTAGTTGAATTTGTTGGCAATTGGCAGGTTTAAGATCCAGATTAGGTTCATGATTGTGAATTATATAAGTGAATTGACTCAATAGATTACACGTTCTTTCTACTTGTTGAATAGTGATAATAAAAAAATAAAATTGGAGGCATGTCGCCGTCTCCATCAGGTATAATTCCTGACAGAGAGGTCTCCTCTGGCCAGCGAAGCGCTTATCTGCAGTTGATGGTTCGTCCCATGAATAACAAAAGGTCGCAAATGACATTCCTGATGAAACCTGTTTTTCTGCACCACGATAGTACTTTGTGGCGCTGAAAAACAGGTTTCATCAGGAATGTCATTTGCGACCTTTTGTTATTCATGGGATGAGTTGTGACTGTGAGCCTCCTCCTCCTGTGGCTGCTGTATTTTTTGTGTGCGCTTATGCGTTTCTTTGCCTCCAGTTTCATGTCAAACCATTTACTCTTCACCTCAGACATGGTTCTTTGGACTACAGAGACAACATTAACAGCACCTGTCTCCTCCCTCCAGGCCTTCGCTTTGCCTGCCCCTGTCACACCACTGCTAACAGATGAAAATAAAATGCTTTTTCTTAACTCCACCCAAAATTATTTCTGTCTCCGCTTCGGAATAACTCTTTTTTTCCTTCTCTCTCTTTCTTTGTTTGAGCCATGACTGACAGGTCGACTGGATGCATCTACACCTCCTTATATGGTGGTCATTGGCAATTCATGGGCGGGGATTTATGCTAATAACAGATGACCGAGAGCGCGCTGTCACTTTACGATGGATTGGCATTCATGATCATACACACGTGTTTACGATCAGATCTGAGTTTTCCGCGGTGTTCATGAATCCGGAGTAGGTTGTTAGTAGCGTAGGATTTTATGTGCAAATCTAGGCACAAATTTACTAACGTTTCATGAATGACACTCACTGTCTATATTACATTTTGTGTTCTTTTTGTTTTTTGTCTTCTCTAGGGCCCCAAAAGGACACAAACTACAGAAGTTATTGGAGGAGGTAAACTTAACTATGCACCTTGATTACATCTGCTTGAACTGGAATGAAATTATGAAATTCATCATTCACACAATTTTAATCTGTAAGGATTGTCTAGATTAATGTTAGGAAATAAATCATCCAGAGTCCTAAACTTACTTAATTAAGCTGTGTAATCAAGTCATGCATTTTTGAACAAACTAGAGATCATCTGTTGTCCTTAATTTTTGACTAAGTAATGAATCTGAGCAACGAATCTTAAAATAGGGATTTTATGTTTTATCTGCTATCCCTTATTAGTTAAATGATAAGTTGGCTGTTATGGACCATTTGTTATTATTTGTGACACAATTTTGACTGTAGCAACTGAGAAAATGTTTGAATGTAGTCAACGAATGTACTGATAGGGGGTCTGCTGACTATCTGACTGCATTCAGGCCAATGTGAAACCAGTTGGTCTAATATCATTTCTCTGCCCACTACCCTGCCTTTCTCCCACTCATGTGCATGGGATTCAAAATTGGCAAAACTCCATGCATGTAACACTGTCCTGTGAACATGTCAAAGTATTTCATGGGCGAGCAAATCTTTCATAAAAAGTATTTTATGCTTTAGGCACCCTCAGGGCTCCTTAAAAAAACAAGAAGGCTAAATTTCTAATAAATACTAATACCTTTTCTGTGTTTTCTCTAAGGATATCCAGCGGCAGGCAGCTTGGCTATGGAATCAGTTCGTACTGCATCTCTTATCCCCAGCCTGGCCCTGTCTCCTCACATCACTAGCCTGAGATCAAACTCTGGACTGCAATATCAAATAACCAGTCAGCCTTCAGTCAACAGTGGTATGCAAACTAAAATACAGACTGTGTTGATTGCTTACGAGTACAGAGATGTGTGTATCCTGAAAGCAACAGTGTATGCTAGATCTGCACTTTAGCACATTGAACTTGGAGAGAAGACGACTGCGTTGTCGAAGTGAAGTGCAGAATTCCTCATTAATTTGAGGGTATGTACAAGAGTGAATTGTATTGTGAATTCCTCTGGATTTCAATTCCTTTGTGTATATAGACCCACAGTGCCCTATTTTAAAGACACAAAATATGACCTCCTCTGGCAGAAATGCACAGTTGTGTATATCACTTGGAAGAGTAGGGTATACACTTTCTAATGAGAGCAAATCAATGTATTCACTCGTCTTGGCTTTACTCATGGAAGTTATGCCCCATTAGACACTATAACAAGTGGTCTGAAGCAATGCTTTTGAGAAAACAAGCACTTCTCATAGCCTTCTGGAATGAGCTGAAAATTCTGGAGCAATGTCTGCATCGTTATCAGCTAGCTAGCTAATGCGATGTTATGGCAAAGTTATGGCATTTTTCAGCCGAAAACTAATGACTTCATGTGACTTATTTAATCAATAATGCAAATTATATGGGAAAGTCATGAAAATAACAGTCAGTAACGTCTTATCCTGCAGGGGTATCGTCAATTGCTGAATGATGATCCAGAGTAAGGATGGATTCAGACGATGTTTCTCATAATTCCCGTTTCACTTAACAGTTGTTGCTGAATGCAAGGGCTCAGGGCTCTTTAAAAAAACAAGAAGGCTAAATTTCTTATAAATACCAATACCTTTTCTGTGTTTTCTCTAAGGATATCCAGCGGCAGGCAGCTTGGCTATGGAATCAGTTCGTACTGAATCTCTTATCCCCAACCTGGCTCTGTCTCCTCAACCCACTGGCCTGAGATCAAACTCTGGACTGCAATATCAAATAACCAGTCAGCCTTCAGTCAACAGTGGTATGCAAACTAAAATACAGACTGTGTTGATTGCTTACGAGTACAGAGATGTGTGTATCCTGAAAGCAACAGTGTATGCTAGATCTGCACTTTAGCACATTGAACTTGGAGAGAAGACGACTGCGTAGTCGAAGTGAAGTGCAGAATTCCTCATTAATTTTAGGGTATGTACAAGAGTGAATTGTATTGTGAATTCCTCTGGATTTCAATTCCTTTGTTTATATAGACCCACAGTGCCCTATTTTAAAGACACAAAATATGACCTCCTCTGGCAGAAATGCACAGTTGTGTATATCACTTGGAAGAGTAGGGTATACACTTTGTAATGAGAGCAAATCAATGTATTCACTCGTCTTGGCTTTACTTATGGAAGTTATGCCCCATTAGACACTATAACAAGTGGTCTGAAGCAATGCTTTTGAGAAAACAAGCACTTCTCATAGCCTTCTGGAATGAGCTGAAAATTCTGGAGCAATGTCTGCATCGTTATCAGCTAGCTAGCTAATGCGATGTTATGGCAAAGTTATGGCATTTTTCAGCCGAAAACTAATGAATTCATGTGACTTATTTCATCAATAATGCAAATTATATGGGAAAGTCATGAAAATAACAGTCAGTAACGTCTTATCCTGCAGGGGTATCGTCAATTGCTGAATGATGA
The DNA here is from genome assembly GCA_029721435.1 of Gymnothorax reevesii. NCBI lineage: Eukaryota > Metazoa > Chordata > Actinopteri > Anguilliformes > Muraenidae > Gymnothorax > Gymnothorax reevesii. The sequence goes on along the minus strand of CM056586.1, from coordinate 61,452,285 downwards.
TCCAGAGTAAGGATGGATTCAGACGATGTTTCTCATAATTCCCGTTTCACTTAACAGTTGTTGCTGAATGCAAGGGCTCAGGGCTCTTTAAAAAAACAAGAAGGCTAAATTTCTTATAAATACCAATACCTTTTCTGTGTTTTCTCTAAGGATATCCAGCGGCAGGCAGCTTGGCTATGGAATCAGTTCGTACTGAATCTCTTATCCCCAACCTGGCTCTGTCTCCTCAACCCACTGGCCTGAGATCAAACTCTGGACTGCAATATCAAATAACCAGTCAGCCTTCAGTCAACAGTGGTATGCAAACTAAAATACAGACTGTGTTGATTGCTTACGAGTACAGAGATGTGTGTATCCTGAAAGCAACAGTGTATGCTAGATCTGCACTTTAGCACATTGAACTTGGAGAGAAGACGACTGCGTAGTCGAAGTGAAGTGCAGAATTCCTCATTAATTTTAGGGTATGTACAAGAGTGAATTGTATTGTGAATTCCTCTGGATTTCAATTCCTTTGTTTATATAGACCCACAGTGCCCTATTTTAAAGACACAAAATATGACCTCCTCTGGCAGAAATGCACAGTTGTGTATATCACTTGGAAGAGTAGGGTATACTCTTTGTAATGAGAGCAAATCAATGTATTCACTCGTCTTGGCTTTACTTATGGAAGTTATGCCCCATTAGACACTATAACAAGTGGTCTGAAGCAATGCTTTTGAGAAAACAAGCACTTCTCATAGCCTTCTGGAATGAGCTGAAAATTCTGGAGCAATGTCTGCATCGTTATCAGCTAGCTAGCTAATGCGATGTTATGGCAAAGTTATGGCATTTTTCAGCCGAAAACTAATGAATTCATGTGACTTATTTAATCAATAATGCAAATTATATGGGAAAGTCATGAAAATTACAGTCAGTAACGTCTTACCCTGCAGGGGGATGGTCAATTGCTGAATGATGATCCAGAGTAAGGATGGATTCAGACGATGTTTCTCATAATTCCCGTTTCACTTAACAGTTGTTGCTGAATGCAAGGGCTCAGGGCTCCTTAAAAAAACAAGAAGGCTAAATTTCTTATAAATACGAATACCTTTTCTGTGTTTTCTCTAAGGATATCCAGTGGCAGGCACCTTGGCTATGGAATCATTTCGTACTGCACCTCTTATCCCCAACCTGGCTCCGTCTCCTCAACCCACTGGCCTGAGATCAAACTCTGGACTGCAACATCAAATAACCAGTCAGCCTTCAGTCGATAGAGGTATGTAAAGTAAAATACAGACTGTGTTGATTGCTTACGAGTACAGAGATGTACAAAACCCAAAACCAGTGAAGTTGGCACGTTATGTAAATCGTACATATAAACAGAATACAATGATTTGCAAATCCTTTTAAACTTATATTCAATTGAATACACTGCAAAGACAAGATGTTTAATGTTCAAACTGAGAAACTTAATTTTTTTTTTGCAAATAATCATTAACTTAGAATTTAAAGGCAGCAATACATTGCAAATAAGTTGGCACAAGGGCCTTTTTACCACTGTGTTACATCGCCTTTCCTTGTAACGACACTCAGTAAAAGTTTGGGAACTGAGGAGACCAATTTTTGAAGCTTTTCAGGTGGAACTCTTTCCCATTCTTGCTTGATGTACGGCTTAAGTTGTTCAACAGTCCGGGGTCTCCGTTGTCGTATTTTACGCTTCATAATGCGCCACACATTTTCAATGGGAGACAGGTCTGGACTACAGGCAAGCCAGTCTAGTACCCGCACTCTTTTACTACGGAGCCATGCTTTTGTAACACGTGCAGAATGTGGCTTGGCATTGTCTTGCTGAAATAAGCAGGGGCGTCCATGAAAAAGACGTTGCTTGGATGGCAACATATGTTGCTCCAAAACCTGTATGTACCTTTCAGCATTAATGGTGCCTTCACATATGCATAAGTTGCCCATGCCTTGGGCACTAATACACCCCCATACCATCACAGATGCTGGCTTTTGAACTTTGCGCCTATAACAGTCTGGATGGTTCTTTTCCTCTTTGGTCCGGAGGACACGACGTCCACAGTTTCCAAAAACAATTTGAAATGTGGACTCGTCAGACCACAAAACACTTTTCCACTTTGCATCAGTCCATCTTAGATGAGGCGTTTCTCGGTGCTGTTGATAAATGGCTTTCGCTTTGCATTGAAGAGTTTTAACTTGCACTTGCAGATGTAGCGACGAACTGTAGTTACTGACAGTGGTTTTCTGAAGTGTTCCTTAGCCCATGTGGTGATGTCCTTTACACACTGATGTCGGTTTTTGATGCAATACCGCCTGAGGGATCGAAGGTCACGGGCATTCAATGTTGGTTTTCGGCCTTGTCGCTTATGTGCAGTGATTACTCCAGATTCTCTGAACCTTTTGACGATATTATGGACCGTAGATGATGAAATCCCTAAATTTCTAGCAATAGCTCGTTGAGGAATGTTGTTTTTAAACTGTTCGACTATCAGCTCACGCATTTGTTCACTAAGTGGTGACCCTCGCCCCATCCTAGTTTGTGAATGACTGAGCATTTCAGGGAAGCTGCTTTTATACCCAATCATGGCACCCACCTGTTCCCAATTAGCCTGTTCATCTGTGGGATGTTCCAAATAAGTGTTTGATGAGCATTCCTCAACTCTCTGTCTTTTTTGCCACTTGTGCCAGCTTTTTTGAAACATGTTTCAGGCATCAAATTCCAAATGAGCTAATATTTGCAAAAAATTACAAAGTTTACCTGTTCGAACATTAAGTAACTTGTCTTTGCAGTGTATTCAATTGAATATAGGTTGAAAAGCATTTGCAAATCATTGTATTCTGTTTTTATTTACGATTTACACAATATGCCAAATTCACTGGTTTTGGGTTTTGTATGTATAGGCAACAGTGTATGGTAGATCTGCATTTTAGCACATTGAATTTGGGCAGAAGACGACTGCATAGTGCATAGTTGAACTGAAGTGCAGAATTCCTCATTAATTTGAGGGTATGTACATCAAGAGTGAATTCCTTTGGATTTCAATTCCTTTGTGTATATAGACCCACATTTCCTTATTTTAAAGACACCAAATATGACCTCCTCTTACAGAAACACATAGTTGTATATGTAAAGGCTGGTAATTGTGGAGTTTCAGATGCCGTGGCAGGTGAAGGTGCACCAAGCACAGAGCCGGCACAGCTGAAAGTGAGAGTGAGAATGGAAGGGAAAAAAGCTTGCGTTTCTGAACACATGAAAGACTTAAGTGCCAGAAACAAGGCGAGCAACAACAGAGGAAAAGAAATCTCAATTAACGAGAAAATAACAAGGCACCAAACAATTGTGCCAAAAATATCCTAAAGAAGCAGAGCTTTCCAGAAATAAAGATAAAGTCTGACAAACCCTGACTAAAGAATTCTCAAGCCGAAGCGAGTAACATGAAAGCAGACAGGGACGAGAGTAACAAAGAAAGCAAAAAGCACATACACAAACCATGACAGGATATTACTTTAAAAAGTAAGGTATACACTTCTTATGAGAGTAAATCAATGGGCCTCATGCAAGAAACATTCCTTCAGACAGATTCCTTCTTAAATTGTTTGTACCCGTGATTTTCTTGTATTTTTTATCTTCTCTCAGTCATGAGCAAAATTTACGAGTGCTCCAGACCTGATGTGAGAGTCTTGCGAAATTAGTCTGCTATTATCTGATCCCAAGTTTTTCACAAAAGGATTGTATTTTTCGTTACTTTGAAGCTCTTGAGTTTTAAAATCCAATGTAAATTGCACATCATTATCCTGTTTAACTCTGCAATTTGAATTATAAACCATATTTTTATTCAAATAGCCTGATATCGTTAATTTAAATTTATTATTGATGCTTTTGGATAAAACTTCAATATCAACATTTCAAACTGCAAAACGATTAAATAAAATGATGTATGAATTCCAAGTAAATTTGTCTCTGTATACAGTGGGAGCAATAATTATTTGATTTTGTAGGTTTGCCCACTTACAAATAATGGAACTGTAATCATAGGTACTTTGGTATTAGGAATAGGTATTTTCGCATGAAATAAGTGTTTGATCCATAAAGCAATAGGACGTAATACTTGGTGGAGAAACCTTTGTTGGCAAGCACAGACGTCAGACGTTTGTTCTAGTTTTTCACCAGGTTTGCGTAGATCGTGGGAGGGATTTTTTGTCCACTCTTCTCTGCAAATCCTCTCCAAATGCTTCAGGTTCCGAGACTGTCGCTTGGCAACTCGAAGCTTCAGCTTCCTCCACAGATTTTCGATGGGATTTAGGCATGGAGACTGGACAGGCCACTGCAGGACCTTAATATGCTTCTTTTTTAGCCCCTCCTCTGTTGTCTTAGCCATATGTTTTGGGTCATTGTCATGTTGGAAGACCCATCCGCGACCCATTTTCAGTGCTCTCGCTGAGGGAAGGAGGTTGTCGCCCAGAATTTCCCGGTACATGGCCCCATTCATCCTCCCTTCGATATGGTGAAGTCTTCCTGTCCCCTTAGCTGAGAAACATCCACAAAGCATAAGGTTTCCACCTCCATGCTTCACAGTGGAGATGATGTTCTTGGGGTTGTAATCAGCATTCTCTTCCTCCTAACACAGCGAGCTGAGTTGATGCCACATAACTCTTTTTTGGTCTCATCTGACCACATCACCTTCTCCCAAGCCTCCTCTGGATCATCCAGGTGTTTTCTGGCAAACTTCAGGTGGGCCTGTACATGTGCCTTCTTCAGCAGAGGAACCTTGCTCGCACAGCACGATTTTTATCCTTCACGCTGTAGTGTGTAGTGTGCTCCTCCTGTGTAGCACTGGGCTGATCCCTGACCTTTCTCATGATCATTCATATCCCACGAGGCGAGATCTTGCGTGGAGCCCCAGACCGAGGGAGTTTGGCGATGACTTTGTGTTTCTTCCGTTTTCTAATAATTGCTCCAACAGTTGTTAACTGCAGGTGTACAGTTTTGTCTCTGATGTCCTTACACAGCTCCTTTGTCTTGCTCAGGGTGGTAACGTTGGAATCTGATTGATTTTGTGGACAGGTGGCTTTTAAATGGCTATATAAAGATGTAACGAGTTGACACAGGTGTTCTGGGTAATGAGTTGAGATTAGGAGGCTTCTTATGGGAAAACTAACTGGTCTTTGGGAGCCAGAATTATTGCTGGTTGGCAGGGGATTAAATACTTATTCAGAGATGACAAGTCTCATACATTCGGCGTAGGTCTCACACATTTTTTTTGGCATGTTCACCGTAGTCCAAAATTATTCAATGAGCGCTTATTAAGGAGATTCTCGGGCTGAATTAAAGTCCTTGTGCATTGAAGTTTCAGTTTCACTTGCGAATGGTGGACCTCACCACAAGTAACGTGGAAAGCGATTATGACTCTGAACTTCTCGCGCTTCTCTTTACTCAGGGATTGGAAACAATGCATGTTGGCGGCCTGCTAATAAAAGCTTGTATCTCCAAATTTGATGAGCAACAAAAACTTGTATGTCCACGATAATAACATAAACATTGTAAAATACATTCTTGGAAGAAATATGGTCATCCGACCCGACCACAACTCAACTGCATTCTTACATGCAAAATTAAACTTTTTTATGCTCTCCTGTAAAGCTTATCATTTTGAAGATACAAGGTTTTATTAGCAGGCCGACAATGTGTTTCATGATCTTTTAATTTGTTCAAATGAAAGACTATTTGAAACGTCTTACTGCAATTCCATTGCTTTCAATCCCTCAGTAAAGACAAGCAAGAGAATTTCCAAGTCATGATCGATTTTAGTGTCACGGGTGGGGAAATCCACCGTAATGGTCGTAAAAACTGATTAACTTAATGCACAATGACTTAAATTCCGTGGGTGAATTTCTTCAGTGCGCATTTACTGAATAATTGCTGCCTATGGCACAGGAACGTGAATGCCACTCAGAGGCGAGAGACTCACGCCGAGTGCGTGAGACTTGGCATCTCTGCTTAATTCATGCAAAAAAATGATAATAAAAATATAAAATTTGCGCAATGTTGTTATTCTGGATTTTTTTGTGATATTCTGTCTCTCATAGTTAAAATGTACATATGATTAAAATTCTATGCAGTTCCATTCTTTGTTAGTGGGCAAACTTACAAAATGAGCAAGGGATCAAATAGTTATTGCTCCCACTGCATAAGTAGGTTAACGCAAAGAGAAACCTAGGCCGTTGTGGGTGCAGGCTTTCATTCCAACTAAGCAGTTGCGCACCTGATTCTACTAATCAACCCTTAGGCCCGGGCCTCACTGCCTGCTGCTGCGTTGCGTCTTCCGCAAGCGGAGCACTGCAACCGCTGGTGGCATCCATCTCGGTCACACTGCCTGAGTGTCTGCTGCGTCTGCTCTGCCGCGGGCTCCTCCTTCCAACTGTGGCTCTGCACGACTTTGCCCAAAAAATCACCATAAAATAATACATTATTTCGTCTCACGTCGTTATACCCTGATAGCAGAGACTGGCAAAAATTACGTCCTGTAGACGTCATTTTTACAACCTGTCAGACGTCTTATTTACGTCATATATTTACGTCTTTAAGACATCAGTTTGCAACAGCAAAAGACGTAAAAAAAGACATCATTTTTGGACGTCATTTTTCGTCATATTGGTAAGAAATAGACATTGTTATGACATCTTTGAGACCAAAAACAAGCCTTCATACTGGTAAATATCACGTCATACTTTTGTCATATTGGTAAAAAATGGACGTCTTTATTTTATCATTGTTAAGTCAGTACTGTAAAATAAGAGAAAACATTTTTGGCAACACTAATACATATGTACAAATTTCAGCTGCACATTTATAGTAAAACCAGTCGACATGGTCAACAACATCCCCCGCCAATCGTGCGCTTCTTATTTTCGAACTCGATCAAGGCCTTTATGGTCTGAAGGTCCACACCAAATTTGGTTACTGTATCTGTAGTAGTTTCTGAGTAAAGCTGTCCCCTTCATCTCGGACGGACGGACGGAGGTCAAACCTATATCCCCCTCCCACTTCGTGTTGGCGGGGGATAATAAACTTTGATCAGATACAAGGTATCTTGTTGCACATGTAGATTTCTTTGCTCTTAACTCAGATATCAAATGAGGTGACATTATTCTTGCCAACAAGTTTTACAAAATGTCACCACACAAAACATGTTGCAAAATATGATAACAGAATGGAAGCACATATGTGTAAAGGCAAAGAAAATTGGTCAAGAAAATTGGAAAATATGTCGATAGATTTGACTAACTTAATATCCGATATTGCAATAATGAAAGCACATATTGAGAGTAACACGCAAGCTTATTACTTTTTTTAGTTCATAACTTATACATACATGTATAAGAGAAAACTACAACACATTAAACTGCATACAACTTATATATACACCTCAAGTAACCAAGGGATTTTAACATTGAAATCATACGAGAAGTCAGTTCTGTTTAAGAGAAATGTGTCCCAAAAATTTAAGCTAAATAATGGTACAATGAGAACCCTAAAACAAGAACCTTCAGGTAGCATTTCCTTGGCTTAAAGGGGAAGTCCACCCAGGCAAGAGGGAGAATTATGAGAGGAACAGGTTGGTGAAAGTTTGGATGAATTCAGAGTCATAATAAGTTATTAATTTTTTAAATTGAGATTAATCACACACACACACACACACTGGCAACGCTGTGATGTATCTTGTGAGCTCACCTTCCAATTTCTCTGTGCATAAAGTTCCATAATTTTTCATTTTCTTGTCACTGATGGAATAGATTTTTCCGATGCTGTGCTAATGGGAGGAGCTCATAAGATACACTGCAGAGTAACGAATTTTTGTTTGATCACAACTTCAAAAATTCATAAATTTCTTATTTTGAATTGCAATTTGCTCAAACTTTCAGTAATCTGTTCCTCTCATTTTTGCGCTTCTATTCAAGCAGACTTATTATCTGCTCGGGCCTCCCCTTGAAACATAAATATGAACAACCAGGTTTTCAGACAAACTGAGCAGGTAAAAAGAAAGAAATTTGAAAACATAATGATTGTTGAAGTGTAAAAAAAGGGTAAAAAAACAAACAATAACAAAACAAAAGTAAACAGCAACAGCCAAAGCAGAAAAAGTTACCTCAACATCCTTCACAGAATTTTATTTTATTTTTTTTTAATTTGGCATCTCCAATCCCACCCGAATGTGGAATGCCCAATTAGTGAACTATGTACAAAGCTTGCTCGTATGCGGCCCCTTGCTGCCAAATCAGGATAGTGAAGACAGCTCACGACTCTCCACCGAAGCACGTGCCCGTCAGCCATTGATTCTTATACACTCATTGGTTGAATCTTCGTAAGTTCAGAACAAGGGCAGAGGATACCCGGACATGAACAAACCCAGAGTCTTCCTGACGAGCGCCCGTCTGGCCAGCAGGAGGCGCTGGAGCAACGAACAAAGCTACTATTTTATCCCCAAATCCGACAGTCCCTTCCCAATTTGAAACCCTGTAGTGCAATGGCCAATTGTGCGCTACTCTGAAAAAGCTGCCGACCCCTGCCGGTGGGTACGCCGGGGCTCGAACCCGCGACGTGATAGTCACCTCCGCACTGATCCTTCACAGAATATATTTAATTTTGTTAATTTCAACTTTCAGCTAAACCATATCCGGGGCGCGGATTTTTTTCCCCTAACTAATATATAACAAAAATGCAAAAACAAACGGGCTGCCCTCCAAATCGCATATAAGGTGCTGAATCCAAAAAAAGAAAGTGTAAAAATTAAGAGGGTTGGACAGCACTTGCTTAAAGTATTTTTAATGTTGCGAAGAGTAAAAACGAACGCATTTCGGCTCACAGGCCTTCCTCAGCGTATACAAATTAATATAACCACCTGCTTATAATATAAACAAATTAATCACAAACATGTGTTTCCTATTACTCGTGGTACCACTTACCATTACCCAATTAGGCATAAACAAACCACTAATTGACAATACATCACAGAAAACAATGTCACTCAATTGAAATAACAATTGTGAAGTAAACTAAAAAAAAAAAAAAAAAAAAAATGAATGAAGTATTAACCAACGTAACTCAAACCCTACAAAAAACAAGTTAAAAAAAAATCTTCATTCATGCCATGCTGCGCAACAGAATTCAAAGTAAATATATACCAAGCCTCTCTTTGGAGGAGGCAATTGGCCCAATCCCCCCCCCCCCCCCCCCCCCCCCCCCCTCATTGTCTGATTAACAATTTCCAAACCCATGAATCTCAATGAATTAACATCATGACCCATTTTGTTAAAATGTCGAGCAACAGATGATCGGTCATCTTTGTTTCTAATAGCACATTTATGTTCACAAATTCTTGTTTTCAGTTGACGCTTGGTCTTACCAACATAAATAAGACTGCATGGACAAAGTAAGAGATAAACAACAAAAGTAGATAAACATGAGGTCCTACCTCTCACCTTAATTGTTTTATTGGTCACAGGATCTGTAAAGCTATTTTCTGTGATACCGCAAACAACGCAATTGTAACACTTAAAATTACCCGCCGGTATTTTAAAAGGGAAACAAAGTTGCGGTTTTCTATCACAATTAGCTCGAACAAGATAATCCTTCAAATTTGAAGCTCTTTTATAACAAAAGCGAGGAGGATCATGAAAAATCTGACCGATCTGAGGATCAGTACTCAATATATGCCAATGACGATTTATTATACGTTTCAAATGCTTGGATATAGGGCTGTAAGTGGAAACCAAAGTAATTGACCCACAAGTATTAGAACGGGAAGTGGACCGAAAAAGTTCCTCACGTTTCTTACGTCGTACTTTATTAAGACAATCAAGCAATACAGAGTCGTCTTAGCCCCTACTACGAAATCGTTGACACAGCTGCCACTCAAAAGATTCATCGTCATCACAGATACGTCGTACCCTTAACAGTTGACTATATGGCAAGCTGCATTTTAAGGAGGTAGGATGAAAACTACGAAAGTGTAAAAAATTATTCCTGTCAGTCTCTTTCCGATAAATCTCAGTATGGATCATTGTCCCAGACTTCTTTACCAAAACATCTAAAAAAGATATTACATTTCTGTCAAACGCCAAAATGAATTTAATAGATGGCAAACAACTATTCATGTAATCACGAAAGAGAATTAAGTCATCTTCTGTACCTGACCATATAAAAAAGATGTCGTCAATATACCTATACCAAACCTTAACATACTGAAAAAAGTTGTTAGAATACGCAAAATCTTGTTCAAATTTCCCCATGAAGAGATTAGCATAATTAGGCGCTACCGGAGAGCCCATCGCTGTACCCTGGATTTGTAAATAGTTTGGTAGAGCAAGAAGCTCTAGAATGTACGAAAATGGATCATTTTGTTCGTTCAAAACTACTTGAATCTGAAAAAATTGCTTTAAGGTCATTAATGTCAGATGAGAGTGTGGTTATTAAACCTGCTGACAAGGGGGGTTCTATTGTGGTTCAGGATAGACTCGCATACATTGAGGAAATTGAAAGACAATTGAGTGATACCGATTCGTATATATTGCTGCCATCTGACCCCACCATTAGATTTTCTAATGAAATTAAGTCTACATTAAAAAAGGCATTAAGGGATGCAGTTATCGAGGGGAATGAATTTAAGTTTTTAATTCAGGCCCATCCGGGTAGGCTTGTCATTTATACTTTGCCTAAAATTCATAAAAATCTTGAACATCCTCCCGGTCGTCCTATAGTATCGGGTAATCAGTCTCTAACCGAACCTCTTTCTAAGTTTGTTGATTTTTTCATTAAGAATTTGGTTCGTCAATTGCCTTCTTTTCTTGAAGATACCACAGATTTTCTGATTAAATTGGATGCAATACGTCAGATTAGCACAAGCGATTTTCTATGTACGATGGATGTATCCAGCTTATGTACTAATATTCCCCATGAAGCGGGACTAGAGGCCTTGAGCTATTTTTTACAGTCTCGTACAGTTTTACAACCACCTACTGAGTTCTTATTGTCTTTGACACATGAGATTTTGACTAAAAATAATTTCATGTTTCAAAACAGATACTACACTCAACAAAAATATAAACGCAACACTTTTGTTTTTGCTCCCATTTGTCATGAGATGGACTCAAAGATCTAAAATTCATTCCAGATACACAATATTACCATTTCTCTCAAACATTGTTCACAAATCTGTCTAAATGTGTGATAGTGAGCACTTTTGCTTTGCTGAGACAATCCATCCCTCCTCACAGGTGTGCCACATCAAGATGTTCATCAGACACCATGATTAGTGCACAGGTGTACCTTAGACTGCCCACAATAAAAGGCCACCCTGAAATGTGCAGTTTTGTCTCACAGCAAAATGCCACAGATGGCGCAAGCATTGAGGGAGCGTGCAATTGGCATGCTGACAGCAGGAATGTCAACCAGATCTGTTGCTTGGGCATTGAATGTTCATTTCTCCACCATAAGCCGTCTCCAAAGGCGTTTCAGAGGATATGGCAGTACATCCAATCGGCCTCACAACCGCAGACCACGTGTAACCACACCAGCCCAGGTCCTCCACATTCAGCAGGTTCACCTCCAAGATCGTCTGAGACCAGCTACTCAGACAGCTGCTGAAACAATTGGTTTGCATAAACAAAGAATTTCTGCACAAACTGTCAGAAACCGTCTCAGGGAAGCTCAACTGCATGCTCGTCGTCCTCATCGGGGTCTTAACCTGACTCCAGATCGTCGCCGTAACAGACTTGAGTGGGCAAATGCTCACATTCGATGGCGTCTGGCACGTTGGAGAGGTGTTCTCTTCACGAATGAATCTCTGTTTACATTGTTCAGGGCAGATGGCAGACAGCGCGTGTGGCGTCGTGTGGGTGAGCGCTTTGCTGATGTCAATGTTGTGGATCGAGTGGCCCATGGTGGTGGTGGGGTTATGGTATGGGCAGGCATCTGTTATGGACGAAGAACACAGGTGCATTTTATTGATGGCATTTTGAATGCACAGAGATACCGTGATGAGATCCTGAGGCCCATTGTTGTGTCATACATCCATGAACATCACCTCATGTTTCAACAAGATAATGCACGACCCCATGTTGCAAGGATCTGTACACAATTCTTGGAAGCTGAAAATGTCCCAGTTCTTGCATGGCCAGTATACTCACCGGATATGTCACCCATTGAGCATGTTTGGGATGTGCTTGACCGGCGTATACGACAGCGCATACCAGTTCCCACTAATATCCAGCAACTTCGCACAGCCATTGAAGAGGAGTGGACCAACATTCCACAGGCCACAATTGACAATCTGATAAACTCTATGCGAAGAAGATGTGTTGCACTGCATGAGGCAAATGGTGGTCACACCAGATACTGACTGGTTCTGAGTCCCCAGACCCCCAATAAAGCAAAAACTGCACATTTCAGGGTGGCCCTTTATTGTGGACAGTCTAAGGTACACCTGTGCACTAATCATGGTGTCTGATGAGCATCTTGATGTGGCACACCTGTGAGGTGGGATGGATTGTCTCAGCAAAGCAAAAGTGCTCACTATCACACATTTAGACAGATTTGTGAACAATGTTTGAGAGAAATGGTAATATTGTGTATCTGGAATGAATTTTAGATCTTTGAGTCCATCTCATGACAAATGGGAGCAAAAACAAAAGTGTTCCGTTTATATTTTTGTTGAGTGTATTTACAAATCCAGGGTACAGCGATGGGCTCTCCGGTAGCGCCTAATTATGCTAATCTCTTCATGGGGAAATTTGAACAAGATTTTGTGTATTCTAACAACTTTTTTCAGTATATTAAAGTTTGGTATAGGTATATTAACGACATCTTTTTTATATGGTCAGGTACGGAAGATGACTTGATTCTCTTTCGTGATTACATGAATAGTTGTTTGCCATCTATTAAATTCATTTTGGCATTTGATAGAAATGTAATATCTTTTTTAGATGTTTTGGTAAAGAAGTCTGGGACAATGATCCCTACTGGGATTTATCGGAAAGAGACTGACAGGAATAATTTTTTACACTTTCGTAGTTTTCATCCTACCTCCTTAAAATGCAGCTTGCCATATAGTCAACTGTTAAGGGTACGACGTATCTGTAATGACGATGAATCTTTTGAGAGGCAGGCAGAAGAGCTGTGTCAACGATTTCGTAGTAGGGGCTAAGACGACTCTGTATTGCTTGATTGTCTTAATAAAGTACGACGTAAGAAACGTGAGGAACTTTTTCGGTCCACTTCCCGTTCTAATACTTGTGGGTCAATTACTTTGGTTTCCACTTACAGCCCTCTATCCAAGCATTTGAAACGTATAATAAATCGTCATTGGCATATATTGAGTACTGATCCTCAGATCGGTCAGATTTTTCATGATCCTCCTCGCTTTTGTTATAAAAGGGCTTCAAATTTGAAGGATTATCTTGTTCGAGCTAATTGTGATAGAAAACCGCAACTTCGTTTCCCTTTTAAAATACCGGCGGGTAATTTTAAGTGTTACAATTGCGTTGTTTGCGGTAATATGATCACAGAAAACAGCTTTACAGATCCTGTGACCAATAAAACATTTAAGGTGAGAGGTAGGATCTCATGTTTATCTACTTTCGTTGTTTATCTCTTACTTTGTCCATGCAGTCTTATTTATGTTGGTAAGACCAAGCGTCAACTGAAAACAAGAATTTGTGAACATAAATGTGCTATTTGAAACAAAGATGACCGATCATCTGTTGCTCGACATTTTAACAAAATGGGTCATGATGTTAATTCATTGAGATTCATGGGTTTGGAAATTGTTAATCAGACAATGAGGGGGGGGGATTGGGACAATTGCCTCCTCCAAAGAGAGGCTTGGTATATATTTACTTTGAATTCTGTTGCGCCGCATGGCATGAATGAAGATTTTTCTTTAACTTGTTTTTTGTAGGGTTTGAGTTACGTTGGTTAATACTTCATTCTTTTTTTTTTTTTTAGTTTACTTCACAATTGTTATTTCAATTGAGTGACATTGTTTTCTGTGATGTATTGTCAATTAGCGGTTTGTTTATGCCTAATTGGGTAATGGTAAGTGGTACCATGAGTAATAGGAAACACATGTTAGTGATTAATTTGTTTATATTATACGCAGGTGGTTATATTAATTTGTATACGCTGAGGAAGGCCTGTGAGCTGAAACGCGTTCGTTTTTACTCTTCGCAACATTTAAAATACTTTAAGCAAGTGCTGTCCAACCCTCTTAATTTTTACCCTAACTAATATATCCATTGCTCCCGCTATTCGGCTCCTGATTGGTCGATTGTCTTCAATGGATTGGCCGAGTGTTCGCCTTACAATTAGAGATGACAATAGATTGTTGTAGAGTGGTTCAAATTTTTAAACTGGGTGGCCTTTCAACACAGTATTGATTGACTTGAGCCTTGTAGGCCTATATGCATCCCATACATGCCAAATCAATGCATGCGCCATCAGCAAACGCTCAGTGCCAGTGATATGCAGCACTGGAAGAGGCCTATAAACTCGCAATTTCCTGCAAAAAAACATGTCATATAACATTCAAAATCGATAATCTTTCAAACCTGATGTGTTTCTGATTGTAAAAACGTACATTGAGTTCAGGAAACTCTTCGATAGACAATTCTTCACATCCAAAGTGATGAAGTGTGGACGCAGCCATGTTCATTTCATGATCATGATGATGTCAACCTATCGACCAATCAGGAGCCGAATAGCGGGTGCAATGCATATATGGGTTAGGAAAAAAAAAAATCGCATCCGGGTTCGTATTTTTTTTTACCCAGCTGAGTACAGGGCAGGCGGCGCGCGTCTGCTCGAAACTGCTGCGCAGCTAATCACGTGAATCAGGAGACTTCGCGCAAGAAAATATGGCAGAAAGTTTCATTTAATAACGCACTCGCTGGGGGGAAAAAAAATGACGCATCACGGGACCATCCCAAAATAAATTTCCCTTTTTGAAAATTCACGAAACAAGAAAGGAAATATTAAATGAAACTTGTTTCCTGCGGTGTTAGCCACATGATAATTGAAATAATTTCTTAAGGTGGTAAATAATAAGACGTAAAAAAACACGTAATGTGGTCTTAAAAAGGCATGGAAAAAGTGATAAATAAATGACGTAAAAAATATGTATTATTCTAGTCTTAAAACGATGTAGAAAAAGTGGTAAATAATTGATGTAAAAAATACGTCATGTAATGGTCATATAAAAAGTGAGAACATTTTTGGTCTCACATAGACGTTAAATTAACGTCGTTAAATGGTCGGACATACGACATATGACGTATTGACCAGGTTAGGACCAGTTCATCACGTCTGAAAGAGGTCAGTCTGCTATCAGGGGTGTATGGAAAGCTGAATTTTCTGAGTGCTCTTGGCTCTGTGGCTTTAAGATCAAGCTAACCTGGTATGTATTGCTGAGTCCAGTCTTCTCTCCTGAGCGGCAGCTTATGTTGCATTGCTAATTGTTTGAAGCGTCTGTTTAGTTTAAAGGAATACTTTGCAGTAACCGTTCAAGTCATATAACATTGTTCTGAGTCCCTGTGACTAAGATGTACATTCCTTATTGTGATTATTATTCTTTTTGATTTTTGCTGCATTCACCTAAAAGTAAAGTTTCTCTCTTGGGTAATTCACTGTGGAGTGGTGAAGTAAATTAGGGCACCACACTTGGAGTAGATGGGCGCTAGACAGAAGTATTAAGTATTCTGAGTGGTTCAGTGTTAATAGCCAATACATTACTGGGTGTGGGGGGGGGGGATATTCACTAGGCCGGGTGTGGTACATGGGGATATTCATAGTAGGTGAGACATCTCAGGCTAGAACAGTCTTAGCCTCACTTAGATCTAAAAATTCCTTAGTGCAATTTAAGGCCCCAGTGGACGCACCTACACATATCACAGCGCTGTGTGAAGTGACAATAAGAGTTGGGGGCAGGGCCGAGCTAGATTCTCCACGCTCCAGCTGCCCAGTATATGTACTAAATCCACCATCACTACGCAGGTAAAATCCTTCCTGCTACATAATGAAAGTCTGCACCCACACCAGCCCTTTCTGCATAAGATTGAGGACCCCTGCCTTAGCGCGTCGGGCTCTTAGAAGTGTCTTTAGACAGCGTGTAGAGTATTTTTGCAGATACAGATGAGTGGTTGCTGTCACTGCACTCACAACACATGCAATCACATTATGAATATTCAACATTCATTTTTGAAACTCCCTTCTCGCTTGTAATACCCCCTGAAATAAATTGCCACCTCCTTTATTTATTTGCCGACTCTGACAAATAAAAAGCCGAAAAAGTGGAGGTTGTTAACGGAATTCTTTAAATTTAAGGGTTTGCTTCTTCTTCTTTCTGTATATTTCCCTATTTTAAATCACCTAGGTGCATACTGTAGCGTATGCGGTCCTTTGAAAAAAGAGATATGGCGTGGTATGGTCGTGGATATCAGCCGACTAACAGCAACATGCGGGAAAACCTTTTTTGCCGAGAAAATGCGTGCACAGAACCATGCCATAGGAAATGAAAAATCAATTAATTGACCCGCATAATCAAAGAATAAAAATCAAACTTTGTATTTGGTAACAGTCGTGATTTACTGGACACGACTTTTAGTATTTCAGTTAATATTTTTCAAAATTTAAATTAGCAGTTGAGAAGTTGGTGTATCAGCTTAAGTAAAGTCAGTTTTTCTGTGCAGAAACAGTACATTTGAGCAGTGCCACAAACTCAGGACGTCCCTGCTTTGGTAACAGTATGACCGTAACCCAATAATTTCAGTCTGATATCGTCCTGTTTTGTAACCAGAAAAGTTTTGTACCGAAGTGTAATTTATTCACTGGACTGTAAGTAAAATAACTTATGGGCAAATGCTCATGATACTTATTCATTTTAATTTCCCGCTTCATTTTTGTTAAAACCTTAATTTTTAATGTCACATTTTGGTGTGCTTATTTGAGCTAAAAATCATTTTAATTACTTTTATAAAAGAAGCCTACTTGGGCTCAAGTGGTAGTTTCATCCTCACTATATCTCTTATGTGTGCTAAACAAAATGAACATGAATTAAAAGCATCAATCATTATCTGCTGATAATAAAACAATGAACAACAGCTATCCCTGAAATCTCTCCAGTATTGTGAAAAGACACGCACGCACGCACACACACACACACACACACAAATATGTGTGTGATATATATATATATATATATATATATATATATATATATATACACACGCTGTATATATATATATATATATACACTGCCCTCCATAATTATTGGCACCCCTGGTTAAGATGTGTTCTTTAGCCTATAATAAATTCTGTTTTTTTTCAAAATAATATAGAACCACTGTGAGAAAAAAAGAGGAAAATCCAACCTTTAATTCAGGTGCATTTATTCAGTGGGAAAAAAAATCCTACATTTCTTCTTTTACATCAAATAATGTGTGCCACAATTATTAGCACCCCTGATGTTAATACTTTGTACAACCCCCTCTTTGCCAACAAAACAGCCCCTAATCTTCTCCTATAATGTTTCACAAAATGGAAGAATATAGAAGGAGGGATCTTCGACCATTCCTGTTTGCACAATCTCTCTAAATCATCCAGCGATGATTTTCTCGTCTGCACTCTCCTCTTGAGCTCACTCCACAGGTTTCCAGTGGGGTTGAGGTCTGGGGACTGAGATGGCCATGGGAGGAGCTTGATTCTGTGTCTGGTGAACCATTCCTGTGTAGATTTGGCCATATGTTTAGAGTCATTATCCAGCCGAAAGACCCAGTGACGACCCATCTTAGACTACAGGCCGATATTCATTTTGTTCTTGCTTCGTGAACAAACGCCGATGGAGGAAGAGGTAGTAAATGCGAAATTTGTAAAATATTATATAGTGAATAAAATAAGCTGTTGGTCTCCGCAAATATTGTTCCTTTTGATAAAAAAAACTATTTTATCTGTAATTTTTATTGAATAATATTTTGTAAAATTAACGAATCATCTCGTATGCTACGCCTATACTGGACTGCAGTAACATGCAATCGTTCCATATACTGCAATACGGTTATCCACAGCGATCGTGAGCACTGTGAAAAAAATTTGTATCATGTTCAATTTGAGCCAAATATTTATTGCACATGCATTTTTGACAGCAAGCTGTGGAGTGAGCACTTCAGATAACAGTTTGAAATACCTTTGAATGTTATTTTATTTCATACTTGTATATAATAAGCACCATAACAAGTATTATTTACTGTACAAGTTCAAATTTTTTTAAACTTGTCAAGTGATGGGACTGTGCTTTTGATCATTATTACTTTAAGCCATGGGCTACTTTTTTTTCAAATGTCCGTATTGTTCCAGCATTCCACACTTTATGTTGTACTTTATGTACCTGAATCTCATACAGTGGAAAATCTAATACCATGGCATTCTGTTGGTTTCATTCTAAATTGGCATATAGTACATTATTTGTAAACACCATGTGGAAGCCAACAATTTGTGGTATCACAGAATCTTGTTCATTAAAAACTTGTTCTTTTAGTCATCTTACAAGTCTGGAAACCACTGCCTTGGTCCTGGAAATCTTATCATTGCTTTAATGTTGACATGAATAAATTATGTTGTATGAAATTCACTGTATTTGTATCCACATGATTCAAATAATCATGATAATAGGTATTTTAATTATACCAATATGCTAGATCATAGCCATATCTGAAAGTGAATGTAGTAGTCTTCACTGTACATTGTTCCACAGCCTAATTGATAGTGACGTCAGCATGTTATTTACGTGGGTAACAGTTGAATGTACATGCACGTAAACATCATCAATAAAATCGCGCCAATATCATACGCATGAGATTTACGCTCGCACGTACAAGACGCCAACATGAATGAAGATGATTCTCCCGACGTCACAACCAATTGGACCTTGGAACAAAGTAATCTTTGAGTCATTTGAATGCTATTTTTTTGCACACTGTATCCATTTAAACAAGAATGTTGAGATATATTTGAATTTGGATCTAATATAAGGTTATATAGGTTCTGTATGGTTATCAAAACTTTTCTGGTAAAATGCATGCGATCAGGGTAGAATAAGATGGTATGATCATGGAAGTATGAGTCTGCTACTTCCATGGTATGATCTAGTTTTCTCTGGTTTTGCAAATTAGTATTGAACACAGTGTCTACATAATACACATAGTTCTAGTTCACTACTTTTCATGTCCCTTAATGGTAGCTTGTTACCATAGACTTCACAACCTGCATGATTTACATCTGTGTGTTCAAGAGCCTGGCATGCATGAAGATGAGTCCTTGTAGGTCACTACCATTTGGCATATGGAAAGTAGTATGGAACACTTCTTGAATATAATTATAGACATCATAATATAGAATGTTTAAACTTTTGATCACAATACAAGGTAGTTAGCTGTCGCTCCTACAACTTTCATCTGCTGTGTGACTGAGGTAAATATCTTGTATTGAGATCAAAAGTTAGCCATTCTATATGGTGAAATGAACTTTCATGGTAATTATAGACATTGTACATTACTTATCTTCAGTTTTAAACATACATTTTGTATATTTATATATATATACAGTATATTAAATTTCCATTATTATTACTTATTAGGTATGAAATGGCTTGAATTTCATTATCTTTAAGCTAGTCATGCTAAAAGTGAAATCTTATTAACATTATACATACACGCATGTACGTGTAGTACAAACTGCTATTTAAAAAATAAACTGAGTTTTTAAATAGGCCTATAAATCAACATATTGTCATAGTTCAAAATGTACATTTGTATACATGTATGATGGTGTTAAAAGGTTTCACTGTGAATAGAAAATATAATATTGTATTTTGCTCTGTAAAGTTTATAATTTGTATTCAAATTTTGACAAGCAATGATACAGTATTTCTAAGTTTAAGACATTTCAACACATTTAAGATAAAATTGCGCATTTGAATCGTCTTTAATATATAAGACTTGAACTTGCCTAACTTGACAGTTTATCAAATTTTCTTATCGTGAGTCTGTCATGGACTGAATTAATTGAACAGTTATGCTCTTGCCAATATGCCAATAAGTTCCAGTAGTGTACTTGCCTAGAGGACTATATTTTAATAGCAAGTGCACAATTATGTTCTCTGTTCACTGCTTGACTGACTTGAGTTATACAAATAAATGTATATAAATATAATATATAAATGTATATAAAAGTATTAAAATAGGCATTAATAAAATATATAGGGTTTTAGATATACATTTATACAGAAAATCTTAGATGATTTATCAATGAGTAACTAGTCATAAGCAAATGAAGAATATCATACACTTGAACAGTATAACAGGAAGCATACATGCAATGCTTTATTGAACCCCAAAATTACATCTTAAAAAACTTAAATGTAAAACTTAAATTGATATTGATAAAATAATAATCTTGATAAAATGTAAATTATTCATCTTGATCTTGTACTGTACTTGAGCTTGTTATCTGCATAGAAAAGAAACATGAAAATAAAAAGGAAATTCCATAATTATTGTAAATACGAACTCTATACATTTGCTTTATTCATGTCACTTGTGTATTGATTAATATTTACAGTGTGTTTTTTCAAGTAACATTTCGATTATGATTTTTCATTTGATGAACACTTATTCTTATCCTAATAAAAACATGAAAAACACAGTGTAGATATTATATTTTATGAGAGCAATTTCATTAAATGCTTATGAATTGTTGGAGTCCTAATCTCCAATACCCATTTCCTCCTTGTAGCGTTCCAGTTGCCCACCTTCATAAGCCCAATAACCAATATTGTGAAGAATAAGCCTTAGAATTAACAAAGTTATCATGAACATTTTAGATTGATATTACAATAATTGCAGTGATACCACCTTCAGTAAGTCCTATCTGGCCTATATGAGTATCAAATGGTATGAAATGACTGAAATTTCTGCTACTTTGCCGACCAAAGTACCAGATTCATATCAAATACATCAACTGCACATTATTTTAGTATCTGCATGAAATAACCGTTATTTTAGGTGTTGGAATTATGCAAATGAACATATTAAGGGTACCACCTTTGTGGAGTCTCATTTAATTTCAGTTTCAAATAGTTCCATTTAGAGGGTGATACATTAAGTATACGTTATTTTTTTTGCATTTTTTAACTTTTCCTTTATTTCGCGGTAAGGAGCAACATTTGCGCGGAGCAACAACTTGATTTAGTTTATACACACCTCAACCCATGTCCTGACTCAATCAGACTTCCTCCCTACGAGTTTGTCCAAGAACATTGCTAATTAGGCTAATTTTCATTGTACAAAACCCAAAACCAGTGAAGTTGGCACGTTGTGTAAATCGAAAATAAAAACAGAATACAATGATTTGCAAATCCTTTTCAACCTATATTCAATTAAATACACTGCAAAGACAAGTTACTTAATGTTCGAACAGGTAAACTTTGTAATTTTTTGCAAATACTAGCTCATTTGGAATTTGATGCCTGCAACATGTTTCAAAAAAGCTGGCACAAGTCGAAAAAAGACTTTGAGAGTTGAGGAATGCTCATCAAACACTTATTTGGAACATCCAACAGGTGAACGGGCTAATTGGGAACAGGGCCGAAAACGAACATTGAATGCCCGTGACCTTCGATCCCTCAGGCGGTACTGCATCAAAAACCGACATCAGTGTGAAAAGGACATCACCACATGGGCTCAGGAACACTTCAGAAAACCACTGTCAGTAACTACAGTTCGTCGCTACATCTGCAAGTGCAAGTTAAAACTCTACAATGCAAAGCGAAAGCCGTTTATCAACAACACCCAGAAACGCCGCCGGCTTCGCTGGGCCCAAGCTCATCTAAGATGGACTGATGCAAAGTGGAAAAGTGTTCTGTGGTCTGACGAGTCCACATTTCAAATTGTTTTTGGAAACTGTGGACATCGTGTCCTCTAGACCAAAGAGGAAAAGAACCATCCGGACTGTTATAGGCGCAAAGTTCAAAAGCCAGCATCTGTGATGGTATGGGGGTGTATTAGTGCCCAGGGCATGGGCAACTTACACATATGTGAAGGCACCATTAATGCTGAAAGGTACATACAGGTTTTGGAGCAGCATATGTTGCCATCCAAGCAATGTCTTTTTCATGGACGCCCCTGCTTATTTCAGCAAGACAATGCCAAGCCACATTCTGCACGTGTTACAACAGCATGGATCCGTAGTAAAAGAGTGTGGGGACTAGACTGGCCTGCCTGTAGTCCAGACCTGTCTCCCATTGAAAATGTGTGGTGCATTATGAAGCGTAAAATACGACAACAAAGACCTCGGACTGTTGAACAACTTGTCATCAAGCAAGAATGGGAAAGAGTTCCACCTGAAAAGCTTCAAAAATTGGTCTCCTCAGTTCCCAAACGTTTACTGAGTGTCGTTAAAAGGAAAGGCGATGCAGCACAGTGGTAAAAAGGCCCCTGTGCCAACTTTTTTGCAGTGTGTTGCTGCCTTTAAATTGTAAGTTAATGATTATTTGCAAAAAAAAATGAAGTTTCTCAGTTTGAACATTAAACATCTTGTCTTTGCAGTGTATTCAATGGAATATAAGTTGAAAAGGATTTGCAAATCGTTGTATTCTGTTTTTATCTACGATTTACATAATGTGCCAACTTCACTGGTTTTGGGTTTTGTATGTCCTGTAGTCTAATTGAAAGTGTTGCTGTCTGCTCTGAATCCAAAAGCTTGTGGATTTTAAGAGGTGTCATAATATTATGCAAATTGCAGCCCTTCCACTGTGTTGGTCACTATGCTCACTACTGGGATTCATACTCTGGCATTTTGAAGCACTGTATCTGTTGAAAATAACACAGCACTGTTTTCTAATTGCCGCACCATCTTTGCTAGCTCTGTAATGTAGAGTGCAGATATTTGGATTTCTTCTATATTTGGACATAGAAGATATTAAACATTGTTTTTTTTTTCCTTTTAGTGATCCCAGTTCCAGAGCAGCTGACTCTGAGCTCAGTTACTGCAACATCAGCTATCCTCAGCTGGCAGGTGTCTCCCGTGATGCAGCAGGTTCCACACAGGTTCCAGGTCTCTTACCAGTGTGCATGGATGGAGCAAAAGTCCATCATTGCTGAGTCATGCAGCACGACCATCACAGGCCTGAGACCAGGAACTGACTACACCGTCATGGTTGCAACTCAGCTCCAACATGGAGGAACAAGCCAGCCTGCTATTGTTCAGATGCAAACAGGTGAGGTTTAATGAAGAGGGAATGGAGAAAATGGGATGATTTTCTGACCGCTAATCCACTATTAAGCAGGCGTTGTCCGTTTACCTGTTGACTTCAAATTAACCTTATTTTCTGTCTTGTTCGTCTGATTTACTCATCTTCAGAAGGCTCAGTATTTTTGTTGGTCAGTGGGAACATTATGGCGCTACGAAATAACAGGTTAGATGTTTAGAGGTTAGATAATGGATCGTTCCCTGCAAACTTTTTTATTTTGAACCTCAGACAAATATACTGGAACAAATTGCTTGACAAAGTTCAGGTAATTAGTGTGTCCCCTTGACTTCATCTTGCCATGTCTCTATTACCATAGATTGTGAAGAAATGGGCCTGGTATCATTTTCTCATTCTCTACGGAGTCTTTTATCTGTAATATTTCACTTTATTATTGTTTTTGTTTTTTATTGTTTTTATTGCTTTTATTGTTTGTAATGCGTTTATTGTTTTTTTTTTGGAGGCCATTTGCTGTTTTAAATGTGCTGTATAAATGAAGCTGTCATTGATATTGACATTGACATTTACCTGTGGGTCATTCAACGTCAAATCATCCAGGGGGTGCCAGGTCACCTCCTCAAAATTCTTCGAAAAAATTCACGAGTAAATATTCACACAAAATGAAAAAATGCCAAATATTAGGCCAGTATCTCAAACAGTTTTCAAGTTATAGCCCTTTGAAATTTGAATAATATTTTAAGTTTTTTTGGCGAGCCAGTTTTCAGCCAACATTGGCAACTTATTGCTCCTAATTGAGCATATTGACCACATTCATCGCATAGAATCTGAAAATGGCCTTAGATTCTGTCTATCTTGATCCACTTTTGTATGGTAAAGCCTCAAGATCAGACAAAAAACACAAAATGCCAGAAACGAGACCACATTTTATGACCTGTAACTCAGGAACTATGTAAAGCTAGAATTCATTTTTTATGATTTTATAATATATCTCTGTAAAAATGCGGAAATCCAAGTTATATCATTTGTAGAACAAAAAAAGTAAGAAGAGCATCATTCTGATTTTTTTGTCAGACACTGTTCCCATTTATAAGATTGAACAGTAAAAATTTCAGAGAGATGAATAACTGGTTACATGGTCATTTTTGCCCCAAAAAAGGGCATTTTGGGGCAAAAAAATCAGAAAGATTAGAAATTATTTCATTAAAAAACTTCTATAAATGATTTTACTCGGATTACAGCATTTTACAGAAAGATACGTATATCATAAAATCATAAAAAAATGAATTCTAGCCTTTTATCTTACATAGTTCCTGTCATAAAATGTGGTCTTTTTTTTGGCGTTTGGTGTTTTTGGGTGATCTGGTGGCTTTACCATACAAAAGTCAAGATACATAGAGGCTACGGCCATTATCAGATTCTTGGGGATAAATATGGTTAGTATATTTTAAAACCATACAAAAGAATTGAACATTTCACCAGGCAGGCAGGTTGAGCTCTAGACTTACAACTGAAACAATGCATTGCATTGGTGAGGTCGCTGGCTGCGTTGGGGAGGTGGCTGGCTGCATTTGGGAGGTCCTTGGCTTTATCTTACAATAAATTCTGAGAACTTTGAGTGTGGTGATGTCACACTTAGAGTGGCAAACAGCTGTATAACCGTCAAGAAGTCTTCTCTTAAACTTAATCTAACTCCCATAGTTTTCATTCCACATAAATATATTTTTATCCAAATTGTAATAAAAGTTGTGCTGGTCATGAAAATGTAACTATGGAAGCAATCGGACAAACAGCAGTATGTGTAGCAGTAATCGGCAGTATGTGCCGAAAAGTGACAGGAGCGCTAACCAAAACTCCATTAACTCCAATTTGAAACGAGACGAGAAAATTCAGGTTGGGATGTCGAAACACAGTTTTCTAAGTTGCTCGTGTTCCCATATTTTTGGCACTACTCGCCCAACTTTGACATATTTTGCTCAGCAGACTCTTTAGTATAGTACCTCCATTTCGTAGATTCAATTTACCATCTTTGAGGTAGGATTAGCAGTATGTAATAAACGCCTCAGCTAAAATCTCTGTTGGGCCAAATGCTTTAGCGATTAACTGAAATGGCTCAGTGTGACTCAGTGAAATTGTAGCATAGCGGTACGGTGCGTGTCTTAGATATGGATCATTTGCGGTTCGATTTTGCCCTCTGCTGGACTTTTTCCAGGCCTCAGCATTATCATTGTTTAGATTAAGAACGATACGACTGTAAGAGAAATCTAATTCTGCGTCAAACTCCGTAGAAGAATTTTCAGAATCGGAGATGGCACAGTCGCCCAAACCAGCTCCAAGGAGCACATTGAGCGCAGCCAAGACTGGTCTTTTTTCCAGGGTGCATCCAAGAGAACACCTTGCAGTAAAAATTGCTAAGCAAAAAAAAAATTGCTTGAGATCCTTTTGCTGTATATACCAGCAACTGTTGGCACTAGTTATATATATTTACAATCAAATCTAAAATAGAGCTAGTTAAGTACTAAGAAATGAAAGTGATGTCCCTAGTTGTTCATTGCTTTATATTACTTTTTCCTGTGTGTGAAAATAGCCGGGTTTAAGGCTGGAGTAAACAGTTGCCCTTTGTATTTTGGCTTTTTTAGAGTTATTTGGGAAATTATTATTATTATTATGCATACTTTTTTAACATGATCGCTTGACTCTTGCTGGAACATGAGACCGATCACTTCTCAGAAATTTCTATTGATAAATAATGGCTCCACCATTTACAATGTTTACAGTGCGGCTTTTTGTTCTGGTCATCTTGCATACCTTAGCTAACGTTACCTAAAATAAAGTAATTTAATAATTTATATGCCAGTTAATGACTTTGGTCAAAATACATATTGGGCTTGATGATTCTGTAGCTATAAACCTCTCTTCAATTAATGTTCTTTTGATTTTAACAGGAGTTCTGCTTTTTATTGAATGGAAAATTAATGAACTCGGAAAAGTTGAACAACGTATAGCCTTTTCTTTAGCATGTTTTTTTTAAGGTCGCGCCTGAATAATTCCCATAACTTTCAGATATACGTGCAAATATAATAGTGATGCAAGTTTGTGATAAATAAACATTGTATGAGAATAAAGTAGTTTTTCTTACGTAGCCCGCATATTTTTATGGCAATATTTCAGTTGGCAACAGCATCAATTTTTGTGGAATAAATTCAATACAGGCCAAAAAGTCATTTTCAACAATTCGAACCTCACATTATCGGCAGCTTCCTGCTTGCCTACGCTGTTTCCCCAGGAATTGTGCTTTTATAGTTGCTTAGTGAGCCTCGCAAACTAAATCAAATCTGTGCAGTTTCATAAGCAACACGAGCACAGAAATTGAAAAGAAATATTGATATTTTATGTCGTCATTTACATGCGGGAGAAAATTCCTCATAATTTTGTGGTCGAATGTATAACGATGCTATCGAAAATGAATTAGACTCTGTCGTAGGTTCTACAAATTAGTCTGAGCAACTGTTGCTCATCGGGAAAAGTAAACTGTGAGAGGTTTAGGTTATTAAGCATTGAAAGATGTGAAAGTTTTCCGAAGGCCTGTTTTACTGCTGATGGACCACCACTGGTTTTTATGCCCCTGCCTTGAATGAGCAGGGGGGCATTATGTCAACGCCCCTTCCGTCTGTCTGGGCGTCTGTCCGAGCATCGGGCTGTAAACTTCTCGTTTCCACGCAATAACTAAAGAACACCTCGTCCAATCCTTCTTATTTCTAGAACTCCAATCCTTCAGATTATTAATTACAATTAAATGAAAGATTTATCTTATTTAATCATTAATATTGGGGGTTTTTAACCTCCGCCGAGGAGGTTTATGTTTTCAGTGCCGTTAGTTTGTTGGTTTGTTTGTTTGTGTACAAGATAACTCAAAAACTAATGGCCGGATTTTTATGAAATTTTCAGGGTAGGTGGGTATTAAGTCAAGGAAGAGGTGATTAAATTTTGGCATATCTAGGCCAAAGTACTGCTGAGATATACTCCAAAGTTCAAGATTTCAAGTCTTTCCAATGGGCCAGAGTTCCAATTGCCATGCTTTTGGCTTTGCTGCCCCCTGGCGGCGGAGGTTCTGCACTCTCTGAATGCTCTTCTAGTTTATTTTATATTTTTGGTTGTAATAGTCATTTTATGAGACGCATTACTAACTTTGCTGGTTACCTGCTAAACCAAACTGTTATCCCATGGGAAGGATTATTTGGACAAAAGGTCTTTATTATCCATCCTTGCAATTTTCATTTATCATAGCAGCACATTCCCTTGCATACAGTTAAACGCACACTCACCCAGAGAACTCAGGGGCGATATCTTTTTACCTCCGTTGCTGAAGGCAGCAGGTCTAGGAATGGCTTTTTCACTTCCAGACCTGAAAAATGCTCAGAGGACAAAAATCTCTTGGGAGAGCACCAAACTCATCAAATAGAGTGGGTGAATTTTTGTCCTTCATTGTCCGTCCATCATTCCGGCCAGCTGGCCATCCGTCCATCCGTCTGTCCGAAGTAAAAATGTTATCGATATTTTAAAAATGTTAACTCAAAAAATAATTGACCAAGGAACTTGTAATTTGGTATGATGATGTATCTTGACCCAAGGCAGGTCGCAATTGAAAACTGGCGTGCTGCGTCAAAATCCAAGATGGCCGCCGCCATTTTTGTAAAAATGTCATTATCGAGAGAACGCAAATAATAAGCGTCATAGGAAGTTATTAATTGGTATACTGATGTGGCTTAACCCAAGGCAGGTTGCTATTGAAAATGGGTGTGCTGCATCAAAATCCTAGATGGCTACTGCCATGGATCTGCCAGAACAGCGTCATCGCAATAACTTCAAAAATAAGTGGCCTATGAAGTTCAGATTTGGTATGCTGGTTCATCTTCACTAATTGGAGGTTGCAATTGAAAATGACATCACAACGTCCAAATCCAAGATGGCCACCGCTATTTTTGTAAAAACGACGTTATCGAGATAACTCGACAAATAAGTGGCCTAGGAACTTCAAGTTTGGTATGGTGAAGCATCTTGACCTATTGCATGTTCTAATTGAAAATGATACGACAAAATCAAAATCCAAGATGGCCATCAAATGACGTTATTGAGATAACTCGCAAAATAAGTGGCTGACCCAATTAAGGCAGGTGTAGAACCTAAATGTTTGATTTAGCTCACAACATATGTCAAAAATAATATTGTTGGAACACATGCCCATCACGCATGTACAATCTGAATGTTTGGTTGATCTAGCTCCATTCAGAGCCAGCAGTAAACTTTTATAACCTAGAATGCTCTTGCAATTTGCCTGTCAGGGTAGCATCCTTTGTTCTACTCAGCAGGAGGCCGGAGCCGGTAATTCCTTGCTGCCCAGCTTCTCTGAAACTTGCACCATGGTAGGGTCCTCACTGAAGTTAATACCAGTTACATTAATCTGCTTAAAACAATCTAAATCTCTGTGAAATTCATAATATGTTTATGTTCAATATCCTGTCAAGAAATCACTTAGAAATATATAACACAGTAGACTATAATACTCCATTTTAAGACTTTTCCATGACAACTGCATCATATGAGCACATATTCCTATCATGTTTGGTCTTTTTATTCTCGGGGGAATCCAAGGAGTTGAGTGGAGCATATTTCATTTCCCTTGAAATTATGTTTCACTCTCTTTTTGGGAAGCTCCTGAAAAACTGGTTAGAGTTTATGCGGGCAATTGCCCTAGTCTCCTCTCTATGTTAACACCTCGATGGGGGAAAGTCCACCTTGTTCGGAGGCGTGGTTTGGAATGCTTAAAGGAAGGAGATTCTAACCAAAGGGGGGGCCCTTCTTTCAAGATCTGATGCACGAAGGCCCTGTCTCGGCGGATACCTAGGGGTATTATCCCCACTGAGGAACGACTGGCCCGCGGCCCGGTGTGGGAATTGGTTGGTTAAGTTGGTGTAGGCGACCATGACCTACCTACTGAAAGGATGGATGTATTGCTGGTTCTGGGGTTTTAGCCTGTAGGAAACCCATGGACGAAAAGTCGGTTATCCGTTAAAATTCTCTTAAGGAACCCATGGGTGTGCGTATAATCTGGGTTCATTGTATATATGCCAGCAGAGGCTATTGCAGTGATGGTTGGCTTCCAACCTCTAATCTAACCAACGAACCTAGAATCCGGACATGGTGTTAAAACCCGGGAACATTAATGTAGCGGCGGTGGTTGTCTGTTAGGAATTCAAGGTATAATCACTTCATGTTTTTCCATGAGTAACTGGTTTTCACTGCCTCGAGATTCACGCATGCTGTTCCCAAACTATCAATTCTAATTCTAATTTGAAGTCAGATATTTAACGAGGATATAACTAAATTTGGTATTCTAACTGTTTAATGGAGTCAGATTAATTATAACCGTTGTGTTTTTACGCTCCCTCTTTGGACGGAGAAAAATATCCATTATATTGTGATTCACAGCAGCCAGGAAAATGCTAGAATTAAAGTTAGTCAAAAAGAACACGTGAATCCTTCACCCCACTGCAATGACCGTCCTTGGTATTGTTTTGTGGGGCTTTACACAGGTCATTATTGAAGATGAGCGCGATACACCAAAATCCTTTCCGGTTCTATCTATCTATCTACACTACAGGCCAAAAGTCTGTGGCCACCCTGATTTTTAATGATGCACCAAGTGCAATGTGACCTATTGGTTTTGGAGAAGGCATTTATACAGCATTCCTTCTTGTTACATAAAATTGTTCATGTCCCAGTGACATAAAATCATGTGGCACAAAGGCATTGGAACTCGATTATAAAACATTGCATTCAGTGATCAATCAGTCAAGACAGCCTTAAAAATGTGTTTTGAGGTCTATAATTCACCCATAACCTACTTGCTTCCTATATTTTATGCACTGAAGTCATTTCATGTGAAAAAATAAGGAAAGAACAGTTGATGTGCTTTTTTTTCTTTTAATCTGAGGGTGGCTCCAAACTTTTGGCCTGTAGTGTATCTATCTATATCTATCTACCATCGTTGTCGTCGTCATCATCATCATAACAATTCACCATCACTCAATCAATGCAAATTTTATTCACCAAAGCGTACTTCTTCATAACACCAGCGCGGCGATGCAGGTTCAGGGACTTTGCTATTGTTTCATCTGGCTCTAGGGGCTAGCAAGCTCACTAGAACTCCATGCTAACTCTGTTTGTGATGATGCTTTAATAATAATGATGAAAATAATAATAACATTAATTTTTTCAGAGATCCCTGCCCCAGAACAGCTGACTGTGAGCTCAGTTACTGCAACATCAGCTATCCTCAGCTGGCAGGTGTCTCCTGAGATGCAGCAGACTCCACACAGGTTCCAGGTCTCTTACCAAAGTGAATGGATGGAGCCAAAGTCCATGATTGCTGAGTCATGCAGCATGACCATCACAGGCCTGAAACCAGGAACTGAGTACACAGTCACGGTCTCCACTCAGTTCAAACATGGAGGAAAGAGCCAACCTGCTACTGTTAAAATAACAACAGGTGAGACATTTATACAGGGACGAACCCCCTTGGGTCAAATTCTCTTTTATAGTGATTCCCTGTCTACTTACAAACTATGGTTGGGGAGAGAGTGATTTATGGTACCTCTCCGAATACTTCACAGTCCTGTTATGGGGGCATAAGTCGAATGAACTGTGTGAAAAAATTTTTTTCAGAATTTTCTGCATGGTGTATTTTAAATAAAACTTAAAGATGATGATTGTATCAAAATTGCATTAGAAGTCTTGGGATTCATAAAGTATGGGTTCTATGCGTAATGGGTGAGCTAGTGAAATGGCTCGGCCCTGCTCTTTAGATCTTTTGACCAGGGCTAATTCTGTAAGCCTGTCATGCATACAAGGTCCAGTAAAATCGCAATTTAGAGAGATTGGTATCATTTACAGTGTTGCCGTAGATCTGGTGGAATGTTAGAATACATTAAGACTCAAACTTGAAATTATGAATGCAAACTCTATACAGTCATGCCAGTTTGAATCCGGATAATAACTAGAGACCATCCAAAGATGCAATCACACCAGCTACACTCCCCATCTGTTACCTCACAAGCTATAAAACTACAGCCCCCATTTTCAATCACAAGGTAGATATTCACTCAAGTCATGTAACTACCAAACTTCATGAATTTCCATTGCATCATGCAAAAGTAATTGAACACTCGGTCGGACTGAAAGACAGACAGACAGATAGTCACTCTGGTACTCAGGATGATATATAGCATGAACTTTCAGATTTTTCCTGAGTAAAAAGACTAAAATCTGGCTGTCTGCCTGCATGATAGCATGGTAAATTAAAATGGCTTTTATTGGTTTTACACATTTCATGAAATTTAAAAAAAAAAAAAAAAACAAGAACATTAATATCCAAAAAAGTATTTGATAAACACTTGATTAAAATGCATGGATAAACATTGATGTGCTGGATGCAGGAAGAATGGGCAAGTTTAAGGATATCAGTGACTCCGATAAATGCCAAATTGTGATGGCATGACAACTGGGTCAGATTATTTCCAAAACGACAGGTTTTATGGGTTTTTCTCTGTATGCAGTGAAAAGGACCAACTAAAAGTGGTCCAAGGACTGACAACCTGTGAACTGGCAACAGGGTCGGGGACACCCAAGGCTCATTGTAATGTGAATATAGGCCACTAGATGGCAGTGTTTACCATTTTTTTGTTAAGCTCAGACTGGAGTCATGTTCAGGGGGCAAGTCCCCGAAAAATAAAAAAAAGAGGTCTGAATGTGGGTGGGGTCTGCAGGGGAGTATATAAGGAAAAGAATTGAGACAGTAAAGTAGTAGGAGAAATTGCAAGAAGATGACCAGACCTGCCATTCTGTTCAAGACCTGTGACGTTTCTTTTGTGGATTTCTTTGCCTGTGTTTGAGCATTTTCTTCATCCAGGACATCACCAAGCCACCCCACTAAAAAGGGACTGTAATTATTTCTGTTTTTTTCTTATTTATCAATCTTGGTCTTTAGTTGTAGGTTGTTATTAGTCTTTGTCTTTGTTAAAAATTAAATGTGTTTTAGTTGTTAAAACTGTGTTTGTCATCCCTTGCTGTTGCTGTTGTGTTATAAATGTAATAACAAATTGGGGCCATAACAAATTGGGGGCTCAAGGTCCGGGATAGACCATTGTGTGAGTAATTTATTGAAAATCTAATATTCCAAATTGTGAAATTGTTTTTGTGAATTTTCCTATATATATATTGACAACAGCAATGGATGATTTCTTGGCATCACCAACCGTAGGGGTTTTGAAGTCTTTTAAAAAGACAGAACTGCTAGAAATTTGCAGACAGTTGGAGCTGACAGAGGTAAAACCAGCCATGCGAAAAGCAAGACTGGCTAGAGAGATAGTTGAATATTACATTGATGAAAATGTGTTTGCACCAGGAGATCTGGAACAGTTTCCAGTGGAAAATCCAAATATAGAAATGGAACTTAAATTAAAAATGCTAGAGATTGAAAGGGAGGAAAGAGAAAAAGAAAGGGAGGAAAAAGAGAAAGAAAGGGAAGAAAGAGAAAAAGAAAGGGAGGAAAAAGAGAAACAAAGAGAATTTGAGAGGGAAGAAAAAGAAAAACAAAGGCAGTTTGAGTTAGAAAAATTAGCAAGAGAAGAAAAACAAAGAGAATTTGAGAGAGAGAAAGAGGAAAGAGCAGAAAGAGAGAGACAGAGACAGAGAGATTTTGAATTAGAGAAGTTGGATAGAGAGGAAAGACTCCAAATGGAGAAACTAAAAATTAAAATTGAAACTAAAAATAAATTTTGTGCCAGTCAGGAGGTAAAACTGGTGCCTCCATTTTCTGAAAAGGATGTTGACAACTATTTCCAGTGTTTTGAAAAGGTAGCAAAGAGTTGCCAGTGGCCAAAGGAACACTGGCCTCTGATGTTGCAAACTGTCCTCAAGGGTAAAGCTCAACAAGCCTATTCGGCTTTGTCTGCAGATGATTCCTCTGATTATGAGGTTGTCAAAAAGGTTATTCTGAGAGCTTATGAGTTGGTTCCAGAGGCTTACCGACAGAAATTCAGAGGTCTGAAGAAATTTGAAAATCAGACTTATGTGGAATTTGCTAATGAGAAGAAAGTTTGCTTTGAGCGCTGGTGTACTTCTATGGAGGTCAAGGATGATTTCAACTCACTAAAAGAGATGGTGTTAGTTGAAGAATTCAAGAACTGTGTTAAGGATGATGTTAAGACCTACCTTAATGAGAAGCAAGCACTGAACTTGCAATCAGCTGCCAAATTTGCAGATGAATATGTTCTCACTCATAAGTCCAAATTTCAGTCTAGCAGTAACAATAAATGGTCCCAATTTCAGAAAAAGGGTTACGGTGATACCCAAGATTCCTCACCCAAAGACAAAGACAAATCTGGTGATGGTGCTCAGAAATCCAGTAACAGGTCTGATCAAAGTGTGAAAGCTGACAGTGACAAAAGTGGTCTAGTTTGCAGTTATTGCAAGAAATCTGGTCATGTTACAACTAACTGTTGGTTCCTTAAAGCTAAGAAAGAAAAAGAAAAGGATACCAAACCAAATGCCTTTGTGAAAACAAGGTTAGAAACCCCTGTAGTAGATAACCAATCTGCTAAATTGCCTGCTTCTTGTGGGGCTAAAAAGCCTAATACAGCTGACTTTGTGAGGGAGGAATTTCTTCCATTTGTGTCAGAGGGATTTGTGGCTCTGAATGAGCATACTACTCCTGTCCCCATATATATCCTAAGGGATACCGGAGCTTCTCAGTCACTTTTGTTGATGGACTCCTTGGAGTTACGTGATGAGACCGCTTCAGGGGATTTCATACTTGTACAAGGTATTGAAGGGAGGACTGTATCTGTACCCCTGCGCTCTATATTCTTGAAGTCAGATTTAGTTACAGGACAGGTAAAGGTGGGACTTATGTCAAGTCTACCTATAAAGGGTGTTTCTCTGTTGCTAGGCAATGACCTGGCTGGGGGCAAAGTAGTTCCCCCTGTACATCTTACTTCACAGCCGAGCACTGAAAATGGGGATGAGGACCCATCTCTGTATCCTTCTTGCGCAGTGACTCGTGCTATGGCCAAGAAGGCTAAAGAAGATGATGTTGTGGTGCCGTCCAGTACATTGAATAGTCAGGACTCAGGTGGTTCGCCTCATGACTCTGATTGGCCTACTATGGTTTCTCCGTTTGAGGACTTATCAGATACTTTTATCAGTTCTCTATTCAGCCAGCCGGATGGGTCTGGTGATTCTGATGTGTCTGGAGACTTGTCTCTGTCCAGAAAGCGGTTGATTGAGGAGCAAACTAATGATCCTGAAATTTGTGTACTAAAGAGGAGAGCCCTTCCTGAAAAAGAAATAGATGCAGTTCCAGTTGGGTATTATCTCAAGGATGGTGTGTTGATGCGGAAGTGGCGCCCTCCTGATATCCCTGCCAATGCAGATTGGGCAGTGGTCAGGCAAATTGTTGTTCCGAAGGTCTATAGGAATGAGATCTTAACAATGGCTCATAGTTTACCTTTAGGAGGTCATCTTGGTGTTAACAAGACTGTTGATAAGATCATGAAACACTTCTTTTGGCCTGGGCTTCGGAAAGACGTTTCCAACTTTTGTAAAATCTGTCACACTTGTCAGGTAGTTGGAAAACACCAGTTAGACCCACCTGTAGCTCCATTGCAGCCTATCCCAGCATTTGGGGAGCCATTCTCTAGGGTCATTGTTGATTGCGTTGGTCCATTACCAAAGACTAGATCTGGAAATCAGTACTTGTTGACAATCATGTGTGCATCTACCAGATTCCCCGAAGCCATACCTCTACGTAACATCAAGGCAACTGCAATCTCGAAGGCTTTGATAAAGTTCTTCACGTTGTTTGGTCTTCCCAGGGAAATTCAGTCAGACCAAGGTAGCAATTTCACTTCAGGATTGTTTCAGCAGGTTGTGTATGAACTAGGTGCAAAACAGATTCTTTCTAGTGCCTATCATCCAGAAAGTCAGGGTGCCTTAGAGCGGTTTCATTCCACTCTCAAGACAATGATGAGGACTTATTGTTATGACCATGAGAAAGACTGGGATGAAGGGGTTCATTTGCTGTTGTTTGCAGCTAGAGAAGCAGTGCAGGAGTCTACTGGATTCAGTCCATTTGAGCTAGTGTTTGGTCATGAAGTGAGAGGACCTTTGCTATTATTGAGTGAACAATGGCAAGAGGAAGAGCCGCAAATCAGTCTGTTAGACTATGTTAGCAAGTTCAAGGAAAGATTGCGTGCAGCTTGTGACCTTGCCAAAGAGAACTTGAAATCAAGTCAGGGAAAAATGAAAACTTGGTATGATCATCAGGCTAGAAGCCGTGAGTTTAAACCAGGAGACAAGGTCCTTGTGTTGTTTCCCTTGCAGTCCAATCCATTGCAGGCTAGATTTCATGGTCCTTATGAAATTCTGACAAAACTCAATGATCTCAATTACATTGTGAAGACTCCAGATAGGAGAAAACCAAAACAATTGTGTCATATTAACATGCTAAAGCCTTATCATGACAGAAATGCTAGGGTTGCAGCTGTCACTTCAGATTCTCCAATGGTCGAAACGTGTGAAGATGAGGGGGAGTTTCAAGATGATGAACCAAGAATTAAAGCTGAAGTTCTTTCATGTAAATTGTCAAACACTGAAGTGTTGCAAAATCTTGATGTAAAACTCCAGCACTTAGAACCCTCACAGAGAGATCAGTTTGAAAGGTTGATCAAGAAATATGAGGATTTGTTTCCTGATGTTCCAAAGAGAGTTACTATAGCCTCTCATGATGTAGATGTTGGTGATGCCAAACCAATAAAACACCATCCATACCGGATGAATCCTGAAAAGAGAAAGATTGCTGAGAAAGAGGTTGAGTACATGTTAAAACATGATATTATCAGACCCTCCAACTCCGATTGGAGTTCACCCTGTGTGCTAGTTCCAAAACCTGATGGAAGTACTAGATTCTGTACAGATTATCGCAAAGTCAATGCTGTAACTAGAACTGATGTGTTTCCAATACCTAGGATTGATGATTGTATTGATAGTGTAGGGCAAGCAAAGTTTCTGACCAAGATTGATTTATTGAAGGGTTATTGGTGTGTGCCTTTAACTGAGAGGGCCAAGAGCATCTCTGCTTTTGCCACACCATCTGGATTGTACCAGTATGAAGTCCTACCCTTTGGCATGAAAAATGCCCCAGCCACGTTCCAAAGGATGATACAGTCTACAATCGCCGGATTGCCGCACACGGGTGCGTACATCGATGACCTGATCACATGGAGTGACTCCTGGGAAGAACATCTAAAAGATGTAGAGACGTTGTTCCAGCGCCTGACCCAGGCTAACCTGACTGTTAACCTGAGCAAGAGTGACTTTGGTTGTGCTACTGTCACCTATCTTGGCTACGTCATAGGCCAGGGTAAGGTGGCACCCATAAATGCTAAAGTCCAAGCCATCGTGGACTTTCCAGTTCCTCACAACAAAAAAGCTTTGCGCCGCTTCCTTGGAATGATCGGGTACTACCGCAAGTTCTGCAAGAACTTTGCTGAGATTGCTCTCAGTCTAACTAACCAACTGAAGAAAGGCGTAAAGTTCACCTGGGATGATGCATGCCAGAGAGCCTTCGATCGCCTGAAGTCTCTGCCGTGTCACTTCCCCGTGCTCAAATCTCCTGACTTCAACAAACCGTTCTCCATCGCGGTCCATGCTAGCGACCAAGCTTGTGGATCTGTGCTCCTACAGAGAAGTGACTCTGATGACATTGAGCATCCCGTGGCATACTTCTCCAGGAAGTTCAATCGCCACCAAAGGAACTATTCCACAATAGAGAAGGAACTGTTGGCTCTGGTCCTTTCTTTA
Organism: Gymnothorax reevesii; assembly: GCA_029721435.1. Classification (NCBI taxonomy): domain Eukaryota; kingdom Metazoa; phylum Chordata; class Actinopteri; order Anguilliformes; family Muraenidae; genus Gymnothorax; species Gymnothorax reevesii. Next base: position 61,415,056 of record CM056586.1, on the reverse strand, counting down.
CAACACTTTGAGGTTTATGTTTGTACAGGACAAAAGCCAATGATTGTGTACACTGACCACAATCCGTTAATGTTTTTGAGTAAGATGAAAAACAAGAATCGGAGATTGTTGAATTGGAGTTTGATTTTACAGGAGTTTGACTCGGAAATTAAGCATGTGAAGGGTACAGACAATGTAATTGCTGATTGCTTATCCCGTGTTTGAATGTGTATATATATATCATGTGTTTGAATATTGTATGATATGTATATATAGACAAGTGTTCACTTAACCATTTTGTATTGAAAAGAAAAATTTTGCCTTTATGAGTCAAAATTTTTCCCTTTTGGAATGGAGGTGTAATGTGAATATAGGCCACTAGATGGCAGTGTTTACCATTTTTTTGTTAAGCTCAGACTGGAGTCATGTTCAGACATGTCCTGGACATGTCTGGGGCAAGTCCCCGAAAAATAAAAAAAAGAGGTCTGAATGTGGGTGGGGTCTGCAGGGGAGTATATAAGGAAAAGAATTGAGACAGTAAAGTAGTAGGAGAAATTGCAAGAAGATGACCAGACCTGCCATTCTGTTCAAGACCTGTGACGTTTCTTTTGTGGATTTCTTTGCCTGTGTTTGAGCATTTTCTTCATCCAGGACATCACCAAGCCACCCCACTAAAAAGGGACTGTAATTATTTCTGTTTTTTTCTTATTTATCAATCTTGGTCTTTAGTTGTAGGTTGTTATTAGTCTTTGTCTTTGTTAAAAATTAAATGTGTTTTAGTTGTTAAAACTGTGTTTGTCATCCCTTGCTGTTGCTGTTGTGTTATAAATGTAATAACAAATTGGGGCCATAACACATTGATGCGCTTGGGGAGCGAAGACCTGTCTGTCTACAGTAGTCTGATCCCACAGAAAAGCTAATGTGGCACAAATTGCTGAAAAAGCTAATTCTTGCTGTGATCACTGTGGAACTTCAAATTATTGCGGGATTGAATTTTTCTAATTGAATAATTCATGTTTCATGCATTGGGCAGCTGATCACAACATTGCCCCAATTATAAATTCTAAGAAGCTGCACAGCCACTGTTTGGGCAGCAAGGGCAGTTTTGCATGCCTTTCAGATGGTGATATGCTCTAGGATGACTTGTAACTGTTTATCTACGCATTTGGAATAGCAATACATTCTATGGTTCCAGAGAGAGAGAATGAGTTAGCATCTTAAAACTTTTAATAAACAGAATATAAAAATAACGGAACATATGTTGTCACTGTGCAGAGGCATTTCATTGTTGTATTTTCTGTAAAACCTGATTGTCTCCTTCAGGGATTTCAGTCCCAGAGCAGTTTCAGTGAGCTCAGTGACTGCTACATCTGCTAGCCTCGACTGGTTGCTGTCTGCTGAGATGCCACAGACTCCACACAGCTTCATAGTCTCTTACCAGAGTAAAGGGACTGAGTCACAGTCCATCATTGCTCAGTTACGGAGCACAACCATCACAGGCCTGAAACCAGGAACTGAGTACTCAGTCACTGTCTCCACTCAGCTCAAACATGGAGGAACGAGCCAGCCTGCTACTGTGAACTTAAAAACAGGTAAGATGTGCAGAGGTTCAGCAATGAGTCATTCTGTTGTCAGCACATACTTTCTGAGTGGATTGTCACAGAATCGTACGATCTCCAGCAGGCTGATTTGGTCTCCACTTGACCAATGTTCTGGGAAAAAATTGCTTGACCTAATACAGGGTAATTAACATACCTGCATGACTTCACCTTGCCATATATTCATAACCATAGATCGTATAGAAATGGGCTCAGTATCATTTTGAAGTCATCGTGTTACATTGTAGGAAGGTTTTGTCAAAGGAGATTCTCGATTCATATATTCAACTACATCCCGAAAACATCTTGAGATGCTAGCAAAATGTTCGTTAAAATATCCATTCGGTTGGATTTGGGTCATGCATTTTACAGAATAACTGTCACTGAGTTGCTTTATAGATTTGCAGTAGGGCAGATGCCTGACCTAAGTCCCAAAAATAGCTTATGAGGCAAAAACTCCAAGCAGGAAGAGAAATCCTCAGACGGTGGTGAGAGAAAAACTCCTCAATGTGAAGAAATCTCAGGAGGAACCCAGCTATAATAAAAGAGCCCATCCTCTGAGCTGCTGGATAGCGCACTTGATTAAGGCATCGCATTGCGAAGCAGAAGTGACTACGACTGTGTGGCTTCAAGCCCCAGTCATACCAACCGGCAGTGGTCGGCAGCTTTTTCAGAGTAGCGCACAATTGGTCATTGCGCTACAGGGATGCAAATTGGGAAGGGTCTGCCGGGAAGGGTAATATGAGTATGGTTGCATTGTTCATTGCATAAGCACCTCCTGTTGGCCAGCCAGGCGCACGTCAGGAAGATTTAAGCTTGTTCATGTTCTGGTATCCTCCACCGTCATTCTGAACTTGCAAGGATTCAACCAATGAATGCATAAGAAGCAGTGGCTCACAGGCACGTGCTTCAGAGGAGAGCCGCAAACTGTCCTCACTGTCCTGAATTGGCAACAAGAAGTTGCATATGAGCAAGCCTTGTACATAGTTCATCAGTTGGCCATTCCAGATTCGGGGGGGGGGGGGACTGCAGATGTCAAACTGAAAAAAGAAATAATTTAAAAAAAGAAAGCCCATCGTCTGCTGGCTGGGTAAGTTAATGTCAATGGGTCATAGTTTTACCAGTCAATTAATGTCCATTAGAATTACGGTGATACAAATTCATGTGATTGAACAGATAAGTATCACTCGCGTACTAGTAAGCATAATAATAAAAAAGAAAGAGGAAAATGATGAAGATGGTATCCGTGATTGGGGTGGGCCGTGATGGGGCGTCTGCAGCTCCAGGGTGAGACCAGACATTGGCACGAGGAACCGGGCTGAAGTAGTCCTTGAACTCTCCGCTTCATAGGGTAGGAGAGGGATAGGAGCCACTGGAAAAGAAACAAAAGTGAGAAAGTCAGACAATGTAAAGTTCAACAAATGCTTATGGCAGCTGGTTTCAAACCTAATAACTGGCTCCACTAGTATGGCAGTAACTAAGTTTCCTGCTATTCAGGCCATGGAGCCCACTGCGTAGGTCAGATGTGACTGCCACAGTTCCTTTCAAAACGCTACCTTCTTTCGCAGCTAATATATGGCAATAGAGACTATGGTCCAGTCATATCCCTCCGTGACAGGATTAATTATAAAAGTGCCTTTTTCACTGGTTCTTAAAGAGACTGTGTCAGCTGGGGCACGTGTATACAAGAGTCCAGTTGATAAAGCGCGATATCAAGGGAGCGGAAATACAAACCCCTAGCTTATTTGTGCATGTATAAATCTGATATTCACTGTTTTAAAGATTGAGAATGGTCTTACAGTACCAGCGTGGATAAAGGTTCCACTTTCACTAACACGCCGTTGGCTGTGTGTCAGCCGAAAGTCAGGTGGACGGGTCCCTCTCACTGAATCGAGAAAAAGAGGGAGTGAGAAGGGATGTTGGCCGGGCGTTTCACATATATCTTAGTGTAAATCCCCGTCGCAAAGAAGTCCAAATAAGTTCAGCATGAAAATGTTTTTGTCGGACAACATGACGTCCATTATATTTGTAGTATAGTGTGAACGCCTTAAGTAAACTTTGCTACTGATTTTCTTTCACACAGTTGGCAATATATTTATTTCCAAGAAAGTTGATGTCTGCAAATTCATGTATTTTTGTTGTAATATTTGCTGATAAGACTTAAGAAAAGAAACCTTAAGTTCTAAAGCGCCGTTATCAGAGAACAACATGTTTTCCCACCACTTTAATATTATTTAAACCCGCACTTCTGAAAATAGAAATAAAATATGCAAATATCTATGTACAACCCCAATTCTGAAATAGTTGGGACAAAGTGTACATTGTGAATAAAATCAGAATGCAATGGCCCTCATTTATCAAACTAGCGTAGGATCTGGTGTAGATTCTGGTGTAAATATCATCGTGTCGCCAGGTGTCGCGTCAGATTTACTAAAAGTGTGTACGTTGCAGATTTCGGTGTAGAATTGCCGTGGCGTTGATAAATCTGGCGGCAGAAACCATCGTAATTTACATGACACGCCCCTAAAAATTCATGCTCCGGGAGGCATAGTCCTGCCCACGTAACGACATGGACTCTCGAAAGATGGCAAGGAAGAGAGAACTAATCTGAGGAGGAAATATCGTCGGCCTGCTGATAAACCTCGTATCTACAGTTTCATGAGAAACAAAAACTCGTATGTCCACGATAATAGCATAAACATTGCAAAATACAAAATTTCATTGATTGGATACATTCGTGGAGGAAAAATAGTCATCCTACCCGAACACAGCTCAACTGCATTCTTACATGCAAAATTAAACTTTTTTTTTTTTTTTTTGCTCTCCTGTAAAGTTTATCATTTCAAAGATACAAGGTTTTATCAGCAGGCCGACTATAGATGGAGAAAAACAAAATTATTTTATTTGGAAGTCTTAAGAGGGGCAAAAAGGGAGCCCAGTAGACTGCAGTTTGGAAAACTATTGCTGCTGCAGTAGTAAACACCGTTGGGGTGGAAAACCAGAGTGCAGCAGAGGTTTTATTTAATTCATTAATACATCGAAGTGACTATTCGCACTTATTTTTTGTGCTTGGACGCACTTAAATGACCAAAATTCTTGTTAGACGCGCTTATTATTGTGGCCAAGACGCACATTTCTCCATTGCCCACACTTATTCCAAAGCTAAAATTTTTTCTTGGCCAAACTTATTTTAAGCGGCACTGGAATGGTCATCAACTTGCGCACTGACAAGTGTGGTCAAGAAAAAAAATTAGCATTGGCCACACGTAAAAGTGCGAATAACATCGGCCTTAATAAATTAAATTTATAGATCCACGATATTTCATGTTATATTGCCTACATAATTGACAATCCAAATGCTTTACATGTAGGTTAAAAAAGTGGTCCGATTTTAAGATCGCCTCCTAAAAACGGGTTGCAGCAGCGCAGGGAGCGGTGGAGGCCAACCAGACTCGAACCTCCAGCTGTCACAGCACTGATGGGCACCCCTCCATCGTGGGAATGCGTGCTGGTGGGGACATGGATGAGTCTTCCCCGCCTCGATAAGAGCACCATGAGGGTAATTGGTAAAATACTGTCTGCAGAGATCACTCTTAACTGTACTTTTATCAGTATTACTCCATGACATGTTATTGGGTGCCACACAAAACGAGCAGCCACTCGTCACTTTCCCGGATGAGATCTATGTGCCGAAAGTTCCTCTCACTTCGGACAGAATCTTATTCCTCTAACAAGGGACCGCAAAATAAAGAAAGGTTTGATGAAACGAGTGTAAATGTGCACGTGCTAGTAATAAATTTGGTTTTGTTATTACGCGCAAACTTATTTTCCAGTCTGCCTTTCATTAAGCCAACTTTCTTTTATTTTGTTGTCCAGTATATATCTGTCTGGATGAGCATCTGGCATACACTGCATATCTGCCAAGCTGCGCATTGCGCTTAATCAAATTGATTGTAATTGTCAGCCGTCTGACAAGCAGGTTGTTCCCAAATAAGAGTAACTAATTTCTCAACACAGGTGCAATTTATTTATTTATTAAATAAATTTATTATATAAATAAATAATGACATCTGTGTCAAGAAATTAAGTAAACTTTTTTTTGGAAACAACCTGCTTTTATTCGTTTATTTATCCATTCATTTAGTCTATTTATTTATTTTACCTACAAGAACAACAACAGCATGACGTCCGCATCGCTGCAGATGGTTTATTACTTATTTTAACAGCTGCACTCGTTCCTGCATGTTGGTCGCTGTTTTCAGATTTGCGTACACCTGGTCAGAGCTGGCGTGACATTTTTGCGGACCGTTCGCTCACGTTCAGATTGATAAATGCCGATGCTTGCGGGAGATTTGGCGTACACCCATTTTTTTGGTGTACGCAAGTTTGATAAATGAGGGCCAATGACTTTCAAATCACACCAGCCCGTATTTTCTTCACAATAGAACAGAGATAACATAGCAAATGTTGAAACTGAGAAATTTTACATTTTTATCCACAAAATGAGCTCATTTCAAATTTGATTGCTGTTACAGCTCTCAAAAAAATTTGGACAGGGTCCAGTTTACCATGGTGTAGCATCTTCTCCTCTTTTTATCCCCCTGGCAGATAATGCGGGGGGATATAGCTATAGCTATGTCCGTACGTCCGTAATCTTTTCGTTTCCGGAGCATAACTCAAAACCGTTCAATATTTCTTCACAAAATTTGGTGTGTAGATCTGATATGCCATGTAGACGTGCCTTTTGGCATTTAGGAATTTCTGAAATTTTTATTTTTTGTGTTTCCATGGCAACAAGTTGGACTTAGTCTCTGGGGAGGGTAGGGCTCGTTTTTCCGGACCATAACTCAATAACCATTCAATATTTCTTCACGAAATTTGGTGTGTAGATTTGATATGCCTTGTAGATGTGCCTTTTTGTATTTAGGTATTTTGTATTTTGTATTTTTATTTCTTGTGTTTCCATGGCAACAAGTCCCATCACACTGGTGTGTGAAATTGAAACTTCTGCTTGTTTTCTGAGGGTGTCATGAATCTTTGATGCATGTACAGTCAGGAAGTTTTCTTGGCATGCACCTTTTTATCCCCCTGGCATATAATGCGGGGGGATATAGCTATCGCTCTCGAGTTTCTCTGCTACCAAATTGGACTTAATCTCTGGGAAAGGTCTTGCTGGTTTCCAAAGCATAATTCAATAGCTGTTTCATACTTCTTCTCAAAATTTGGTGTGTAGATCCAACATGTCATGTGGCTGTGCCTTTCGCTATTCACGAATTCCAGAAATTATTATTTTTTCAGTTTTTGGCCACGAATTTGGACTTCTCTGGGAATGGTATGGCTTGTTTCCAAAGCATAATTCAATAGCCGCTTAATATTTAGCCATGAAATATCATATGCGGAGCTAATAAACTCTGCTCTTTCAGGTGTGAATGGAGAATGAATGTGTGTTTGATGTTTTTGTCTTTCTTTAAAAAAATCGACCATCATTGTACAGTTCATGTAACGGTTCACTGTGCATTGTACCTGTATCTGGTCAGTAAAATGTGCCTTTGCCATGGAGGAATGTTGTGTGTTTGAGTTTCCATGGCAAAAAGTTGGACTTAGTCCCGAGGGACTGAAGTACAACTCAATAACAGTTTGATATTACTTCTTGAAATTTAGTATGTAGATCTAATATACCATGTAGGTGTGTCTTACCACTAACGTACCCTCTACGATTTTGCCGGGGCCGGGGGGATATGCCATCTTCTGATGGCTCTTGTTAACACAGAGTGGAGGCGTCTGGGCATTGAGGAGACAAGTTTCTTGAGTTTAGCCATTGGAATTTGATTCCACTCTTGTTTAATTTGGGCTTCCAGCAGCTTTGGGTCTCCTACTTTTCGTTTAATTATGCACCAAATGTTCTCAAGCGGTGAAAGATCAGGACTGCAGGCTGGGCACTTTAGCACACGGACTCTTCTACTTTGAAGCCATGCTGTTGTAATAGCTGCAGTAGGTGGTTTTGCATTGTCCTGCTGAAATATACAAGGCCTTCCCTGGAGTAGATGTCATCTGGAGGGGAGCATATGTTGCTCTAAAACCTTCATATACCTTTCAGCATTCATGGTGCTTTTTAAAACATGCAAGTGTCCCACACCATATGCACAAAGGCATCCTCATACCATCAGAGATGCTGGGTTTTGAACTGAACGCTAATAAGAGGAGGGGTGGTCTTTCTCCTCTTCATCCCAGAGGACACAACGCCCATGATTTCCAACAAGAATGTCAAATTTTGACTTGTCTGACCACAGGACACTTTGCCACTTTACTACAGTCCATTTTAAATGAGCCTTGGCCCACAGAACACGGCGGCACTTCTGGATCATGCTCAACAATGGCTTCCTTTTTGCATGAGAGTTTTAGGTGGCATCTGTGGATGGCACGGCAGACTGTTTACAGACAGTGGTTTCTTGAAGTATTCCTGGGCCTATTTAGTAATGTCAATGACAGAATCATGGCGGTGAGTGATGCAGTAGCGTCTGAGAGCCCAAAGATCAGAGACACTCAGCCTCTCTGAGACATGCCTTTTATAGCCTATCATGTTACACACCTGATATAATTGCTTTTTCAGCCCTTTTTTGCCTGTGTTCCGACTTTTTTGAGACTGGTCGCAGCCAGAAAATTTGAAATTAGCTCATTTTGTGGATAAAATGTAAAATTTCTCAGTTTCAACATTTGCTATGTTATCTCTGTTCTATTGTGAATAAAATACGGGCTGGTGTGATTTGAAAGTCATTGCGTTTTGGTTTGATTCACAATTTACACTTGTAACTTACAATAACGGTGTCACTTTTTCCTAAGTTCGCAAGAAATGTTTCGGCCTTTGGAAATCCGGAGGTTTTAGTCCTTGTTGAGCATAAGCCGAACAACTCTAAGTCAAGAAAACGGCGACTTCTTCAGTCGGATCAAACGGTTGAACAAAAAGAGAAGGCAACTTTTGTTGCCTTTTTTTCATAATTTGAGAGCTAATCTCAAGAATAATCTTTGGCGGATACCGACAAATTTATGCAAGAAAGCCCTTCTTAGTTATGTCATGGGTTAGCGCGGATAAACAACTGTTCTCACAGTGGGACTGATTATGTTTTCCCATTTGTGAGAAATGATCACTTATTCGCCTTAGGAATACCTTGTAAAGCATATATATTCAGATTCAATGGTATAGTTGTCAATTTGCAAACTGTGTGCAAGCCAATGTCTTAATAATGTAAGACCAATATTTCGCCACAGCAAATTATCAACATTAACAGTGACACAGGCAAGATTTAAAATTTTAGGCATCCAATGAGAAATTATAAATGTATTACAAATAAATATTTTCTGACAATAAATGCATAAGTTGTCATCCATAAGGAAAGTGTTTCAACTTCATGACTACTCCTACTTCTAAAGGCCTCTTATAGAATTAGATATTTATGTCTCCCCCTTCCTGGAGGGGGGGGGGGGGATATATTGTTTTTGCCTGAATTCCCGTTGGCATTGGCGTCAGCGTTCCCATTTGTTTCTGGAGCATAACTCTGAAACTGTTTGACCGATTCGCACCAAATTTAATATATTGTCTCTTCATAACATGTAGATGTCCCTTTTGAGGGTTTGAACTGCTTTTGAATTTAAATGGCTCTCTAGCGCCACCAAGAAACATTTCATTTGCACTTACACGGCCACCATGACCGGTAGGAAAGACATAGAGAGATGGAACCAACAATGTATTGTTCATCTCTTCAAGGCCTGAAATGAACAATCGACATCCATTACCTAAATCGAACAGGAAGTCCGCAATTTGCATATCAAAATGTCCTTTTTCCCCTAAATTTGGCCAAAATTTGCCCTTGAACAAACACAAACTCCTTTAAGGGCGTTCATCGTATCGACCCCAAATGCTAATAGATGACAAAGCACACTCTGCCGATGAAAACCACTGTACAACTTCTTCAAAAGTCAAACGGTTTGGATTTTATGAGGCGTCAAAGATGGGGTCCCCAGCCAATTTGACTGCCTTTTTACGATGCGTTGGCAATTCCCAACTTTCCTTTGACCACTTAAACATGCTCTAAAACAAACCAAATTTTGCAGTAATTTCTACATGGCTTCAAATATTTTTACAATCTGAAAATTCTCCACCAAAGAGACAAAATGGCTCTCTAGCGCCACCTATATACGCCAAAATGGGACTTTTGCTTTCACCACAGCCTGTTGCAATGTTATAAAATTCTGAAAAAAATTACTCATCGTTGCTGTACCATGCCCTGTACCGTCATTTAATTTCGTGAAAATCCATGTGAGACTTTTTGAAAGAAAAATTTTTACGTACATAATATACTGTACAGTAAGATATACATTCTTGCTGTGGACAAACTGTTCATTGTATCAAAATGTCCCTTGGTGTAATTCATAATCTCCATGTCACAAAACAAACTGCCAAGTGTGGTTCCATTTCAATTGATATTTCTTGAGATATAAACATGTTATGAATATTCATATTTTGAAAAATATAGAGTGACGCACTTCTGAATTCACCATAAGTTGCAGTGTATAAAACTTTAGTCTTTTTTCAGTGAACATGCTCCCGAAATTTCAGCTTTCTAGGATTTACCTGGAAGAAGCATTTATAAATTTCTTGATTATTATTGATTTTCACCGTTTTTCTTTGGGCTGCTACACATTCTGACCACCGGGTGGCAGTAGGAGCACATGACTCATCTCCCTTCACTAAGTTCATGGATGGGGAAAGATTGCACAATACACAGCAGTGATAAAATCTGCTTCAGAAAGTTTGACCAGATCGCATAGGTCATAGCTCCATTATACTAAAGAAAAATCTCTTTCAGTAGAGGGGTTTGCACTCAACTCAACATAAAACATTTTCCTCAGTCCCGAGCTGTCCAACGAATGGCAATGCTCGACGGCGCTCGAACGCTTCTCGCCCCCGTATCGACATGCGTGGGAGGGCGAGGACCCGTCCAACGCTGCTTGCAGTTTTAATATTTTTTCTCTTTCCATGGCAACAATTTGGACTTAGGCATATTGAAGGGTGGGACTCGTTTCCGGACCATAACTCTAAAATGTGAAATGGTGGAAGGGGGAGACATCTGTTTTTACGTGTAAAAACCATTTCTAGTTTAAAACTGTAATAACAAAAACATCGATTGACTTGTAAATAAGTTTTATCCGAAACAGTTGCGGTAGTTTATTCTTGCCAAAATTCAAGGCCTGCAAAAACATCTAGTACACACCAGTCATAACCAAAAACCGACAGCCCCGCCAAGTTCTGCCTGCCGGGACTACATCGACACCTGTTTTAATCCTACGCCACTAACCAGGCCAATCAGAGAAAGGTGGACGAAAATGCGAAGCCAACGTTAACTTGTATAACACCAAGTCCCTAGAGTAGCTGCGCTTTGTATTTGCCGAAACCAACAAAGGATGAATGATACTACTCATCCATATATCTTTGGGCGGAAATATACTCAGCAACAAAAGTTTCTGTGACACCAATATTGTTAATTATTTTTCATAACGCAATTATGAAATTGTCATACATGGTGATATCAGACTGAAACAGTACACGTAAACACAACATTGAAATGGAAATCATGAAAATGCGAGAAAATGACTTTGCACGTGAAAATGTGCGTAAATCATGCTTGTGGATGGCAATAAAAGAGGAGAATTTTTGGAATGTTCACATTGTGCCTGATGAACGACGGAAGCATCACTTATCGAAAACACAGCCATTTCGGATCAGGAACTCTACCCTCTAAATGCCAAGACTGTCTGAAAATGATCGGTGGAGGGCCATTGGGATGATTGAATCCGGAACCTCGCAGAGGGAAGTTGCTCATCGCCTGAATGTCCACCGAAACACCATTTGGAACTTATGGCAGCGTCATCAGCAGACAAGACATGTCAGAGACCGTCCTCGCAGCGGCCGTCCACGAGTAACCACTCCCAGACAGGACAACTGGATTCGAACAACCCATCTCCGAAATCGATTCCAACCTGCAACCATAACTGCAAGAACGATACCTGGTTTGAGGCGACTGTCTGCACAGACAATCCGTCGTCGTCTCCGTCATTTTGGCATTGTCCCACGTCGGCCAGCAAGACGTCCAATACTCACAGTACAACACCGACGACTGCGTCTACAGTGGGCACAACAACATCGACGGTGGATCCAACGTCAGTGGGATCTTGTACTCTTCACTGATGAATCAAGATTCATGCTTAACCGATGTGATGGTCGTTTACGTGTATACCGTCGACGTGGAGAACGTTATGCCAACAACTGTGTTCAGGAATTTGATCGTTTTGGAGGTGGTAGTGTCATGATTTGGGGAGGGATCACGGCTAGAAACAGAACAGATTTGCTTGTTATTGATGGAAATCTGACAGGTCAAAGATATCGCGATGAAGTGCTACGGCCATTGGTGGTACCGTTTTTGATGCAACATGGTCCCGGAATAACGCTGCAACATGATAACGCCAGACCACACGTTGCAAGGATTGTACAGCAGTATCTGATGCAACAACATGTCAATGTCCCGCCATGGCCAGCCAGATCCCCAGACATGTCCCCAATCGAGCATCTTTGGGACGAGATGGATCGACGTTTTGCGGCGGTTGGATAACCCGCCAGCTACACTCCAGGAATTGCGACAACGTCTACGTCAGATTTGGAATGACATCCCACAGCAATTTCTGGCACATCTGATTCGGTCCATGCGCCGGAGATGCGTTGCTTGCATCATGGCACGAGGAAGTCACACCCGGTATTGAAGTGTGAAGGTCACAATTGGTTAGACGTCAGACAAGTGCTTCATGACGCATGAAAATGACATTTTTCGTTTTGAGTGACGTTGGCACTGAAAAGTCAGTGTTTCTCCTGTTAAATAAACATATTGATTGCATTGAGATCTTTGCGTGTCATTTATAACATACACATAAATGGTGTCACAGAAACTTTTGTTGCTGAGTATACATTGAATGACTAAGGTAAGCTAATTTGTATTGGAGTTTCAATCTGTTTCCATCATTGAGAGGTTTGTAGAAATTTTTATCAAGCTACTGTCTTTATTGTTCGTAGAACCTATTTGTCACAAAAACTGAGGTAATGTGTTCAGAAATTTAAGTTATAGTTTGATTATGGACAGCTACATTTCGGACCAGCTGAAGTTGCTTCAATATGACACTTGCACATTTGGACACGACGGCATTGCAGTAATCCAATCAGAAGTAACGACAGCATGTACAACTTCTCAGTGTCACACACGGACAGGATTTTTCGGCAATATTTCTTAGATGAATAAAGGCAGCCCTACAGGTGTTCTTCATTTGCATTTTGAAGGACAGTTCAGGATCAAAAATGACTCCAAGGTTTTTAATGACTGAACTTGAAGGCAGAGACACACCATCAAAATGTAGTAGTATGCTTGTGAGTATACTTGTTTGACAACAGCATGGCTTCATAGTAGAAGAGTCCGTGTGCTGAACTGGCCTGTCTGCAGTCTTGATCCTTCACCGATTGAGAACATTTGGCACATAATGAAGCGAAAAGTCCGTCAAAGGAGACCCAAAACTCTCCAGCAGCTGGATGCCTGTATTAAACTAGAGTGGGATCAAATTCCAATAGCTAAACTCAAGAAACTTGTCTCCTAAATGCCCAGGTGCCACCACTCTGTGTTAAAATTTAATCGTCTCGGACCCCTCATCTCATGATCAGTTTTGGTTGCTGGCCGGAATCTGTCACGTACAGGCTGTAACCAGATGTGGCGCTCTTGAGCTGCCATCGTCACTCGTAGCTGCCCTAAGCGGGGTCAGTCAGTGTTGAGCCAGATTTTGCGGCGCTTCAGAATCCGACTGTGACGGAGGCTACAGCTGAGAGTAGTGCGTCTCCCGGTAAGTTGCACTCGTCCACGGGAGACCCACTGCTCAATTTGTGTTTGAAAGAATTGGAGCTGGAGCTCAGTAGACCGGAATATCAGAATCGGTTGCTCCAACTCCGAGCTTATGACATGGAAACTGACCATCAGGTCAAGTTGAAGGAGCTTGAATTGCGAGCCAGGGATTTGGCACCCACTCCAATGCCACGGAAATATCAAGGAGATTCGCGTACTACCGTTTCTTCAATACCCAGGCCATCTCATGTTGCGCTTTCGCAGAACCCCTCCACTGCCACCTCGCTGGATTTAGATCTCAGTCGGCAAATTCGCTTGGTACCTCCGTTCAGGGAAAGTGAGGTTGATAAATATTTCCCTATTTTCGAAAGGATTGCGACAACAATAGGGTGGCCGCAAAGTATTTGGACATTGCTATTACAATGTACGTTTGTCGGGAAAGCTCAGGAGGTGTGTTCAACTTTGTCCCTAGAGGATAGTATGAATTATGATACAGTGAAAAGTGCTGTGTTACGGGCGTATGAACTTGTTCCTGAGGCTTACCGACAAAGATTCAGGAAGCATGTGAAATCCAACGGACAAACATTTGTTGAGTTTGCTCGTGAGAAATCTGTTCTTTTCGAAAAATGGTGTTCGGCGAGTGACATTACTTCATTTGAACAACTGAAACAGTTGATTTTGCTCGAGGAATTCAAAAACTGCATTCCCGATAGAATCGCAGTATATTTGAATGAGCGGAAAGTGTCTACTATCGAGGAAGCGGCCGTGTGTGCTGACGAGTTCGTCCTTACACAAAAGACTGTCTTTTCGTCTCTTGGAAGTTTTGATGGTGATCACATTGCTCGGGGCGGGGTTTTACCTGGTTCGGCGAAACTAACTAAACCCCAAAACAATTCGAGTGAGTGTTTTTATTGCCATGAAACCGGTCACTTTATTGCCGCCTGCCCAGCGTTAAAACGTAAAAATCAAAGTCAGTCTCAATTGATTCCTAAGGAGGTTGGGCTTATTAACTCTCCGTCATTCCACGATGACTGGAAGCAATCTGGGATGTTGTCGGAATCGTCTTTCCGGCCGTTTATTATTGACGGAATTGTGTCCTTCTCTGATTCCGAATTCGAAAGAGTACCTGTCAAAATATTGCGTGATACGGGGGCTGCTCAGTCCTTCATATTAGAATGTGTGTTACCATTTTCTGAACGATCGAGTTGCGGCACTGATGTATTAATTCAAGGTATTGAGCTAGGAGTCATGAAAGTTCCTTTGCACAATATTGTACTGCAGTCGGATATAGTTTCTGATGCGGTGAAAATCGCAGTCTGCTCTCAATTGCCAGTTAAAGGCGTTTCGTTAATTCTCGGCAATGATTTAGCGGGAGGACACGTCTTCCCTCTGCCTGAGGTCACCCATGAGCCTGACATGTATGGGGGCGCTGATGATGCAGTTTCAGAATTCCCTTCCATTTTTTCTGCATGTGTCGTCACTCGCGCGCAGGCCCGCAAATACGGAGATACAATTGACCTATCTGATACCTTGCTAGAGGCTGACTTGTCCAAAAGTGTGCTTGCTGAAGAGGATTCTAATGCTAGCACTGTTGCGGATATTGTTCCAAACAACCTAGCCGGTCAGGGTACTTCTGAACTCCTCCAGCCATTTGGGAGGCTGCAGTTGGCTGCTGCTCAGCGGGCAGATGATTCCTTGAGTAAATACTTTGCTGCGGCTGAAGGTGACTCTGCGTTGCCGTCCAAATCTGTTTCGTATTTTATTGATACAATACTAATGCGCAGATGGACCCCCTCTGACATTGGAGAAGAGTGGAATTCAGTTGTGCAAGTAGTAGTTCCCACTCCATTCAGACAACAAGTCTTGGCTGTAGCTCATGACCATGAACTCTCTGGTCACCTTGGGGTTAAGAAAACATTCACTCGCATTTTAAAACATTTCTTTTAGCCTGCCATGAAATCTGATGTGTCTCGATATTGTCGTTCCTGCCATGTTTGTCAACTTGTGGGGAAACCTAACCAAGTAATTCCCCCTGCGCCTCTCAAGCCAATTCCTGTCATGGGGGAACCTTTTGAAAAGATATTAATTGATTGTGTGGGACCTCTCCCAAAAACCAGATCTGGCAATTGTTATCTGTTGGCTCTCATGTGTACTGCAACTAGGTTCCCTGAAGCTATTCCCCTTCGTACTCTGAAAGGTCGAGTAGTTGTGAAGGCCTTGGTTAAGTTTTGTACCACGTTTGGTTTGCCAAAGTATGTGCAATCGGATAAGGGATCAAATTTCACATCTGGATTGTTTACAAAGACAATGAAACAGTTGAATATAACTCACCAAACCTCCAGTGCTTACCACCCAGAGTCTCAGGGAGCGTTAGAGAGGTTCCATCAAACTTTAAAGACCATGCTTCGAGTATATTGCATGGACCAAGGGAGGGACTGGGATGAGGCGGTTCCCTTTTTGTTGTTTGCCATTCGGAACACTGTGCAAGAATCCCTTGAGTGTAGTCCGTCTGAATTGGTGTTTGGGCACGCAGTACGTGGACCACTAAACATCCTACAGGATCAGTGGTTGGGGACTGACCAGAACTTATCTGCTCCACGCAATGTTTTGGACTATGTTAGCACTGTCCGGGAACGGTTACACATGGCTTGGGACTTAGCTAAGCACTCCTTAAGTTCCGCCCAAGCCCAGATGAAGGCATATTATGATCGGAAGACAGTTCAACGCTCTTTTGAGGCTGGTGATGCAGTCTTAGTGCTTCTTCCTATTCCTGGATCTACCCTTCAGGCGAAGTTTTGTGGGCCGTATGTAATAGAAAAAAAATTAAGTGATACAGACTACATTGTAAAGACACCTGATAGAAAACGCAAGTCTCGGGTTTGCCACATCAACATGCTAAAAGCCTATGTGTCACGCTCAGAGGATGCAAAGCTTCTCTCAACACCACCTGTGGTCCTGATTGCAACACCTCATGTAGATGTGCCCATGTCAGAATACTCCCCTGAACTGGATGGACTTGGCCAGACGAGTGCCTGTCTTCCGCCTGCTCGTTTGCTGAACTCTGAAGCTCTTTGTGCTCTCCCATCCAAATTGTCCCACTTACCTGAGACAGCTCAGGCTGATATCCGTGGTCTTATTGAGAAATATTTGCAGCTGTTCTCAGACGTACCTTTGAAAACCTCTATTTTGGAACATGATATTGATGTGGGCAATCATAAGCCTATTAAACAGAATGCGTATCGTGTTAACCCATCAAAACGCACTATTATGAAAAAGGAAGTTGAATACCTTTTGCAGAATGGTCTTGCTGTCCCTAGCTCTAGCCCTTGGTCTTCCCCTTGTCTGTTGGTACCAAAATCTGATGGCACGTCCCGTTTTTGTACAGATTACCGGAGACTTAACAGTGTGACGAAATCTGACTCTTTTCCCCTTCCGCGAATTGAGGATTGTGTGGACAGAATCAGAAATGCAAAGTTTGTCTCCAAGCTCGATTTATTGAAAGGATACTGGCAGGTTCCTCTAACTGAACGTGCTTCAGAACAGTCGGCCTTTGTCACGCCAGACGCCTTCTTGCAATACACGGTGATGCCTTTTGGTTTGAAAAATGCACCTGCTACATTCCAAAGGTTAATGAACCATGTTCTAGTAGATATTGAGAATTGTGAAGCTTATCTTGATGATGTAGTTGTTTATTCTTCAACTTGGCAACATCATCTTTTTACGTTGGAAACTGTGTTTTCGCGCCTTCAGGATGCCTCACTGACCTTAAACCTTGGGAAATGTGAATTCGGTCATGGGGCAATTACCTATTTGGGGAAAAAGGTGGGCCAGGGGTCAGTTCGTCCTGTGGACGCCAAGGTTGAGGCAATCAACTCGTTCCCTGTGCCCAAGACTAGAAGGGAACTCGGGCGTTTCTTAGGAATGCTGGATACTACAGGAGTTTTTGTAAGAACTTTCGTCTGTTGTTTCACCTCTCACAAACCTATTGCGTGCCTCTCAGCCATTTCTATGGTCAGCTGATTGTCAGCATGCTTTTGAAGCTCTCAAATGTCTATTGTGCAATGCCCCAGTTTTGTCCGCTCCTGTAAGGGGAACCCGAAGCAGCCAAGGTCCAAATCCAAAAATGGAGTCAAAACAAAGTATGTGCCAACAATTGTATTTTATTTTCCCCAAAGGTGCAGGTGAAGGTGAGGGCTATTTACAGTGCAAGCAATCAAAAAAAACTAAGATAGACTTTCAAGGGGAAAAAAAATTAAATAAAAACAAATAACAGTTCACTTTTTTTTCTAATGGGTCCAATAATCGCCATCTTTAAAAAAAAAAAATAAACCACTGCAGAACCAACCTTCTGCCCAACCAAAAAAAAAAACCCCAAATGAATGCTTGGCAGCCCTTTAAATACTTTTCCCCTTAATGGGATAAACCAAAACATTTGCAATCCGCTATGCAGTACAATACTTAATTTAAGCATTCAGTCAGACATATCCGAATCATTATATTTCCAGCATAAAAACAAACAATTATTATTGCAGCAAACTGAGTACTATATAGTATTTTCTGCTCATTCCGTGAGCTGGAATATCCCACTTCTGACACCACAATGTAAGGGGAACTTTCACCAGGCCCGTCAACTCTGCCACAAGACCCTCTGAGCCCCCTGCTTCTCCTCTAGCTGCTGAGTCACCTGAAGTACTTGCAGCTTCGGCACTCTGCTCCTCAGCCTTCTCTTGCCTTCCTTTGGGTGGCATTTTACTTGGTGGTGGCTTCCACGGCGTTACCAATCCCACTTCTGACACCACAATGTAAGGGGAACCCGAAGCAGCCAAGGTCCAAATCCAAAAATGGAGTCAAAACAAAGTATGTGCCAACAATTGTATTTTATTTTCCCCAAAGGTGCAGGTGAAGGTGAGGGCTATTTACAGTGCAAGCAATCAAAAAAAACTAAGATAGACTTTCAAGGGGAAAAAAAAATTAAATAAAAACAAATAACAGTTCACTTTTTTTTCTAATGGGTCCAATAATCGCCATCTTTAAAAAAAAAAAAAATAAACCACTGCAGAACCAACCTTCTGCCCAACCAAAAAAAAAACCACAAATGAATGCTTGGCAGCCCTTTAAATACTTTTCCCCTTAATGGGATAAACCAAAACATTTGCAATCCGCTATGCAGTACAATACTTAATTTAAGCATTCAGTCAGACATATCCGAATCATTATATTTCCAGCATAAAAACAAACAATTATTATTGCAGCAAACTGAGTACTATATAGTATTTTCTGCTCATTCCGTGAGCTGGAATATTCCACTTCACAGTTTACCGCTTACATATGCATGGGTGTACGAGTGCTCGGTTTGGTTTCCCGTCCACCCCGGAAGTCACCATCCCGCTGTCGGATCGAACAAACAGGTAGCAAGCGTGTTGTTTCTCTGCTTTTAGCACTGCATTAAAACATTTGGAACAAAGTAAAAACTGTGGCTAGATTATGTTGACTATAGCTTCACCCTCTCCCATTAGTTGGCCAAGCTAATGGTGAGCGTAAAGTTAGAACAGTTTTTAAAAACTTAGCCCTACACGTTCATATGCAAGCCATATATTAAAAAGACGCTTGTCCCAGCTTTCGTCAACGAACAAACGCAGTCACAGGCACGTAACTGACAGGGAATTCCGGACAGAGTTCATTAATCGCTCGACTCAGTAACGGGCCAGCAGCTCCGTTACAGCTCCCAATTTTACGAGACCATTTATGTTGGAGGTGGATGCCAGTGGCACTGGGGCTGGTGCAGTGCTGCTTCAGGAGGACGAGCTTGGAATCGCCCACCCAGTGTGTTTCTTTTCAAAAAAATTCAACCGGTATCAGTGCAATTACAGCACCATAGAAAAGGAAGCACTGGCGCTTCTGTTAGCTCTACAACACTTTGAGGTGTACCTTGGCTCAAGCCCAGAGCCCATTGTAGTGTACACTGATCATAACCCAATTGTTTTCCTACAGCGCATGCGTAACTCTAACCAACGTCTTATGCGTTGGTCCTTGATTACCCAAGGATTCAACTTAAGAGTTCTGCACAAAAAAGGTTCAGAGAACATTGTAGCAGACACGCTTTCGCGTTGTCATTCCTAGTTGAAAACCTAGATTGCAGGTTTTCTCTTAAGGATGGGGGTATTACGAGCTCTGTTGTATTTATTTCGCCTTGTCTTAATTGATTGTTTCCACTTCCGGAGGGGGCGGTGCTTTTTAAGGCCGCCGCTTGCACATGCCAGTGGAGACTAGCTCTTCGACCATTTTGCAAGTAGCGTTTTGGAACTGTGAGTATTTGGATTGCCTTCTGTGTTGGACCGGTTTTGTCTTGACCTACGATTCTTGCCTGGCCTTGTTTTTGGTTCGTTTGGATCCCTGTGATTGACCCTTGGCTTGTCGCTCTGTGACTTTGATTCTTGCTCTTGCCCCTCTATCTGGTTGTTTGGTAATAGATGCCCGGGTTTTTGACTTTTGATTCGCTTGTCTGACTGCTTCGCTCGTCTCGTCCTTTCTGTACGCTGTCCTGTTACTCTGGTTAGCTAGGGTATTCCCAGCTGGGTCTTCCCATCCTTCCATCGGGATACCCCTTTATTGTTTTGCTTTGTTATTTTCCCTTTGTTATTTTTGGAGGTGACTCTGGGTGGAAACTTGTTTCCGAAGGGGGTACACTATTCGCTCGCTCAGTCCGCGCCTCTGGACTGAGTGTTCTGGAGTTGCGTGTTTAAAAGCCGCCCCGTGCCTGGTAAACCTTCGAAGACTAGCGGTAGGTCTCAGTTAGCTCTGGTTAGGCAGTATAGGGACCGGAGTGCTGTGCAGCGTTCAGGTTCTTTCGTATTTGCCGCAGTTTTCTCTCCCCATGCTTTCTTCCGTTCTCTACTTGTGGCCGCACTACCTAGACCGAGTTGTAACAGCGGGCACGTGGTGCGCGTCAGGATTACAATACAACAAGCTTTTCTTGATTTCCTCTCGTGCCTAGTGATGCTACCGCTGATACCGAGGCTCCGAAGCACGCTTCAAACTTGACAGGATGTTTTTCTGAAGCACTTTGCCGGAGCTTGCTTCATATCAGGAAAAACCACGTGACTGATGATGTTCGAACCACTTTACTGCTTCAGTTCATACTGAATCAGCTGACTGGTTTGGTTCGATGGGCGGAGCGTTGAAACATTGATGCAATTCAAATGTATTTAAGATGGGTGAAACAGCGCTCTATTAGGGATTTTTATTCAAAAACAATAATTCCAAAGTCCCTCAAGCACGCTCTGTATACTTCAAGCACAATCAAAAAACATAATAAAATATGACATGTTTTTTGGACAGAGTAAATATTTACAGGACTTAATGAGGCAGTTTATGTAACTAATGTTATTATATTAAAATACAAATTATTAAGGTAAGGGAGAAAAACAACAGATGCATGTAATACGAAGTTAGATTTCAGCTTTATTGAAGTATTTTTCACAATACAACATACTCGAAATGCACATGCAAGGTGCGTCAGCCTCTCCTTTTCAAGGCTGTACAACAATCTCTGTGCCAGCAGATGTCACCCATGTGCTCAATGAACGATGCATTGAGCAGTGAACCAATTTTCAATACAATGGTCCAAAAGGGTCCGAAGCTTCATAAAGCCTCGTTTTGGCACATTTTGCACATTTTTCACACTTAAATGTTTCAAATCATCAAACAAATTTGAATATAAGACAAAGATAACCGGAGTAAATACAAAATGCAGTTTTTAAATGATGATTTCATTTATTAAGGGGAAAAAAGATATCCAAACCTACCTGGCCCTATGTGAAAAAGTAATTGCCCCCCTTGTTAATTCATGAATTAACTGTGATAACCACATTTTTATAGTTCAATTTCAGTGGCCACACTTAGGCCTGATTACTGCCAGACCCGTTGAATCAAGAAATCACCAAGAGAACCTGTAGAACCTGAAGTAGGCTAAAAGATCTTAAAAAGCAATATGTCATGCTGCAAACTAAAAAAAATTCATTAACAGATGGGAAACAAAGAAATTGACATCTATCAGTCTAGAAAGGGTGGCAAAGCCATTTCTAAAGCTTTGGGACGCCAGCAAATCATGGTGAAAGCCATTATCCACAAATTGAGAAAACTTGAAACAGTGGCGAACCTTCCCAGGAGTGGCTGGCCTACCAGAATTACTCCAAAAGCGCATCGACGACTGACCCAGGTCACAAAAGAACCCAGAACAACATCTAAAGAAATGCAGGCCTCACTTGCCTCATTTAAAGTCAGTATTCATGATTCAACAATAAGAAAGAGACTGGGCAAAAATGGCTTCCATGGGAGGGTTCCAAGGCAAAGACTACTGCTGACCAAAATGAACACAAGGGCTTGTCTCACATTTGCCAAAATACATCTTGATGATCCCCAAAAACTTTTGGGAAAATATTCTGTGGACTGACGAGACAAAAGTTGAATTTTTGGACGGTGTGCATACTTTTACATCAGGCGGAAAACTAACATATCATTTCATAAGAAGAGCATCATACCAAAAGTCAAACATAGTGGTGGTAGTGTGATGGTTTGGGGCTGCTTTGCTGCTTCAGGACCTGGACGACTTGTCGTAATTGATGGAACTATGAATTCTGCTCTCTACCGGAAAATCCCGAAGGAGAATGTTCAACCATCAGTTGGTGACCACAAGCTCAAGTGCACTTGGGTTATGCAGCAGCACAATGATCCAAGACACACTAGCAAGTCCACGTCTGAATGGCTTAAAAAAAAAAAAACTGAAGGTTTTGGAGTGGCTTAGCCAAAGTCTGGACTTAAATCCACTTGAGATGCTGTGGCATGACCTTAAACAGGCCGATTATGCTCAAAAACCCTCCAATGTGGCTGAATTAAAACATTCTGCAAAGAACAGTGGGCTACAGTTCCTCTACAGTGATATGAAAGACTCATTGCCAGTTATTGCAAACACTTGAGTGCAGTTGTTGTCGCCAAGGGTGGCACAACCAGTTATTAGGTTTCGGGGGCAATTACTTTTTCACACCAGGCCTGGAAGGTTTGGATAGCTTTTTCCCTTAATAAATTAAATCATCATTTAACAAGAGCAACGGAGAGCGTGGCATATGCCCCCGCATGTATGTTGATCAAGGGCATATTGAGATGGCTGCTGTGGCGGCCATATTGGATATCGCACGACACTGGGCGGGGGCATAAAAACTGCATTTTGTATTTACCGGGTTGTCTTCGTCTAATATTAAAATTTATTTGCTGATCTGAAACATTTAAGTGTGACAAATATGCAAAAAAATAAGAAATCAGGAAGGGGGCAAATACTTTTTCACGGCACTGTACCTCATCGGTGCGTTTCTAATGACGCTGAGTATATTTGATGCCA
The DNA here is from genome assembly GCA_029721435.1 of Gymnothorax reevesii. Classification (NCBI taxonomy): domain Eukaryota; kingdom Metazoa; phylum Chordata; class Actinopteri; order Anguilliformes; family Muraenidae; genus Gymnothorax; species Gymnothorax reevesii. The sequence goes on along the minus strand of CM056586.1, from coordinate 61,392,155 downwards.
GAGAAATGAGCTAGCTACAATCAATGTGGTCTAGCCATGCCTTTTATTATTATGCCCCGGCCCTCGAAAGAGGAAAGGGGGCATTATGTCGACACCATGTCCATCCGTCTTTCGTCCGTCCGTCGTCCTTCCGTCCGTCGTCCGTGAACTTTTCGTTTCCGTGGGATAGAATATAGAATCCCTCAACTGATTGATGCCATTTCTTAATGGCGTATTGGCAGTGGCTAGAGGAAGGTTCCTTTCAAAAACCAGCGTCGTGCGATATTCAATATGGCCGCCACAGCATCCATCTTGATTTTTGTTTCCGCCTAACAACTAAAGAACACCTCGCCAGATTGATTCCGTTTCCTGGTGGTGTATTGGGGGTGGCTAAAGGAAGGTTGCTTTTCGAAAACCAGCATCGTGTGATATTCAATATGGCCGCCACAGCAGCCATCTTGATTTTCGTTCCGCCCGATAACTAAAGAATGCCTCATCCGATTGATGCCCTCTGGCATGAATATGAAGATGTTCTTAAGATGTTGCATCTTTATTGAATAATAGTTAAAAAGAGCAATCTTGCAAGATAAAGTCACTATGATGTCAACCAGATGGCAGCACAAGACTGACGGCAATCGATAGATGGAGCAGGAACTGCCAAGCAGCGCGTCTGTAAAGGGTAGTTTTAGATGCAGTTCTTATTGCTAAGGTGTAGAAGCGAAGGGTCGCAGTCGCATGTAGGGTAATAAATTACCTTACTGTACAGGCTAAATATTCGGTGGTTGTCTGACCTCAAGGTTCATACTCATTTTAAATATTTTGGTGGTAAAAAAAGACCTTGTGGTGATAACCCAATAGCCGGATCTTTGGGTAGATGCCTCCAACAACTTTTATTTATATTCTGTACCTTAGATGCCCATTTTGAATGCTAAGAGGCTGATGAGACTGTTATAGTGCAGAGAAAAGTACTCTTACACAGGCTCTCACAGCTAAGTATCACATAAGCCAAGTTAACGAGCCAGCACGTCACAGTAGCAACTAGCTACCGAGCTTTCTATGACTGGGCTCTCAAGTTTTGAATGCAGGCAAGAGTGAGATTTTTTTCGGGGGGGGGATGCATGACACTTCCGTTTTCAAAAGTGCATAGTAACGTTGTACATGTATTTCGTTACAGTATTTAAGTGGTATACTTTCACTTCGTTACTTTGACACTGGCAACTTAGTTACTCCTTTCAAATCAAAATATAAATTTAATTCATCATTTACGGATTATCTGGATTTGGCGTGTTCGAGAACAATGGTGTATCTTTGTGCAGATGTGTCCACCAGTGGACGTGGAGCTGCATATTTATGCACGCAGTTACAATATTCTATCACAAGATGGCACACCAGGATCAGTTATTAAAAACTCACGACTGACAGTAAACTCCAATAAGAAGTGACTCTTCACTACCCCCAATATCTGTGGCTGCCTTCCAATCCGAAAAAATGCTTGCTTCGTCGTGTTCACTCGCCCTCCAATTGAGGGGGGACTCCCCAAAAAATCCCGGATGTAAGATGGCAGCCACTTGTTGAGTCGTTCCAATCCAGTTTTGCGGAGGGAAGGGAAATTACCATTCAAATGTAAGAATTGTGTTCGAGTAGTGTTTAATTTATGACCGTTATATGCAAATAGCGAAGTTTGGGGGTGAGGGGTATCAGTTTCACATTATTTCTTAAGCCTTTGACTTAACGTCCATTTTTGCTGTAGCTAGCCTATAGCATCCGCGAGGACTGTTGTGGAGCTAAAAGCCGCTTTCACACCGGACGCGAAACAAATTTTTCACGCGACAGATTACATTCAAAGTCAATGGAAAGAGGCGAATGCACGCGAAACACGTGTATTCGCGTCTTTGCATTGACTTTGAATGCAATATGTTGTGCGAAAAAATTGTTTCAGATCTGGGGTGAAAGCAGCTGTATTTTCCCCCACAACAGTCACAAGTGCCGCAGCGATCAAACGAGCACGCCGTCTTCTACTTGCCATAAACATGCGATACGCTTCCGCGTGAACTGTAAAAGGTGAGGGTTGTTCCAATCCAATTTCCCACAACCATCCCCCAAAGTCCCGTCAATTGCCCTCTCTCACCCAGGAAGGGCTTACTCGCCTGCTGCGTCATTCGGAGGGCTCACTCGAGTGGAGGGAATAAGCGAAGGGAGTATCTTATTTCGAATTGGAACGCAGCCTGTGATTTTAATTTCATTGGGCCTCCCCAGTATAATAAAGGCTAAATTAAATAATTTTTTTTGTCTATTTTTATCGTTTTGTCGGTCACAAACGAGATATTGCGGTACCACCTTTGACACCGGATCAGAGCAAGGTTTGTTTTCAGCCAAAATACCCTACATGGAGGGCAGAGAGCCCTCACTCTCCCCGTAACAAGTTACAAGTCAGTTCATCTAACCATAACCGTCCAAAGCTGTTAAATTCAGGTAAATAAATGATCCATAAAGCAAATATCCTACATAGTTCCTCAACTTTAATAATCAGTTATTGGGGGGGGAAAAAGTGATGAAGTGATTACCTGATTTTGGGCTTCCACTTCCAGCTCTTCTTTGTCTTGTTTTGTTTGTGACTTGTTTTGACATCATCCCTTTGACATGGTTATGATTATTATTATAATTATTATTTATAGACATTTTGTTCGTTTTTTTTTTTTTTTTTACAATTTAACCCCATAAGAGCTACGGCCCGATACCGGGGACAGTTATTACGCATTATAAATCCAGCATGTTCCCAATTGCGGCACTATCAAGCGGCATATCCACATTTTGCGAAGAAACTCTGCCAAGAGCTCATGCAAGCCATTTTTGCCTCAAATGAACACAATTCAAGCACTAAGCAAGCAAATAAGCATGCAGCAAAACATAGGATATTAGAAACGCCCGCGTTTGAACACCCTCGGCCTGACTTATGAAGTGTCCCGGAACAATTACACAATAACCAAAGTAGAATTCCACAGAACATACATTTACAAATACAAAAATGCCCAAAGTCCCACAACAATTTTGGAAAATTCAAATTTTTTTCACTAATCTAGAGCCCCGCATATAAATGATCGTTCCCCCAGGTATAAACCCCCTAGCTCAAATGCTTCATCAAAATAAGTCCATGACAAAGTTTTTTCAAAAACGCCAAAAATGCCATTTTCTCCCCAAAAAATGGTCCGATCTGAAAAATTCTTTCCTGGCCTGGATTCCCTGCATTACCGCGAATGTTTTGGCATGGGTAACTAGTTTATTGATGCTGACTTTAGAGGTGCACACACAGATAGACAGACGGACAGACAGACGACAAACTGATGACATTACCCTTCGGCCTGAAGTCGGGCCGAGGGTAAAAATCATATCAGCACTGAATCGCCAGAATTTCTGCTGAATTCGTGCTATGCTTAAAGACAATACCTCAAATAAAAGAGGAATGTCCACAGAATGCAACGATATGAGCCCTGTCATTTTAAACTGACACCACATTGAAAGAACAGCAGGCATACACTTTACAGTCTACAGAGATGAGCAGAAAAAAAAAATCTTACTTTTGATATTTTACAATAAAAAGAACTGTTCGAGGGTAAATCTGCGCTTGCTATTGTTAGCCCAATGTGTTCGTGTTATAACAAAACTAGATCTGCCGGGATCCTAGCATGTTCTTTCCCAGGGCGTTGCTTCAAAGATCTCAGCTCCAATAGCATTTAGCTTCCTTGCAATGTATTTTCCTGTCTGCCATCGGCTTGTGACGCTGTCAGTAAGACTATGCTGGTCGGAATTTGATTTTATGAGTCCTGATGATTCTAACAAACTCTAAACCACCTCAATCGCAGAAACCTAGCCTGAACTACAGCCTTGCGTTCCCAGTGCCTCAAACTGAGTCAATGGGACATATGCATGTTCTTGAATAGCGCAACAATATAAACGCATAACTAGTTTGTTTGAGGTACTGTCCGAATAATTATCCAGTAAATATTCAACATTCATTTTCAAAGTCGTTTTCTGACAGAATCCTTGCACTATTCCGCACAAATACTGAGACTACAACAGTACAGTACGTATTTTCCTTACCCATTTGTTGAATGGGAAATTTGACCATAGACTGTTGTCAATTGGCGTAGCCTATTGCATAAAATGCTGCGCTGCTGAAAGGAAATTGTGAAGGTACGATTCCTGATCAGGATGCTTTTTTTTTTTTTTTTTTTGGGAATGATCGCAGTTGCCTTCTACAAATAATCGCTGGGGTTTTTGTTATTCTAACTTTTTTAATAAATATGCTCCAGTGGAGTCAAACTTTATTTTCATTGTATGTATTATCTTTGAATGGGAAATTGTATAGGCAACAAAACTGGCAGAAGAAATAATAATTTTCCTTTTTTAAATTCTAAAAATTAAAAAATGTATTATTTGGATGGAATGGATGCCTGTAGTGATATATAAGTAAAATTTTATGGGTTTTACAGTTTGGCATCTGAGAAATCTGTAATGGAACACAAGGTACCTAAATTGCCAAAATGGAGAAGCCACCTTGACATTCCTCTCTAATTTTGCTCTGATTGACCTGATCAGAATAAACTTTGGCACAGATAATAATGAGATTCTGTGCTATAATTTTTCAGAGGTTTCAAACTGCAGCTAAACAAATTTACAAGGGATCGAAATAAAACTTTGTTAGGTGCAAAATGAGATCTTTCATTTACACTGTGTTCCATCTCCATTTACTCTGACTCTGTGAGATATATAATGATTTTACACCAGGGCTGAAATCCCAAATAGTTTTACCTTTATTATGATTCCAAGATTATTCAAATGGACCAAGCAGTCGCAGAGATATACTCATTTCATTTTCGGCTTGCCATTTTCAAAAAAGAGGCTCAGGGCTTAAGGGGTTAAGCATTTCTATGAGGTGTTGAAATTGCAAAATAGGGCTATGGTGAGAGGCGGAGTTTCTAAAGAATTTATAATTTTCTTTTATATTAGACCCTATTGGCTCATAATCCACCAGGCTCGAGTGGAAACAGGTACAACAGAGAGTCATAAATGCCGTGCGTCCGTGTCGCGCTGGAAAATCCCTGCCAACAACCCGCACCATGAACACGGTTTCAGCTGAATCTAGGGTAGTGCAGGAGCCAATTGTTGAAATTATATGGAATGACCCGCATATTAAGCTCCATATTCAAATTCATGAAAATATTGCTTTACAGTCTTGGGGATTGGAGGAGGTGTCAGAATTTTATGAAAATTGCTTCCCTTTCAATTTGTTAGTCTCCATGGTTACTACTGGGATTTATAGTGGAGTATGCATATTTAGATTTCTTTTAAATTTAGACCTAGAATGTATTTAGCATTATTTTCTTTTTTCTCTTCAGAGATCCCTGCCCCAGAGCGGCTGACTATGAGCTCAGTTACTGCGACATCAGCCATCCTCAGCTGGCAGGTGTCTCCTGAGATGCAGCAGACTCCACACTGGTTCCAGGTCTCTTACCAAAGTGAATTGATGGATCCAAAGTCCATCATTGTGGAGTCATGCAGCACGACCATCACAAACCTGAAACCAGGAACTGAGTACACCGTCACAGTCTCCACTCAGCTCAAACATGGAGCAAAGAGTCAACCTGCTACTGTTAGAATAACAACAGGTGAGAAATTTATACAGGGACAAACGCAATGGGTCAAATTCTCTTTTATAGGCATTCCTTGTCTACCTATAAGTTGTGGTTGGGGAGAGAGTGAGTTATGGTACCTCTCCAAATACTTTTTCACAGTCCTGTTATGTGGCAAATTTTGAGTGTTTCCCATTGCCTGTATGTTAAGCTCATAAACCTAAATAGTGTTGTCATATCTGCGATTTGATGATTTGTTCATTTGCTATCAGGGTTCTCCCAGAGTTCTGAAAAATATTCTTCACTTTATCATAGTCGTAATTTTTTTTAGTCACTCATGGACTTTATAAAACTTTGAAAAGCCTTCAAAGCGGACAAAGTGCATGCAGCATGAACAGGGTCAATCCTCAAATATTTGTGTAACGTTAATGATTAATGCCCTCTGTCCGCTAGGTGGCTTTGACGATCGCTCCCATCAGGGCGTTAAAGGAAAGCTACCTCACGGCGCTTCGCCTGAAATTTTTTGGCTGGACCAATCAGCAGGCAGCTTTGGTGTTGACGTCATTTCCTTCTTCAAAAGCCAATGCATTGCGTCCACATTCGGCTCGAAGATTACACAAATCGAAAGTGTAATCACACTAAACACATGCAGAGTGCAAACGCATTGTTAGACATAGTGCACCTTTCACTTTGGCGAGACTTTGGTGGGAATTCGATATAAGAGGAATAGGGAAATTTATGTTGAATGAATCCAGTAGTTGGCGGCAATACACCAACAGGTCTGTAAACACCATAAAACCAAAAATAAGAAGAAGAAGCCTCCAACTCATAACGAGGCCACGCGAAGCACTTTTAGAGCTTTCCCGTACAGGCGATAGTATAGCGACAGTCAGTCAATGAGGAGCGCAACATAACGACTGTATCATAGAGGTTAATATTTGCGTAATGTTATGGCCGCAATTTGTTACGGCCCCATTTGTTATGGCCCCAATTTGTTATGACATATCGGACAGCAAGGGATGACAGACAAAATTTTAAAACTTTTAAAACCGATTTAATTAAACAAAGCACTGACCAAAATTGAAATATTAAAAAAATGAGATAGTCACAGTCCCTTGGTAATTGAGATGAGGTTGCTTTGTTGCGATGTCCTGGGACAGGCAAATGCTCCGACACAGGCAAAAATCCACAAAACGAGCTTCACCGGTCTTGCAAAGAGTAACAGGTCTGGTCAAATGTATCCTTCTCCTTGCAATTTCTCCTATTACTTTACTCTCTCAATTTTTCTCCATATACTCTTTTCCAGCCGCCTCCCACCTTCCAGACTTTTTTCAATTCTCTGGGACTTTCCCCTCTGAGGCATGCCCAGGACATGCCCAAAACCTAGCTTCAGACTGGCTTAACAAAAAAAATAAAAAAATCAATCAAAAGTCAATACTGCCATCTTGTGGCTTTTTTTTTCCACATTACAGTTATAACAGGTCTCTCCATCATACGTTCGATTGTACCTATAATTTTGGGTCCATTCAAGTCCAACCACTAATAATGGGGACCCTGTGGACCATAAAAGCTAAATTAAAACCTCTTGAGCATTTAGCATGGAATTTATTCAAAAGACTGGCGATAGAAATCCCTTTAAACCCTTAATTTTCTTTTTTTTTCCTTAGAAATTTTATCAATGCAGCCATTTTTGGCATCCCAAAATTAAAAAGGGACACACCTTTAAGGGCAATAGAGAGGCCTGACAAAAATAACATAACACAACATGAATGGCAAGAATCGGCCTTTCAGCCCAACTAAGCTCGCCAGTTTCTTTATACTATTGTGAATATATCCCTTCAGATCGTGAAGGACTCGATAGTATCTAGCTTTAAGTCAAGCCTGCTCTTGAAAACCCCCAAGGTCTCTGCCTCAACAATATGGTGAGGCAAGCAATTCCACATTGAAATTACTCTTTGGGTGAAGAAATATTTCCGAATATCAGTGCTAAATTTACCTTTGGTCAACTTCCATTTGTAACCCTGAGTTCTAGTCACAACACTTGGTCGAAGGAATCCTACATAATTCACTTTGTTAATCCCTTTAACATATTTAAAGACCTCAATCAAATCACCCGAGTCTCCTTTTCCTAAGACTAAAGAGATTGAGGATCTTCAGCCTCGTCTTGTAGCTTTCATCTTTTATACCTGAAATAAGCCTAGTGGCTCTTCTCTGAACTTTCTCTAGAGCCTCTATATCTTTCTTAAAGTATGGTGCCCAGAACTGTACACAATACTCCAGATGTGGTCTAACGAACGTGTTGTACAAAAGAAGCATCACCTCCTTAGATTTGTACTCAATACATTTGGCAATGTATCCCAGCATCCGGTTAGCTTTTTTAACTGCTACGGCACAATGGCTAGAACCTGTGAGGGTTTAGTCAACAATCACTCCCAGATCTTTCTCGTGTGCAGCACATTCCAGTTTTAAACCTCCCATGAAGTAATCCCGTCTGATGTTATTACCTACATGTACAACTTTACATTTTGCTAGATTAAATTTCATTTGCCACATTTCTGCCCAATTCTGGATTCTATCCAAGTCGTCCTGAATCACTTTAGTGGACTATTTTCCAAACCCCCCAATTTAGTATCATCTGCAAATTTAACCAATCTGCTCTCAATATTCCTATCAAGGTCATTAATGTAGATGAGGAACAGCAGGGGTCCCAACACCGATCCCTGGGGGACGCCACTCCCCACCATACCCAGCTCAGATGAGATACCACTGACCACCACTCTTTGTGTTCTGTCCTGTAACCAGTTTTGAATCCACTCCAGAATACCTCCAGTAACTCCAATGGAGCTCATTTTAAAAACTAGTCTCTTATGCGGTACTGTATCAAATGCTTTCTGAAAATCCAAGTATATGATGTCATAAGCCCCGCTCTGGTCATAAGTCCTGGTGGCCTCTTCAAAAAACTCCAGAAGGTTTGTTAGGCATGACCTTCCCTTCCGAAAACCATGTTGGCTATCCCTCAAGATCCAGCTCATCTTTTATGATGGATTCCAATATTTTGCATGCAACGCAAGCTAAACTGACTGGCCAGTAGTTTCCTGGTTCAGTACGGTCCCCTTTCTTATATTTTGGTATTATATTGCCCTGTTTCCAATCATTTGGTATTTCTCCAGTTTCTAAAGACCGTCTGAAGATGGCGGATAGCAGCTTAAAGATGATCTCACCAACTTCCTTGAGCACTCTAGGATATAAGCCATCAGGACCCGCCGCCTTATCTGCCTTTAGTGTATACAACTTGTCTAATACTTCGTTATCCCGAACCTCAATTTCCGCTAAATAATCTTGAGCATTTGACATGCCCTCTGGCCAAATAAAGACCCCCTCTGAGGTAAAATTCTCAACAAAGTAACTGTTTAAGGCATCTGCAATATACTTGTTATCATATAGCAGCAATCCGTTTTTATTCTTTATGCACTTAACCTGCTCTTTAACTTTCCTTTTTCTGCTACAGTACTGAAAGATGCGCTTAGGGTTAGTTTTTGCCCCTTCTTTGTCTTTCATACAGTCTTCTAGCATTCCTCAGCTCTTTTTTGACCTCAGCCCACATTTTACAGTATTCAGCTTTAGTGTTCTCATTGTTATCCTTTATGTACATCTTATAAAGACTCCTCTTTTCCCTCAAAATCCTACAAATACTTTTAGTCATCCACTGAGGATTCTGCTTTTTCAGCTTACTTTTGGACACCTTTGGAATGAATCTGCGTTGTGATTCAAGTAAAACCCCCTTAAATCTTTCCAACATCTCATTTACGGACTCGCAGTCCAGTAGTGTCTCCCATTTTATTTCACCAAGATATGAGCGCATCCTGCCAAAGTTTGCTCGCCTAAAATTGAAAATTTTTGTTTTAGAATACACCTTTTTAACTTCCCATGAAACATCAAAATTAACAGCAGAGTGATCACTTGTCCCAAGTGGCTCCAGTACCTCAACATTGCTAATTCTATCAGGGTCAATACAGAGCACTAAGTCTAAAATTGCCTTCTCTCTGGTAGGTTTATTAACATACTGCACCAAGAAATTATCATTTATAACGTCTAGAAATTTTCCTACCCTGTCCTTTCACCATTTCCCAATTGATACCAGGATAATTTAAGTCTCCCATAATTATTGTCCCTCCACCTCTACAAGCTTGCATAATCCTCCTAAAAAGCATTTCATTGACTGTACTGCCCAAAGCTGGTGGTCGACAGCATACTCCTATGTTTAAACCTGTCTCGTGTTTGCCAATGAGCCTGACACAGATATCTGCACAGGACAAGGAATGCTCAATTTCGGGAATTTCCTGTACATTAATGTTTTCGTTCACATAGAGTGCTACGCCCCCTGCTCGCCTATTACATCTATCCTTCCTAAAGAGCTTATAACCTTGTATGTTATATTCATCTCCATCCTCCTCACATAGTTGGGATTACAGAGACATGGCTATGTCATAGCCCCCACTAATCATTACAGCCTCAAGTTCTGGAAATTTAGTTTTTATCCTTCTTGCATTCAAGTAAAAACATTTCCGGTTATTACTAATGCTCTTCCCCCTTGATTTCCCATGTGGCCGCTGCTTCGAAACCCCCCAATACGCTTTGCTGCTTTTAAAGTAAATCATCGATAGTGCATGTAACGCCGTCAGCTTCCATCGAGGCATTCTTCATTTCCCTATGTGTAACACTCACTAACCTCCCTGCCCCCAAGTCCCTAGTTTAAATAATCCTGTGCTACCCTCAACATACGCTGGTCCAGTGCAAAGGTACCCCTCCGGTTCAGGTGCAGCCCGTCAGGTTTGAACGGGTCACCACTGTCCCAGAAAAAGTTCCAGTGCCCCATAAACCTATACCCCTCTTTCCTACACCAGGTTGGTAGCCACGTGTTAACCTCCAGATAAAATTCTGCTTTCCTCTGCATGCACGTGGTACCAGTAGAATCCCGGAGAACACTACCGTTGAGGATCTGCTCCTAAGCTTTTCAGCTAATTCCACAAATTTGCCTTGCAGAACCTCAAACCTACACTTACCTATGTCATTTGTCCCAACATGGACCATGACAACTGGATCCCTCCCCGCTGTTGCCAGGAGCTTGTCCGCATGCTCCAGGAGGTCTCCTACCTGGGCACCAGGCAGGCAACACACCGTACGAGACTCCTTGTCGCGCGAACAGACTAAGCTATCTATTCCTCTAAGTATTGAGTCCCCCACTATCAATAACTCTCTTTTCTGAGGGGTGGAGGCCAACAGGGTGCCCTGCTGCTCATCAGTCCCCTCCTTCTCAGGGTCAGGGGCCAAGTCGAGTTCCTGCAAGGGCTGGAATCGGTTGGACACCTCAACCACTGGAGAAGCTGTCACTGTACGGCGTGCATGCCCTTTCCTGCGCTGTCGACCTACAGTCACCCAACTGTCTCTCCCTGCCTGCTCTGGGATCCCAGTACCACCCTGCTTCGGCGTACACACCATTTCTCTAAACGACATACTACTTAGTTCCTCTAGGAACTCTACTGATTGCGAACTATGTCGCGCCGCCAACTGACCCTGATGATCAAGGATCTTGCTCTCCAGATGCTCAATTAGCTGGGACCGGTGGCAGACAAACCCACCCTGGAAATCTCTTTCCAAAACTGCGATCATCCTGCAACCGTCACATAGTTTTGGCCACATTTGAACCCTCTACCTAATGACCTCGCTCACCCTAGATAAAAGAAAATTACTAATGCCGAGAAAATTACTAATGCCATATGTAATAAGCACTCCTAATAAGCCGGCTTGAGTTTTTCTAGTCCCAGTACTATTAATATACTTGTTGGGGTCACACAGAGGAAAGCCTTTCATATGTGTGGAAATTCAAAATGGAGCCCTGGATTTCCAATGACCACTTGCTGCCTGTAAGCCCCTCCTGCCACCAGGCCAGGCAGATAAAAGCAGTGGTCAACCATTTTATCCTCCTCTCTTGGCTCCTTCTCTCTTGGCTCTTGGACTCAGCTCTGGACTCTCTCTCCCCTGGGAGAGGCTCCTGGACCCCTGTGGACTGCTCAGGCTGGGGTACCCCTCCCCCACCTCTTAGGCCCAGCATAGACTGGCCATGCTGATGAATCTGCCAGGCTACCAGGAGTAGAGCAAGCCTCGGAAGCAACAGCTTGCTACTGAGTAGCGGCCAGCCTCCCTCCTCTTCCCACAGCAAAAAGACAGACTTTTGCAGCACCAGAGCCACTCTTCCCAGCCGGATCAACATCGCCCACGATCAGATCCTCCAGCAACCTCCAAACCTCTTTCCTCAACTAAGGATTGGTAACAACTGGGCATTCAAACTTTCTTTTAAGACTAAGAATGACTGTGTGTATTAGTAAAATGATAGTTGCTGCGATTGTTTTTAGGATTGTGTTTTAGTTGGACAGGATTGTATTAATGTGTAGCAGACAAGGTCTTGCATGCAAATAACCTCCTGTAGACTAACACAGCGCCTTTCCTGTGCAAAACACACGCACATCTCTTCGTTTTAACGTAATACACACACAAACAACAGTGAGAATTTGAAGTCATTTAACTGACTTTAAAACTTTTATCTTTCCTTTGCTACCAAGACTTGGTCTCTGTTACTATAGGGTTGCCTTCCCCCACTCCACAAGGCTCCTCCACTCACACCTTAGACCATCCCTTTGTTCTCTCTCACCCCCACACACACACACACACACACACACACACACACACCTCCTTCATTGTGTATATAGTTTTTAGTGTAGTCTAGATTGTGTGTTTTATTCGTTTAATTTAAATAAATATTCCTTTAAGACTTATGCTGTGGTTATTAATGTTGTGCAAGAGTGAATGACAGTGCCAACCTCTTCTATGCAGAAATCCCGAATCCTTCAATCTAACTATTGATTGGGTATGTTGGTTACAATCATTAATTTAACTGTTAATTTTATTACCGTATATTAGCGTCTGCAGAAAAATGAGTGGGGAAATATTAAATACGCTATATCTTCTTTTGCGTAAGCACGGGAACCAGTGAGCTGTCGACATATTGCACTCGTATTGGGTTTATTGGTTTTCCAAATTCCATTAAACTTCTCCACATTAACAAATTGATGTTAAAAAAAAACCCTCTGGCATAAATATGTTCTAAAGATGTTGCATCTTTATTGAATAGTAGTTAAGAAGGGCAATCTTGCAAGATAAAGTCACTGTCGACCAGATGGCAGCACAAGACTGACCGCAAGCGATAGATGGAGCAGGAACTGCCAAGCAGCGCGTCTGTAAAGAGCGGTTTTAGACGCAGTTCTTATTGCCAAGGGATTACCGGTGGTAAAAAGACCTGAGACAGAAGGAAGTCTCTGACACAGGCTCTCACAGCTGAATATTACAAAGGCCAAGTTAACGAGCCAGCACGTCACGGTAGCAACTAGCTACCCAGCTTTCTATGACAGGGCTCTCAAGTTTTGAGTGCAGGCTAGAGTGAGATTTTCTTTGGGGGGAGGGGGGATGCAAGATACTTCTGTTTTCAAAGGTGCATAGTAATGTTGAACATGTACTTCGTTACAGTATTTGAGTAGTATACTTTCACTTTGTTACTTTGACACTGGCAACTTAGTTACTCCTTTCAAATCAAAATAATAATTTAATTCATCATTAACGGATTATCTGGATTTGGCGAGTATGAAAAGAACAACGGTGTATCTTAGTGCAGATGTGTCCGCCAGTGGACGTGGAGCTGCAAATTTATGCACGCAGATACAATATTCTACCACTAGAAGGCAAACCAGGAACAGTTATGGAATACTCACTACTGACAGTAAACTCCAATCAGAAGTGACTCTTTATTACCCCCAATATCTGTGCTTTTTTAATTTCATTGGGACTCCCCAGTAAAATAAAGGCTAAATTAAATAATTATTGAGTGTATTTGTATCGTTTTGTCAGTCACAAACAAGAGATGTTGCAGTATCACCTCTGACACCGGATCGCAGCAGGGTTTATTTTCAGCCAAAACACACTACATGGAGGGCAGAGAGCCCCCACTCTCCCCGTAACAAGTTACAAGTCAATTCATCTAACTATAACCGTCCAAAGCTGTTAAACTGAAGTAAAAAATGATCCATAAAGCAAATATCCTACATAGTTCCTCAACTTTAATAATCAGTTATTGGGGGGGAAAAAGTGATGAAGTGATTACCTGATTTCGGGCTTCCACTTCCCGCTCTTCTTTGTCGTGTGCACGCAATAGCATTCGCGCGCGTGTGGAAGACATGATTACGGCGCTGCTATTTCACCTGGCAACAAGAAATACTAATTTCTGATTGGCTGATAGGTTGCTGATTCAAGCAGAGCCATCTGCCTTCGCCTCATCCATTCATAGATTACTAATCTCTCTTACAATTTATGTTACTAATGTGCGGCGAGTTTTGTCACTTCTCGGCGTGAGAAATGTCATGTGTGGCCAGTGAACTTGTTGAAATGCGTGAGTCTCACGCTCAATGCATGAGATTTGAGAACCCTGCTATGACTACATCACAAAGTGGCTAATTCGATACATATTTTAGCTTGGTAGACTGTAGATGTAACCGTAAGCAAACAGATCCTTCCTCCTAAATGGTTACATCTACATCATTAGTCATATTGCCAGCTGCTCAGATGTAAAAATAGTACTGGCGCGAGCATTTTCACTAACTCCCCTTCGCTCTGGTGAGCTAACAGTTACCTTGTTGGCCGATAAGTTCAACATGTTAAATCTGTGTTCGGCACAGTCGTTTAAGTGCATCGTGGCTTATAAAAAAAGGGTAATTTGGTGACATGTAATGCGAATTTGTTAAGTTGGAAATCACTTCTGTTTGTAGTAGTTCTCATGTTTTGTTTTCATTATTTTGTCATTTAGAACCAAAGGATTGATGAAATCCTCACCTGCCTAACGCCAAAACTGACAACGCTCCACAAATTGGCCATTTCCAATCACGCTTCGTCAAACTGGAAACTTGGGGCAGATCGAATTGTCCGAACCCCTATCTTTATAGGCCAATACTGCCACCTTGTGGGTAGAGCTCAAAAGCGCAAAAGGCTATTTTAATGTGCTGACTTGTTTTGACATCATTATGATTAATATTATAATTATAATTAACAAGTCGACATGGTCTACAACATCCCCCGCCAATCGTGCGCTTCTTATTTTCAAACTCCATCAAGGCCTTTATGGTCTGAAGCTACACACCAATTTGATTACTCAGAAACTACTACAGATACAGGAAAGCTGTCCCCTTTATCTTGGACGGACGGACGGAAGGAAGGACGGAGGTCAAACTTATATCTGGGGGCAGGGGATAATAAACTTTTTGTTCGGTTTTTTTTTTTTTTTTTTTTTACGATTTAAGCATTTCGATAAGGTGTTGGATTGGAAAATAGGGCTATGGTGAGAGGCAGAGTTTCGAAACAATTTTTTATTTTCTTTTATAATTAGACCATATTGGCTCAATTCACTAGGCTCGAGTAGGCACAGGCACGAGAGAGTCATAAATGCCGTGCGTCCGTGTCGCGCTGGAAAATCCCTGCCAACAGCCAGCACCCCGAACACGCCCCCCACCCCCACCCCACCATGCCATGACTGGTCGATGGGACGATGCTCCTGCACCAACGATGATGCAAGCCTACATTTGACTGCGTTATGGCCCCAATTTGTTATTACATTTACAACATAACAGCAACAGCAAGGGATGACAGACACAGTTTTTAAAACTTAGACACATTTAATTATCAAAGACAACAACTAACAATAACGACTAAACCAATTTTCTGACCAAGATTAGAAATATACAAAAAACAGAAATATTTACAGTCCTTTTGTAGGTTGCTTGGTGATGTCCTAGGAGAGGAAAATGCTCTAACACAGGCAAAAATCCACAAAAGAAATTTCACAGGTCTTGAACAGAATGACAGGTCTGGTCACATGTATCCTTCTTGCAATTTTTCCGACTACTTTACTGTCTCAGTTATTTTCCTTATATACTCTTTTGCAGACCCCACCCACAGTTAGACCTCTTTTTTTTAATTTTCGGGGACTTGCCCCAGACATGCCCAGGACATGTCTAAACCTAGCTCCAGTCTGGGCCTAATAAAAGAAAGGTAAATATTGTCATCTAGTGGCCTCTATTCACATCACAACTGTTAAATCCTGTCAGTTTGTAACAGTGTGTAGGCATTTTCTCTCTGCAGCAAAGAAAGATCATTTGAGTGGGACGCTATTGATTAATTAATTAAATTTACGTTTTAATTACAACTCTCTATGGGCCTAAATCATCTGAAAATGTGGGGCTGTTTCCAAAGAAAATCAGAAAAAACATGGAAACAAGGGGATACTTGCTGATAAATATTAGAAGCTTTTAGTAACAACAATCAAGTTATTCATGGCTAATCTGGGTAAATGTACCCCACTGTACTAGTTACGGTAAATCGTTTTACATAATTAGGCTATAGTGCATAATAGGATTAGTCGTTTTTTGGAAGTATTGAATGGTAAGACCATTAAGTCATTTTTTTCTAGTGTTTTCTGAAAAGCCAAATGCTTTCTGAAAAGGGGCCACCGCATTTTCAAATGAATTACACAGCTGTGGATAATCAAGATCCATATCAAGTATGAAATCATTACACTGTATCACACCCCTCTGCCTGAGTATAGGCTTCTATTTAAAATAATGTTTTTATGGTGCAGAAAGAAAGCACAATAATCAACCAAGATTAACAGCCGACAGCAATGTATGAACAGGCTGCAATTTATTGACATTACTTTCCAAACCTGCCAATCATGTTTTAATGTTCTCTAGCCAGGCTTCATAAGAATAATCTATTCGGAGCATTCATATTTTCTAGAATAAACTGATGCAATCTTGGCGATTTTTTTTTTTTTTTTTTACTTAATATTCACTGAGTTTGTTTAGATGTCACTTGCTAGTTTATTAATATGCCAGAGTAACGCAGTATTAAAAAAAAAAAAAAAGCGGCGACCTGCGTACTGCTAGACCACATTGATTGTGACTAGATCATTTTGCCAGCATCAAATATTTTGAATAATTACCTTCATAACTATTTATTTACAAAAAAGGCAGGCAATATAAATGATTGGGCCAACAGTAATGCTCAGGGTAATGCAGACATTTACGATGTAATTGCAGTATTCCGAGCATGGATTGTTCAGTCAGTGGTTCCGAGACCGCACCTCGGCGCAAGGCCAATGAAGATGCAAAACTATCTCGAGACACTCTGAATAAGTGGTCCGGACCAGTCCCCTAGTGGAACAGGACAGTTACTGCAGTGGTCTGTGCTCCACAGGACAGTGGTCTGGACCAGCCCCCTAATGGAGCAGGACAGTTATTACAGTGGTCCATGTTACAGGACAGTACAGTACACAAAATTTTACATCCCCCTCTCCTGTTCTATTGTGAATAAAATACTGACTGGTGTGATTTGAAAGTCATTGCATTTTAATTTTATTCAGAATTAACACTTTGTCCCAACTATTTCGGAATTGGGGCTGTATTATAATTGGTGTTATCAGCTGAGCTGATGTGGGGCTTTCAACCCTCAAATTTTCGTTCATCTATCAAAATCACATTCAAAGTAATAGAAACTTAAAAAATGGAAGAAAAAATGTAGCCCCCAACTTTTGACCTGCACCCGTGTACTTCAAAAGTCAGTAATTCTAAATTCTTTTGCATAATCCTAGAAAAATTTGGCATGAGTTCATTAAATATGTCGTAGTTACTGTGGTGAAACTTTCAGCTCAATCTGGGGTAGTGCAGGAGCCACTAGTTGAAATTATCTGGAATGACCCGCATATTAAGCTCTATATTCAAAATCATGGAAATATTGCTTTACAGTCTTGGAGTTTGGAGGAGGTGTCAGAATTTTATGAAAATTGCTACCCTTTCCATTTGTTAGTCTCCATGGTTACTACTGGGATTTACAGTGGAGTATGCATATTTAGATTTCTTTTACATTTAGACCTAGAACGTATTTAGCATTATTTTCTTTTTTCTCTTCAGAGATCCCTGCCCCAGAGCAGCTGACTGTGAGCTCAGTTACTGCGACATCAGCTATCCTCAGCTGGCAGGTGTCTCCTGAGATGCAGCAGACTCCACACTGGTTCCAGGTCTCTTACCAAAGTGAATTGATGGAGCCAAAGTCCATCATTGCTGAGTCATGCAGCACGACCATCACAAACCTGAAACCTGGAACTGAGTACACCGTTACAGTCTCCACTCAGCTCAAACATGGAGGAAAGAGCCAACCTGCAACTGTTCAAATGAAAACAGGTGAGACATTTATACAGGGACAAATGCAATGGGTCAAATTCTCTTTTATAGGCATGCCCTATCTACTTAAAAGTTGTGGTTGGGGAGAGCATGAACAAGGTCAATCCTCAAATATTTGCATTATAACAGGTCCCTCCGTCATATTTTCGATTGTACCTATAATTTTGGGTACATTCAAGTCCAACCACTAATAATGGGGACCCTGTGGACCATAAAAGGTAAATTAAAACTTCTTGAGCATTTAGCATGGAATTTATTCAAAAGACTGGTGATAGAAATCCCTTTAAACCCTTAATGTCCCCCCCCCCCCCCTTAGAATTTTTATCAATGCAGCCATTTTTAGCATCCCAAAATTAACAAGATCACCGGCAACGGTGCATAATACGCCCATCATGAACATGGATCAGGAAGTGGACAGACAACATGATACCAATATCCAACAGACAACAGCCCCATGTGACCTTTGACCTTTGTCCGTGACCTTGACCTTGGAGGGAGGGCTATAAACATGGTACGCGACACTCCGCTCAGTGATGGTACACGTGTGTGTGAAATAATATGGATGTATCTCAAGCGGTTGTGAAGTTATGCTCCGGACAAGCCCCATCTGGGCCCCATGTGACCTTTGACCTTTGCCAGTGACCTTGACCTGGTGAACGAAATCATGGAGCACGACACAGTGCCTAGTGATGGTGCACGTGTATGTGAAGTATCACGAATGTAGGTCAAGCGGCTCAGGAGTTATGCCCCGAACAAAAAATTGCTAACAGACAACAGACAGACGGATGGACAGACGGGGGTGATGACATAATACGTCCCGTCTTAAGACGGGCGTATAATAATAATAATAAAAAGGGACACACCCTTTAAAGCTGCATTCCGTAACTTTGAGGAGAGTGAGGACTTCGCACAAAAATTTGAAAAAAGCAACTTTCAGATCCCTCCCCCTCCCTCTCCACTGCACTCCTCAGACCCTCCCCAAGAAAGCTACCGTGCACGCGAACTGTTATCCATGCAACTGCGGAGAGATTTTGCACGAATACATTATGCAAGCGGCCAAATTGCCGAGGCGAGACGTTACTGTTGCGAACAGTCAACACTGCTGGCCAACACACGGCGCGTTGTTAGACCTGAAAATTCCGGGGCTTATATCACTTTTTTTATTGAAAACAAGTGTTTGCCACCAACATGGCAATATCCCCCGCCGCCTCAATTTTATGTGTCTGCACAGACTGAGTCCAACGCTATATCCCCCGCTTCGCGTTAATCGCGCGGCGAGGGCTGATAATTAGTCCTCCTGTCAGATTCTAGATGGTTTTCCTTCATTCGCACGTTTTCCAATTCCAGAATAATCAAGTTGAAGACACGGCTTCTCTCCCCCATGCGATCTAAAAGCGACAAAATATTGGGCTATATTCAGTACCGAAAAATTATTAGATTATAATTAGGTCTATGCACCATCACTCGGCGATGGCATTTCATAACTCTTCAGCGAATGAAGGTAATTTCGGCGACAAGTACATACACCTGTTTTTGCAGCACGATCGCTCAATTCGTAGTTAAAAAAAAATAGACAGCTGTCCGATTGGAAAATGTAAACGGACGAAACCACTTACCAGTCTGAAATGCCGTCGCCGAGTGCAGGTGCATAGACATAATTATAATTTAATTATTTTTCTGTCCCGAATGCAGCGCATTATTTTGTCGCTTTTAGATTGCATGGGGGAGAGAAGCCGTCTCTTCGATTGCCACTTGATTATTCGTGAATTGAAAAACTTTGTTAATAACGGAAACTCATCTAGAATTAGCCAGGATTAATTATTTTCAAAAAAAAAAAAAAGGAGGAATATTAGCCCCAGATTTTTCAGGTCCAACGACACGCCTGCCAACAAAGGAGCAGAAATAAATCATGTCGACATAAACAGTAATCTATAGCAGTATGTATTCATTAAAAACCCAGCACACACTTATTTCAGGAAATTACCCGTTTTTTGAGTACAAAAACTGTCGTGAATCCAGCTGAATGGCCAGTAAATCATGTATGTCAGCATTTAGCTGTGAGAGCACAGAAACGTTACACATATTTATAAGGACAACAACACAACTGATAAGACTGCCAGGTCACTTCATAAAGAGATTTTCTGCTGCTTTCTAAAAAAACAACGCCAGTAACGTTAGCCCCAGCATCTGAAACAAGCTAACGTTAGCTCGACTGCAACATCACAGTAACATCACATGCACTGCGGGGTACTGTAACAATTAAAAGACTCCGGCTATTCGAAAAGCGACTGTGCTTGTAAGCGACATTAACTCGCTTATTTGCAGAGCGAAAATGAATTGATGCTGGTTAGGGCTGGGGTTAGTTTGGTGATCATGTCAGCGACGCCAACTCGCTTATTTGCAAAGCAAAAATGAACCAACGAATAAAGCAGGGATTTACCTGTCAAGGAGAAAAGTTGCAAACTCCGCGTCAGTTTTTAATCCTTCCAGATCACGGGAGTTCCTTCCACTTCTAAAAATCCACTCCGATGTTCACTCTGGTTTTATCCTGGGTTTTGTCAAATTCTTTCTTTTGCACTTTTTTTTTCTTATGGCTTCCTTTTTCACTCGTCTTAGCCATGTGTGCCGTTTCTGGTAACTGAGGTACCAGTATTTTTTTCCTCGCTGATGGCTCTAAGCTCCGGACCTTGCTCTCGGAGATTTGAACTTGACTGAGCACTGGCGTGCACTGAGGTGAAAGGGGGAGGGGGCTGTCTGCAGCGCTTGCATGTGCACTGTTTGGCGGCTGTCAGACACCATCCTGGCTCTAATTGATTCTTTCTAGTCGGTCTGAACGATTATTTTAAATTGCAGTAGGAGCATTAGGTGGGTTTAAATTAGCCTTTTTTTTATTACAGAGTACTATTTTTTATGTAATACTGTCTGTACACAGTGCCAGTTTTGCCAAAAATGACAAAAAGTTACTTTTCTAAAACTTACCAACTGCAGCTTTAAGGGCAATAGAGAGGCCTGATAAAAATGCTAAATTGGACTTGGGCTGAGCTAAAATTTTGTGCTGTTTGAATCATAATTAGTGGAATTGTCAAATGTTTATTTAAAATGTTTAACTTTTAAGATTTCCATTTACTGATTCCAAATTGAACTTTAGGTGAGTTTGATGTTTTGTGCACAATTTATTGGAATCTTTAATGTACGTCTCAAATGTTTGGGGTTTCAAATGTAAAACATCTCAGATAATCACTAATTCTGATGCCAGCAACAAATAAGTTTCAGTACTGGCACCCTCATCCACTTCTCTCTAGGGAGTGCTTTCTGGTTACTGTATGGAGTTAAATTACTGCCCAAACCTAAAATACAAACCAAATGTATTTTACAAATGCACAACGATTCACAAACAAATACAATGTGATTTGCAAATATAAAAATGATTCACGTGCAAACAAAGTGTTGTTTGCAAATATAACAAGAGCCATCTGGCAATGGCGTATCACCCCGGCCCCCCACATTCATGGATTAACTGCTCAAGGAATTCCTAAATACCAAAAGGCACATCTACATATGACACCTGACCTACATGTCAAATTTTGTGAAGAAATACTGAACGGTTTTCAAGTTATGCTCCGGACAAAAGGATGTTTACAGACGGACGGACAGAGCGATAGCTATATTCCCCCGCATTATATGCCGGGGGGATAAAAACGATTTGCAAACAAATACAGTGTGGTTTGCAAATACAAAACACAATTAACAAACAAATGTATTCACTTTTATAAATACAAAACGCACCGATTACAATGATACGACGAGAACCATTTCCTACAAGTACAAATCATTTTGGTAGTTTTCTACCGGTGACATGGCGCCGATTTTCTCACTTGTATTTGCCTGAAGGATTTTCTCACTAATGTCCTCACTGTTTTTGACTCTGCTAAACAGCAGGTGGGGTTATGACTCAGTTTCCTAGATCTCTACACCGTGAAGTTGAACAGAATAGAGAACAGCCGCCAGCGACAACCGCGGACATGAGGATAATGGCTGAGGCAAAATAAAAACGCAGTGTCTACGTGTTCGAAATAACTCTGTGTCCGACAGTGGGGTGGTTTCAATATAACTCCGTGTGCAAAAGTCGATTATTGTTTTTAATCTCTTTAAATCTACTGAATCGTTTAGAATAGATATTAAACGTGAATGTTTTGATCAGATGGCTCACTTCAAGATGGGTACCGAAATTAATAAATCCATGTTTCTGTTTAAGCTCTGCTTAATAAAGTGAGTCGGCATTGGCGCAGGACTGTGCGTCTATGACGAATTTAGCGACTGTCCAACAGACATCCTAAAATACTCCGTGTCCGAAAGTCATAAAAGTTTTAATTTTTCGAGTATTCCAGCAATTATTGGACGAACAAACTTGGCCATGTTTGTGTTCGACCTTCACAAAATGCAAATAGTTACCCATTGACTTTTCTTGGTCTTATTATTCATCTGTTTTCTTTCGTTGAAGATAGACAACAGTTTTTATTCGGTCTCTCTTCTGAAAATAAGTTAGATGGATCGAACAGTTTCACGCTTTATTTCCACACCAGAGATAAAATAGTGCTCGTAGTCCGTGAGCAAATCAATTCCATGACCATTGACATTGTGAATTAAATATTGCACGCACGATCGAGACTGTCAAACGCGAAATGCAAAATACTCCATGTCTGGCAGACAGCAGAAAGTATAAGTAATGATATGAGACCAGATTTATAACGAAATAGAGAATAAAAATATATCATCAACAAACAGAACAGTTTATTGAGCAGAGCTTAAACAGAAACATTGATTGAAATTCTCGGTACCCATCTTGAAGAAGTGAGCCGTTTGATCAAAGCATTCACGTTTAATATCTAAAAGATTCCGTCGATTTCAAGAGATTGAAAACAATAATTGACTGTCGGACACCGAGTCATATTGAAACCATCCCACTGTCGGACACAGAGTTATTTCGAACACGTAGACACTGCGTTTTTATTTTTATCACGTTTGTCGCTGGCGGACGTTCTCTGTTCTGTTCAACTTCACGGTGCATAGATCTAGGAAATTGAGTCATAGCCCCACCTGCTGTTTAGCAGGGCCAATAACTTGGTGAGGACATAAGTGAGAAAATCCTTCAGACAAATGCAAGTGAGAAAATCGGCGCCATGACACCGGTAGAAAACTGCCAAAAGTGATTTATACTTGTAGGAAATGGTTCACGTCGCATACCTGTAATCGGTACGTTTTGTATTTGTAAAACTGAATACATTTGTTTGTTAATAGTCTTTTGTATTCGCAAACCACACTGTATTTGTTTGCAAATCGTTTTTATATTTGCAAACCACACTTTGTTTGCCCATGACTCATTTTTATATTTGCAAATCACATTGTATTTGTTTGTGAATCGTTGTGCATTTGTAAAACATGTTCCATTTGTATATTAGGTTTTGGCAGGAATTTAACTCCATATTACTGTACTGTCCGAAACCATGTGATACTAAACTGGTGAACCCAAAGCCCCCCAGCAGTAGCAAGCGCCACGGGATTTACATTATTCATCCATCCATCCACCATTCGCTCTCACACTCATACTCATACCTATGGGCAATTTGGTGTCTCCAATTAGCCTGATATGCATGTCTTTGGACTGTGGGAGGAAACCGGAGTACCCGGCGAAAACCCACGCAACACGGGGAGAACATGCAAACTCCACACTGAAAGGCCCCAGGCCGGATTCGATCCCCCGACCTTCTTGTTGGTGGTGTTCATTCACTTATCTTTGGCTAAAACATGCCATGGTAAATGGTCAAGGATCATAATAATCCACCAGACAAGAAGGTTTAATTGGGTTTCAAGAAAAACCGTTCAGATTTTTAAAATTTATTTCTTCGCTGTTCATTTATTATTTTCCGAAGGCAACTGGCGAATGCAAGGAAAACTGCACCGAAGATTGCGCATTTACTTTCAGTGCTGTATAAATCCACTACCAGCTTAATTCACATTTTTCACACTAGAAAGGAAAATTGAAGATTTTCGTGAAGAACCATGGCTTACTCACCGCGCTTGCCTGAAAATTTCATTGTATCCACAATAGCGGAAAGGTCTTTACCGTTGTCGAATGGAAACATCTAGGCTACTTGACAGACCTTGTACTTAACAGTGGTACTTACGCGATTAACACGCTGTTGGATAATAGCTGGATTGCTTCTAGAGCGATTGATGTTTGCATCTGGTTGGTTTTTCTGAAAATCGTGGTGAACGTTCATATATTGGAGCCGAGTAGGAACGGCTTGTTGTCAAGTTTTGAACATTATTAACGATGAATCAGATATTGTTTAGCACTGCATTGTGCCTTTAAAGCTAACTTGGAAGTACCATGTTTTGCTCAACGTTAGCTCAGAAATCACCAGTCGTACTGTGGTAGACAACATGGCAACAAATGACATGGTTGTATGCATCAAGCGATTGTTAAGTCGAAGAATAATCAAACTAATATCTGACGTGTAAAGATGCACTCATATCTGCTCATATCAATCACGTTTAAGTAGCTAGGCCTCCTATAGAAATTTACACACCTTGTTTTTTTAGTTCATTATAAGGGGATGATTCAGCTGCCACCGTTTTACAGAAAATCCGCTAAACTCCGCGAATATACACTCCTTCACACGACTGACTGCCTGATAACATCATTCGACTTTTCAACCCCACGGAGACCTGTCTGCCAATAAGACAGCATTTGGACGTATCTACCCGTAAAACCCCTCTCTGATTGGTCTTTCTTGGCTCTGTTCATTGAAGATAAAGCAATACGAAAGTGCTTTCCTGTTTCACGGACATTCAGTTATGTAGAAAACTTCTCAAAGTGAAGAACTATTTATTTATTTATGCATTCATTTAAACTATATGGGGCTAAAGAAAACATCTTTGGCGCTCCTGTTTTCAAAGGTGCATAGTAACGATGTACATGTACTTCACTACTGTATTTAAGTAGTATACTTTCACTTCGTTACTTTGACACTGGCAACTTAGTTACTCCTTTCAAATCAAAATATTAATTTAATTCATCATGTACGGATTATCTTGATTTTCCGTATTCGAGAAGAACAACGGTGTATCTTAGTGCAGATGTGTCTGCCAGTGGACGTGAAGCTGCAAATTTATGCACGCAGTTACAATATTCTATCACTAGATGGCAAACCAGGAACAGTTATGGAATACTCACTACTGACAGTAAACTCAATAAGAAGTGACACTTCATTACCCCCAATATCTGTGCTTTTTTAATTTCATTGGGACTCCCCAGTATAATAAAGGCTAAATTAAATAATTCTTTTGTGTATTTGTATCGTTTTGTCAGTCACAAACAAGATGTTGCGGTACCACCTGTGACACCGGATCGCAGCAGGGTTTGTTTTCAGGCAAAATACACTACGTGGAGGGCAGAGAGCCCCAAATCTTCCCATAACAAGTTTCAAGTCAATTCATTTAACCATAACCGTGTCCGTGTCGCACTGGAAAATCCCTGCCAACACCCCGCACCCCGAACACGCCCCCCACCCCCACCCCACCATGCCATGACTGGTCGATGGGACGATTCTGCTGCACTAACGATGATGCAAACCTAAATTTAACTGTTAAATTCTTTCAGTTTATAACAGTGTATAGGCATTTTCTCTCTGCAGTGAAGATAGATAATTTGAGGGGGACGCTATTGATTGTTTAATTACCTGGCCCCTCCCCTAATGATCATGTCTGTGTGTGTGTGTGTGTGTGTGTGTGTGTGTGTGTGTCTGTCAGTCTATCTGTCAGCCCGTGGCTGGGGCCAGGTCTGCTATCTCTGATTGCCTTGTTAAAGTTGCGTTTTAATTGCAACTCTATATGGGCCTAATTCATCCCAAAATGCGGGGCCGTTTCGAAGAAAATCGGAAAAAAACATGAAAACAAGGTGATGCTTGCTGATAAATATTAGAAGCTTGTTAGTAACAACAGTCACACTAAACACAAAATGTTCTCCTGTGTACTAGTTGCGGTAAATCGTTTTACATAATTAGGCTATAGCGCATTGAAGGATTATTCGTTTTTTGGAAGGATTGAATGGTAAGACCATTAAGTCATTTTTTTATAATGTTTTCTGTGAAGCCAATTACTTTCCGGAAAGGAGCCACCGCATTTTCAAATTAATTACACAGCTGTAGATAATCAAGGTCCATATCAAGTATGAAATCATTAGACTGTATCACACCCTTCTGCCTGAGTATAAGCTTCTATTTAAAATCATGTTTTTATGGTGCAGAAAGAAAGCACTATAATCAACCTAGATTAACAGCCGACAGCAATGTATGAACAGGCTGCAATTTATTGACATTACTTTCCAAACCTGCCAATCATTTTTTCATGTTCTCTAGCTACGCTTGATAAAAATAATCTGTTCGGAGCATTCATATTTTCTAGAATAAACTGATCTTGGTGATTTTTTTTTTTTTTTTTTACTTAATATTTACTGAGTTTTTTAGGTGTCACTTGATAGTTTATTAATATGCCAGAGTAGCGCAGTATTAAAAAAAAAAAAAAAAAAGCGGCTACCTGCGTACTGCTAGACCACATTGATTGAGACTAGATCATTTTGCCAGCATCAAATATTTTGAATAATTACCTTCATAACTATTTATTTATGAAAATGGCAGGCAATATAAATGATTTGGCCAACAGTAATGCTCAGGGTAATGCAGACATTTACGATGTAATTGCAGTATTCCCGAGCATGGATTGTTCAGTCAGTGGTTCGGAGACCGCACCCTGGTGCAAGGCCAATGAAGATGCAAAACTATCTCGAGACGCTCCGAATAAGGGGTCCAGACCAGTCCCTTAGTGGAGCAGGACAGTAACTGCAGTGGTCTGTGCTCCACAGGACAGTGGTCTGGACCAGCCCTCTAATGGAGCAGGACAGTTATTACAGTGGTCCATGTTACAGGACAGTACAGTACACAAAATATTACATCCCCCTCTCCTGTTCTATTGTGAATAAAATACTGACTGGTGTGATTTGAAAGTCATTGCATTTTGATTTTATTCAGAATTTACACTTTGTCCCAACTATTTTGGAGTTGGGGCTGTATTATAATTGGTGTTATCAGCTGAGCTGATGTGTGGCTTTCTACCCTGAAATTTTTGTTAATCTATCTACATCACATACAAAGTAATAGGGACTTAAAAATGGCAGAAAAAAATGAAGCCCCCAACTTTTGACCTGCACCCGTGTACTTCAAAAGTCAGTAACTCGAAAATATTTTTGCATGATCCTAGAAAAATTTGGCATGGGTTCATTAAATATGTCGTAGTTACTGTGCTGAAACTTTCAGCTCAATCTAGGGTAGTGCAGGAGCCACTTGAAATTATTTGGAATGACTCGCATATTATGCTCGATATTCAAATTCATGAAAATATTGCTTTACAGTCTTAGGGATTGGAGGAGGTGTCAGAATTTTATGAAAATTGCTACCCTTTCAATTTCTTAGTCTCCATGGTTACTGCTGGGATTTATAGTGGAGTATCCATATTTAGATTTCTTTTACATTTAGATCTAGAACGTATTCAGCATTATTTTCTTTTTTCTCTTCAGAGATCCCTGCCCCAGAGCAGCTGACTGTGAGCTCAGTTACTGCGACATCAGCCATCCTCAGCTGGCAGGGGTCTCCTGAGATGCAGCAGACTCCACACTGGTTCCAGGTCTCTTACCAAAGTGAATTGATGGAGCCAAAGTCCATCATTGCTGAGTCATGCAGCACGACCATCACAAACCTGAAACCTGGAACTGAGTACACCGTTACAGTCTCCACTCAGCTCAGACATGGAGAAAAGAGCCAACCTGCAACTGTTAAAATGACAACAGGTGAGACATTTATACAGGGACAAATGCAATGGGTTAAATTCTCTTTTATAGGCATGCCCTATCTACTTAAAAGTTGTGGTTGGGGAGAGCATGAACAAGGTCAATCCTCAAATATTTGCATTATAACAGGTCCCTCCGTCATATTTTCGATTGTACCTATAATTTTGGGTCAATTCAAGTCCAACCTCTAATAATGGGGACCCTGTGGACCATAAAAGGTAAATTAAAACCTCTTGAGCATTTAGCATGGAATTTATTCAAAAGACTGGTGATAGAAATCCCTTTAAACCCTTAATGTCCTCCCCCCCCCCTTAGAATTTTTATCAATGCAGCCATTTTTAGCATCCCAAAATCAAAAAGGGACACACCCTTTAAGGGCAATAGAGAGGCCTGACAAAAATGCTAAATTGGACTTGGGCTGAGCTAAAATTTTGTGCTGTTTGAATCATGATTAGTGGAATTGTCAAATGTTTATTTAAAATGTTTAACTTTTAAGATTTCCATTTACTGATTCCAAATTGAACTTTAGGTGAGTTCAATGTTATGTGCACAATTTATTGGAATCCTTAATGTAAATCTCAAATGTTTGGGGTTTCAAATGTAAAACATCTCAGATAATCACAAATTCTGATGCCAGCAACAAATAAGTTTCAGTACTGGCACCCTCATCCACTTCTCTCTAGGGACTGCTTTCTGGTTACTGTATGGAGTTAAATTACTGCACAAACCGAACATGTTTCACAAATGCACAACAATTCACAAACAAATACAATGTGATATGCAAATATAAAAATGATTCACGTGCAAACAAAGTGTAATTTGCAAATATAAAAACGATTTGCAAACAAATACAGTGTGGTTTGCAAATACAAAACACCATTAACAAGAATGTATTCAGTTATATAAATACAAAACGTATCGATTACAAGTATACGACGAGAACCATTTCCTACAAGTACAAATCACTTTTGGCAGTTTTCTACTGGTGACATGGCGCTGATTTTCACACTTGTATTTCTCATGGTATTTGTCCGAAGGATTTTTCACTAATGTCCTCACTGTTATTGGCCCTGCTAAACAGCAGGTGGGGTTATGACTCAGTTTCCTAGATCTCAACACCGTGAAGTTGAACAGAATAGAGAACGGCCACCAGCGACAACCGTGGGCATGAGGATGATGGCTTGGGCTAAATACAAACGCAGTGTCTACGTGTTCGAAATAGCTCTGTGTCCGACGTGGGATGGTTTCAATATAACTCCGTGTCCGAAAGTCGATTATTGTTTTTAATCTCTTGAAATCTACTGAATCTTTTAGATATTAAACGTGAATGTTTTGATCAGATGGCTTTCTTCTTCAAGATGGGTACCGAAATTAATTAATCAATGTTTCTGTTTAAGCGTTTTGTATTTGTAAAACTGGATACATTCGTTTGTTAGTGGTGTTTTGTATTCGCAAACCACACTATTTGTTTGCAAATACTTGCAAACCACACCTTGTTTGTACGTGAATCATTCTTATATTTGCAAGCCGCACTGTAGGCTATTTGTTTGCAAATCGTTTTTATATTTGCAAACCACACTTTGTTTGCACGTGAATCATTTTTATATTTGCAAATCACATTGTATTTGTTTGTGAATCGTTGTGCATTTGTAAAACATGTTCCGTTTGTATATTAGGTTTTGGCAGTAATTTAACTCCATATTACTGTACTGTCCGAAACCATGTGATGCTAAACTGGTGAACCCAAAGCCCCCCAGCAGTAGCAAGCGCCACGGGATTTACATAATTCAGTCAAACACTAATATATAATTGGCAAAACATAAATATCATCATTCAGTTTCCTTTAGAGACATCCATTATTGGTAACCAAGTCGCTGTTCCTGACAAAAAATCAAGTTATAATTAATTATAGAAACATTTAAAGAGTGGTGTTCATTCACTTATATTTGGCTAAAACATGCGATGGTAAATGGTCAAGGATCATAATAATCCACCAGACAAGAAGGTTTCGAAAAATCTTTAAGCAAATGGGCTTCAAGAAAAATCGTTCAGATTTTTTACATTTATTTCTTCGCTGTTCATTTATTCTTTTCCGAAGGCAACTGGCGAATGCAAGGTAAACTGCACCAAAGATTGCGCATTTACTTTCAGCGCTGCATAAATCCACTACACCACAACCTAGAGCTTGATTTACACTTTCACACGAGAAATTTACACTTTCACATTAGAAAGGAAAACTGAAGATTTTCGTTAAGAACCATGGCTTACTCGCCGCGCTTGCCTGAAAATTTCATTATATCCACAATAGCGGAAGGGTCTTTACCGTTGTCCCATGGAAACGTGTAGGCTACTTGACAGACCTTGTACTTAATAATAGTACTAACGCGATTAACACGCTGTTGGATAACAGCCAGATTGCTTCTAGAGCGATTCATGTTTGCATCTGGCTGGTTTTTCGGAAAATCGTGGTGAACGTTCATATCTTGGAGTCGAGTAGGAACGGTTTATTGTCAAGTTTTGAACATTATTGACGAGGAATCAGATATTGTATAGCACTGCATTGTGCCTTTAAAGCGAACTCTGAAGTACCATGTTTTGCGCAACGTTAACTCAGAAATCGCCAGTCATAATGTGGTCGGCAACATGGCAACAAATGACATGATTGTACGCATCAAGCTATTGTTAAGTCGAAGACTAATGAAACTATGACGTGTAAAGATGCACTCATATCTGCTCATATCAATCATGTTTACGTAACTAGGCCTCCTATAGACATGTACACACCTTGTTTTCTTAGTTCATTATGAGGGGATGAAAGCTAAAATCTGCGAATATTCACTCCTTCACATGGCTGACTGCTTAATAACATCATTCGGCTTTTCAACCCCACGGAGACCTGTCAGCCAATAAAGACAGCATTGGGACGTATTTTCCCGTAAAACCCCTCTCTGACTGGTCTTTCTTGGCTCTGTTCATTGAAGATAAAACAATACGAAAGTGCTTTCCTGTTTCACGGACATTCAGTTATGTAGAAAACTTCTCAAAGTGAAGAACAATTTATTTATTTCTGCATTCATATAAACTATATGGGGCTAAAGAAAACATCTTTGGGGCTCCTGTTTTCAAAGGTGCAGAGTAACGATGTACATGTACTTTGTTACAGCATTTAAGTAGTATACTTTCACTTTGTTACTTTGACCCTGGCAACTTAGTTACTCTTTCAAATCAAAATATTAATTGAATTAATGATTTACGGATTATCTGGATTTGCCGTGTTCGAGAAGAACAACGGTGTATCTTTGTGCAGACAATAGTCTATCACTAGATGGCACACCAGGATCAGTTATGGAAAACTCACTACTGACAGTAAACTCAAATAAGAAGAAGTGACTCTTCATTACCCCCAATATCTGCGCTTTTTTAATTTCATTGGGACTCCCCAGTATAATAAAGGCTAAATTAAATCATTCTTTTGTGTATTTGTATCGTTTTGTCAGTCACAAACAAGATGTTGCGGTACCACCTGTGACACCGGATTGCAGCAGGGTTTGTTTTCAGCCAAAATACACTACATGGAGGGCAGAGAGCCTCCACTCTCCCCGCAACAAGTTACAAGTCAATTAATCTAACCATAACCGTCCAAAGCTGTTAAATTGAAGTAAAAAATGATCCATAAAGCAAATATCCTACATAGGTCCTCAACTTTAACTAGAGCACTCGGCAACCAAACCCCTGAAGGCCCCCCAGTTGGGCCCAGATGGTCCCGGAGTACTCAAAATCAATAGGTGTCGTGAACTTATCATAATACATGTGCCTGCAAAATTTGAAAAGAATCAGTGCACTTATGTGGGCTGTAGAGCGTTCACAAGAAAATCTCTGCGGACGCGTGACAAGGCCAAATCCGTAGTATCCTCCGACCTTCGTTCGGGAATACAACAATCAGTTATTGGGGGGGAAAAAAGTGATGAAGTGATTACCTGATTTTGGGCTTCCACTTCCAGCTCTTCTTTGTCGTGTGCACGCAATAGCATTTCCGTACGTGGAAGACGTGATTAGGGCGCTGCTATTTCGCCTGGCAACAAGAAATACTCATTTCTGATTGGCTGATAGGTTGCTGATTCAAGCAGAGCCATCTGCCTTTGCCTCATCCGTTCATAGATTACTAATCTCTCTTACAATTTATGTTACTAATGTGCGGCGAGTTTTTATCACTTCTCACCGTGAGAAATGTCATGTGTGGCATGTGAACTTGTTGAAATCCGTGAGTCTCACGCTAAATGCATGAGACTTGAGAGCCCTGCTATGACTACATTACAGAGTGGCTAATTCGATAAATATTTTAGCTTGGTAGACTGTGAATATAACCGTAAGCAAACAGATCCTTCCTCTTAAATGGTTACATCTACATTAGTCATATTGCCAGCTGCTCATATGTAAATATAGTACTGTCGCGAGCATTTTCACTAACTCCCCTTCGGTCTGGTGAGCTAACAGTAACCTTGTTGGCCGATAAGTTCAACATGTTAAATCTGTGTTCGGCACAGTCGTTTAAGTGCATCATGGCTAATAAAAAAGGGTTATTTGGTGACATTTAATGCGATTTTGTTAAGTTGGAAATCACTTTTGTTTGTAGTAGTTCTCATGTTTCGTTTTCATTATTTTGTCATTTAGAACCAAAGGATTGATGAAATCCTCACCTGCCTAACGCCCAAACTGACAATGCTCCACAAATTGGCCAGTTCCCATCGCGCTTCGTCAAAGTGGAAACTTGGGGCAGATCGAATTGTCCGAACCCCTATCTTTATGGGCCAATACTGCCACCTTGTGGGTAGAGCTCAAAAGTGCAAAAGGCTATTTTAATGTGCTGACTTGTTTTGACGTCATTATGATTAATATTATAATTATAATTAAAGAGGCGACATGGTCTACAACATTCCCCGCCAATCGTGCGCTTCTTATTATCGAACTCCATCAAGGCCTTTATGGTCTGAAGCAACACACCAAATTTGGTTACTGTATCTGAAGTAGTTTCTGAGTAAAGCTGTCCCCTTTATCTCGGACTGACGGACGGAAGGACGGACGGAGGTCAAACCCATATCCCCCTCCCACTTCGTGTTGGCAGGGGATAATAAACATTTTGTTCGGATTTTTTTTTTTTTTACGATTTAAGCATTTCTATAAGGTGTTGAATAGCAAAATAGGGCTATGGTGAGAGGCAGAGTTTCTGAAGAATTTTTTATTTACTTTTACATTCGACCATATGGGCTCATAATTCACCAGGCTCGAGTGGGCCCAGGCGTGACAGAGAGTCATAAATGCCGTGCGTCCGTGTCTTGCTGGAAAATCCCTGCCAACAACCCGCACCCCGAACACGCCCCCCACCCCCACTCCACCATGCCATGACTGGTCGATGGGACGATGCTGCTGCACTAACGATGATGCAAGCCTAAATTTTACTGTTAAATTATGTCAGTTTATAACCGTGTATAGGCATTTTCTCTCTGCAGGAAAGAAAGATAATTTGAGGGGGATGCTATTTATTGTTTAATTAAAGTTGCGTTTTAATTACAACTCTATATTTCCGCCATTTCCGAAAAAAATTGGAAAAAAACATGAACCAAGGGGATGCTTGCTGACAAATATTAGAAGCTTGTTAGTAACAACAGTCACTCTATAAACACTGACCCAAGTTATTCATGGCTAATCTGGGTCAATGTACGCCACTGTACTGGTTGCAGTAAATCGTTTTACATAATTAGTCTCTAGCGCATTAAAGGATTATTCCTTTTTTTGGAAGGATCTAATGGTAAGACCATCAAGTCATTTTTTTCTAGTGTTTTCTGTGAGGCCAATTACTTTCCTAAAAGGGGCCACCATATTTTCAGATGAATTACACAGCTGTAGATAATCAAGGACCATATCAAGTATGAAATCGTTAGACTGTATTACACCCCTCTGCCTGAGTACAGGCTTCTATTTAAAATTATGTTTTCATGGTGCAGAAAGAAAGCACTATAATCAACCGAGATTAACAGCCGACAGCAATGTATGAACAGGCTGCAATTTATTGACATTACTTTCCAAACCTGCCAATCATTTTTTCATGTTCTCTAGCTAGGCTTGATAAAAATAATCTGTTCGGAGCATTCATATTTTCTAGAATAAACTGATCTTGGTGATTTTTTTTTATTTTTTTTACTTAATATTTACTGAGTTTTTTTAGGTGTCACTTGATAGTTTATTAATATGCCAGAGTAGCGCAGTATTAAAAAAAAAAAAAAAAAAAGCGGCTACCTGCGTACTGCTAGACCACATTGATTGAGACTAGATCATTTTGCCAGCATCAAATATTTTGAATAATTACCTTCATAACTATTTATTTATGAAAATGGCAGGCAATATAAATGATTTGGCCAACAGTAATGCTCAGGGTAATGCAGACATTTACGATGTAATTGCAGTATTCCCGAGCATGGATTGTTCAGTCAGTGGTTCGGAGACCGCACCCTGGTGCAAGGCCAATGAAGATGCAAAACTATCTCGAGACGCTCCGAATAAGGGGTCCAGACCAGTCCCTTAGTGGAGCAGGACAGTAACTGCAGTGGTCTGTGCTCCACAGGACAGTGGTCTGGACCAGCCCTCTAATGGAGCAGGACAGTTATTACAGTGGTCCATGTTACAGGACAGTACAGTACACAAAATATTACATCCCCCTCTCCTGTTCTATTGTGAATAAAATACTGACTGGTGTGATTTGAAAGTCATTGCTTTTTGATTTTATTCAGAATTTACACTTTGTCCCAACTATTTTGGAGTTGGGGCTGTATTATAATTGGTGTTATCAGCTGAGCTGATGTGTGGCTTTCTACCCTGAAATTTTTGTTAATCTATCTACATCACATACAAAGTAATAGGGACTTAAAAATGGCAGAAAAAAATGAAGCCCCCAACTTTTGACCTGCACCCGTGTACTTCAAAAGTCAGTAACTCGAAAATATTTTTGCATGATCCTAGAAAAATTTGGCATGGGTTCATTAAATATGTCGTAGTTACTGTGCTGAAACTTTCAGCTCAATCTAGGGTAGTGCAGGAGCCACTTGAAATTATTTGGAATGACTCGCATATTATGCTCGATATTAAAATTCATGAAAATATTGCTTTACAGTCTTAGGGATTGGAGGAGGTGTCAGAATTTTATGAAAATTGCTACCCTTTCAATTTCTTAGTCTCCATGGTTACTGCTGGGATTTATAGTGGAGTATCCATATTTAGATTTCTTTTACATTTAGATCTAGAACGTATTCAGCATTATTTTCTTTTTTCTCTTCAGAGATCCCTGCCCCAGAGCAGCTGACTGTGAGCTCAGTTACTGCGACATCAGCCTCCCTCAGCTGGCAGGGGTCTCCTGAGATGCAGCAGACTCCACACTGGTTCCAGGTCTCTTACCAAAGTGAATTGATGGAGCCAAAGTCCATCATTGCTGAGTCATGCAGCACGACCATCACAAACCTGAAACCTGGAACTGAGTACACCGTTACAGTCTCCACTCAGCTCAGACATGGAGAAAAGAGCCAACCTGCAACTGTTAAAATGACAACAGGTGAGACATTTATACAGGGACAAATGCAATGGGTTAAATTCTCTTTTATAGGCATGCCCTATCTACTTAAAAGTTGTGGTTGGGGAGAGCATGAACAAGGTCAATCCTCAAATATTTGCATTATAACAGGTCCCTCC
This sequence comes from Gymnothorax reevesii, assembly GCA_029721435.1. Taxonomy (NCBI): domain Eukaryota; kingdom Metazoa; phylum Chordata; class Actinopteri; order Anguilliformes; family Muraenidae; genus Gymnothorax; species Gymnothorax reevesii. Next base: position 61,356,570 of record CM056586.1, on the reverse strand, counting down.
GTCATATTTTCGATTGTACCTATAATTTTGGGTCCATTCAAGTCCAACCTCTAATAATGGGGACCCTGTGGACCATAAAAGGTAAATTAAAACCTCTTGAGCATTTAGCATGGAATTTATTCAAAAGACTGGTGATAGAAATCCCTTTAAACCCATAATGTCCTCCCCCCCCCCTTAGAATTTTTATCAATGCAGCCATTTTTAGCATCCCAAAATCAAAAAGGGACACACCCTTTAAGGGCAATAGAGAGGCCTGACAAAAATGCTAAATTGGACTTGGGCTGAGCTAAAATTTTGTGCTGTTTGAATCATGATTAGTGGAATTGTCAAATGTTTATTTAAAATGTTTAACTTTTAAGATTTCAATTTACTGATTCCAAATTGAACTTTAGGTGAGTTCAATGTTATGTGCACAATTTATTGGAATCCTTAATGTAAATCTCAAATGTTTGGGGTTTCAAATGTAAAACATCTCAGATAATCACAAATTCTGATGCCAGCAACAAATAAGTTTCAGTACTGGCACCCTCATCCACTTCTCTCTAGGGACTGCTTTCTGGTTACTGTATGGAGTTAAATTACTGCACAAACCGAACATGTTTCACAAATGCACAACAATTCACAAACAAATACAATGTGATATGCAAATATAAAAATGATTCACGTGCAAACAAAGTGTAATTTGCAAATATAAAAACGATTTGCAAACAAATACAGTGTGGTTTGCAAATACAAAACACCATTAACAAGAATGTATTCAGTTATATAAATACAAAACGTATCGATTACAAGTATACGACGAGAACCATTTCCTACAAGTACAAATCACTTTTGGCAGTTTTCTACTGGTGACATGGCGCTGATTTTCACACTTGTATTTCTCATGGTATTTGTCCGAAGGATTTTTCACTAATGTCCTCACTGTTATTGGCCCTGCTAAACAGCAGGTGGGGTTATGACTCAGTTTCCTAGATCTCAACACCGTGAAGTTGAACAGAATAGAGAACGGCCGCCAGCGACAACCGTGGGCATGAGGATGATGGCTTGGGCTAAATAAAAACGCAGTGTCTACGTGTTCGAAATAGCTCTGTGTCCGACGTGGGATGGTTTCAATATAACTCCGTGTCCGAAAGTCGATTATTGTTTTTAATCTCTTGAAATCTACTGAATCTTTTAGATATTAAACGTGAATGTTTTGATCAGATGGCTTACTTCTTCAAGATGGGTACCGAAATTAATTAATCAATGTTTCTGTTTAAGCGTTTTGTATTTGTAAAACTGGATACATTCGTTTGTTAGTGGTGTTTTGTATTCGCAAACCACACTATTTGTTTGCAAATACTTGCAAACCACACCTTGTTCGTACGTGAATCATTCTTATATTTGCAAGCCGCACTGTAGGCTATTTGTTTGCAAATCGTTTTTATATTTGCAAACCACACTTTGTTTGCACGTGAATCATTTTTATATTTGCAAATCACATTGTATTTGTTTGTGAATCGTTGTGCATTTGTAAAACATGTTCCGTTTGTATATTAGGTTTTGGCAGTAATTTAACTCCATATTACTGTACTGTCCGAAACCATGTGATGCTAAACTGGTGAACCCAAAGCCCCCCAGCAGTAGCAAGCGCCACGGGATTTACATAATTCAGTCAAACACTAATATATAATTGGCAAAACATAAATATCATCATTCAGTTTCCTTTAGAGACATCCATTATTGGTAACCAAGTCGCTGTTCCTGACAAAAAATCAAGTTATAATTCATTATAGAAACATTTAAAGAGTGGTGTTCATTCACTTATATTTGGCTAAAACATGCGATGGTAAATGGTCAAGGATCATAATAATCCACCAGACAAGAAGGTTTCGAAAAATCTTTAAGCAAATGGGCTTCAAGAAAAATCGTTCAGATTTTTTACATTTATTTCTTCGCTGTTCATTTATTCTTTTCCGAAGGCAACTGGCGAATGCAAGGTAAACTGCACCAACGATTGCGCATTTACTTTCAGCGCTGTATAAATCCACTACACCACAACCTAGAGCTTAATTTACACTTTCACACGAGAAATTTACACTTTCACATTAGAAAGGAAAACTGAAGATTTTCGTTAAGAACCATGGCTTACTCGCCGCGCTTGCCTGAAAATTTCATCATATCCACAATAGCGGAAAGGTCTTTACCGTTGTCCCATGGAAACGTGTAGACTACTTGACAGCCCTTGTACTTAACAATAGTACTTGCGCGATTAACACGCTGTTGGATAACAGCCGGATTGCTTCTAGAGCGATTGATGGTTGCATCTGGCTGGTTTTTCCGAAAATCGTGGTGAACGTTCATATCTTGGAGCAGAGTAGGAACGGTTTGTTGTCAAGTTTTGATCATTATTGTCGAGGAATCAGATATTGTATAGCACTGCATTGTGCCTTTAAAGCGAACTCTGAAGTACCATGTTTTGCGCAACGTTAACTCAGAAATCGCCAGTCATACTGTGGTAGAAAACATGGCAACAAATGACATGATTGTACGCATCAAGCGATTGTTAAGTCGAAGACTAATCAAACTACCCTGATAGCAGAAACTGGCAAAAATTACGTCCTGTAGACGTCTTATTTACGTCATATATTTACATCTTTAAGACATCAGTTTGCAACAGCACAAGACGTAAAAAAATATGTCCTTTTTTGACATCATATTTTGTCATATTGGTAAAAAATAGACATCTTATTTACGTCATATATTTACTTTTTTTTTTTTTTTTTTAATTTGGCATCTCCAATCCCACCCGAATCTGGAATGCCCAATTGAGGAACTATGTACAAAGCTTACTCGTATGCGACCCCTTGCTGCCAACTCAGGATAGTGAGACAGTTCACGACTCTCCTACGAAGCACGTGCCTGTTTGCCACTGATTCTTATACACTCATCGGTTGAATCTTCGCAAGTTCAGAACTAGGGCGGAGGATACCCGGACATGAACCAACCCGGAGTCTTCCTGACGAGCGCCCGTCTGGCCAACAGGAGGCCCTGGAGCAACGAACAAAGCTGTTATTCTATACCCAAATCCGGCAGTCCCATCCCAATTTGAAACCCTGTAGCGCGATAGCCAATTGTGCGCTACTCTGAAAAAGCTGCCGACCCCTGCCGGTGGGTACGCCGGCTTTGTGACGTCTTTGAGACCAAAAACAAGCCCTCATACTGGTAAATATCACGTCATACTTTTGTCATATTGGTAAAAAATAGACATCTTATATACGTCATATATTTACGTTTTTAAGACATCAGTTTGCAACAGCACAAGACGTGAAAAAAGACGTCCTTTTTTGACATCATATTTTGTTATATTGGTAAAAAATAGACATCTTATTTACGTCATATATTTACGTCTGTAAGACATCAGTTTGCAACAGCACAAGACGTAAAAAATATGTCCTTTTTTGACGTCATATTTTGTCATATTGGTAAAAAATAGACATCTTATTTACGTCATATATTTACGTCTTTAAGACATCAGTTTGCAGCAGCACAAGACGTGAAAGAAGACGTCCTTTTTTGACGTCATATTTTGTCATATTGGTAAAAAATAGACATCTTATTTACGTCGTATATTTATGTCTTTGAGACATCAGTTTGCAACAGCACAAGACGTGAAAAAAGACGTCCTTTTTTGACGTCATATTTTGTCATATTGGTAAAAAATAGACATCTTATTTACGTCATATATTTACGTCTAAAAGACATCAGTTTGCAGCAGCACAAGACGTGAAAGAAGACGTCCTTTTTTGAAGTCATATTTTGTCATATTGGTAAAAAATAGACATCTTTATTACGTCATACATTTACATCTGTAAGACATCAGTTTGCAACAGCACAAGACGTAAAAAAAGACGTCCTTTTTTGACGTCATATTTTGTCATATTGGTAAAAAATAGACATCTTATTTACGTCGTATATTTATGTCTTTGAGACATCAGTTTGCAACAGCACAAGACGTGAAAAAAGACGTCCTTTTTTGACGTCATATTTTGTCATATTGGTAAAAAATGGACATCTTATTTACGTCATATATTTACGTCTGTAAGACATCAGTTTGCAACAGCACAAGACGTGAAAAAAGACGTCCTTTTTTGACGTCATTTTTCGTCATATTGGTAAAAAATAGACTCTTTATTTTATCATTGTTGAGTCAGTACTGTAAAATAAGAGAAAACATTTTTGGCAACACTAATACATATGTACAAATTTCAGCTACAAATTTACATTTATAGTAAAATAAACTTGTACATTTCTTTGCTCTTAACTCAGATATCAAATGAGGTGACATTATTCTTGCCAACAAGTTTTACACACAAAACATGTCACCACACAAAACATGTTGCAAAATATGATAACAGAATGGAAGCACATTTGTGTAAAGGCAAAGAAAATTGGTCAAAAAAATTGGAAAATGTCGATAGATTTGACTAACTTAATATCCGATATTGCAATAATGAAAGCACATATTGAGAGTAACACGCGAGCTTATTACTTTTTTTTAGTTCATAACTCAAAAAAGATTAACATACATGTATAAGAGAAAACTACAACACATTAAACTGCATACAACTTATATATACACCTCAAGTAACCAAGGTATTTTAACATGAAATTCATACGAGAAGTCAGTTCTGTTTAAGAGAAATGTATCCCAAAAATTTAAGCTAAATAATGGTACAATGAGAACCCTAAAACAAGAACCTTCAGGCAGCATTTCCTTGGCTTAAAGGGGAAGTCCACCCAGGCAAGAGGGAGAATTATGAGAGGAGCAGGTCGGTGAAAGTTTGGATGAATTCAGAGTCATAATAAGTTATTAATTTTTTAAATGGAGACTAATCACACACACATTGGCAACACTGTGATGTATCTTGTGAGCTCACCTTCCAATTTCTCTGTGCATAAAGTTCCATAATTTTTCATTTTCTTGTCACTGATGATGGAATAGATTTTTCCGATGCTGTGCTAATGGGAGGAGAGCTCATACGATACATTGCAGAGTAAACAATTTGTGTTTGATCATGCGACCGCGGCTTCGGTCGCTAACGTCCGATAGCGCTTCTTCACTAATAAACCACTGGAAGCACTCGCATACACTCATACATACATCACGGGTGTAGCATTAGTGTCTGTGTCCAAGCGTGGAGTTTGGTTTCCCTTTTCTTTAGTAGTAATATATTTGTCTTGGTTAGTGGGTGCACACATTAACTAACTCAAATATACAAAACCCAAAACCAGTGAAGTTGGCACGTTATGTAAATCGTAGATAAAAACCAAATACAATGATTTGCAAATCCTTTTCAACTTGTATTCAATTGAATACACTGCAAAGACTAGATGTTTAATGTTCAAACTGAGAAACTTTATTTTTTTGCAAATAATCATTAACTTAGAATTTAAAGGCAGCAACACATTGCAAAAAAGTTGGCACAGGGGCCTTTTTACCACGGTATTACATCGCCTTTCCTTTTAACGACACTCAGTAAACGTTTGGGAACTGAGGAGACCAATTTTTGAAGCTTTTCAGGAACTCTTTCCCATTTTTTCTTGATATACAGCTTAAGTTGTTCAACAGTCCGGGGTCTCCGTTGTCGTATTTAACGCTTCATAATGCGCCACACATTTTCAATGGGAGACAGGTCTGGACTACAGGCAGGCCAGTCTAGTACCCGCACTCTTTTACTACGGAGCCATGCTGTTGTAACACGTGCAGAATGTGGCTTGGCATTGTCTTGCTGAAATAAGCAGGGGCGTCCATGAAAAAGACGTTGCTCGGATGGCAACATATGTTGCTCCAAAACCTGTATGTACCTTTCAGCATTAACGGTGCCCTCACATATGTGTAAGTTGCCCATGCTTTGGGCACTAATACACCCCCATACCATCACAGATGCTGGCTTTTGAACTTTGCGCCAATAACAGTCCGGATGGTTCTTTTCCTCTTTGGTCTGGAGGACACGACGTCCACAGTTTCCAAAAGCAATTTGAAATGTGGACTCCTCAGACCACAGAACACTTTTCCACTTTGCATCAGTCCATCTTAGATGAGCTTGGGCCCAGCGAAGCTGGCAGCATTTCTGGGTAATGTTGATAAATGGCTTTCGCTTTGCATTGTAGAGTTTTAACTTGCACTTGCAGATGTAGCGACGAACTGTAGTTACTGACAGTGGTTTTCTGAAGTGTTCCTGAGCCCAAGTGGTGATGTTCTTTCCACACTGATGTCGGTTTTTGATTCAGTACCGCCTGAGGTATCGAAGGTCACGGGCATTCAATGTTGGTTTTTGGCCTTGTCGCTTACGTGCAGTGATTTCTCCAGATTCTCTGAACCTTTCTCTGACAATATTACGGACCGTAGATGATGAAATCCCTAAATTTCTTGCAATAGCTCGTTGAGGAATGTTGTTTTTAAACTGTTCGACAATCAGCTCACGCATTTGTACACTAAGAGGTGACCCTCGCCCCATCCTTGTTTGTGAATGACTGAGCATTTCAGGGAAGCTGCTTTTATACTCAATCATGGCACCCACCTGTTCCCAATTAGCCTGTTCACCTGTGGGATGCTCCAAATAAGTGTTTGATGAGCATTCCTCAACTCTGTCTTTTTTGCCACTTGTGCCAGCTTTTTTGAAGCATGTTGCAGGCATCAAATTCCAAATGAGCTAATATTTGCAAAAAATTACAAAGTTTACCTGTTCGAACATTAAGTAACTTGTCTTTGCAGTGTATTCAATAGAATATAGGTTGAAAAGGGTTTGCAAATCGTTGTATTCCGTTTTTATTTACGATTTACACATCCTGCCAACTTCACTGGTTTTGGGTTTTGTACATGACGGTTTCATTTACACATATATACATCGTTAAACATAACACACACTGCTTGACTAGTTAGATGCACGTTTTATTTCACTTATCGTAGAGTTTCAGTTATCCATAACATCTGTGTTATTTGTTGTCTGCCTTCGGTTCCGCATCTTCTGTGTTTGTCTTCCGTTTCCGTGTTTGCTGACCAAAATATCAGGACCCAAACTGAGGCGTATTGAGGTGTCTTTTCAAGTGCCTGAATTTACGATGCCTGCGCACTTGCTCTGCAGTAGGGAGCAACCATGTGTGGGGGTGGATGCATTAATAAAACGCCTTAAATATAAAAAGTGGGACACTTGTAAAAGATTTAAAAGGTATTATACGAAGCCAAAAATTGTGGAATAATGATGGGAAAGAAGGGGAATGTTTTATCATGCCAGACTAAATGATTAGTAGTTATGTTATGTTGGTATTGCCCATTGAGGGAGGGGCTTTCCATTGAAGCGGCGTTCTGGTTCGAGCAGCCAGGAGAGTCTGGGTTGGCTTGGGCCACGGTGTAGGTGGTGGTAACTGGCCTACCCAGTTAAACGTGAAATATTTGTTTGGGTTGTGTGAGTGTGAGTTGTTGGTTTAGTGGGGAACCAGAACAAATCACTTTTTTGCACCAAAGTGCTGTCTGTGACTGCGCCATCGTTTTTTTGAAAAAATCATTTTGAGGTTTATGGACTCTCAGCCCAGAAGTGGGGGTGACCGGTCACAACTTCGAAAATTCTTAATGTAATAAGACCAATCCGAATAATTTAATTAAGGGCTGCCACCACCTTTTTCAGCCGGTAAGGTCCGGCAGTCGTCCCCAACTTCCACACAAACCCAGAACACACAGCTCAATACGACATTCTTTATTATTCGATCACGCATTAAATTCATTAAAATGCCAGCACAAACGACTCAGCTATACTAATTTTGAGCATCATACTACAATTCATTAACCCCCCACCCAACACACCCAACCTAATCACACAATACTCTCCCTCAACTCCCCCTTCCCCCACACACACACGCACGCACGCACACGCACACCTAATTCATAAACTAAAAACACAAACTCCCACCTTGCTACATCCAGTGACCATTTTAACACCCCTCCCCGAGTCTTTCAGTTCATGGGCATCGGCGTCCCGACTGCCCAAAACACAAAACAAGTCCGTGTAAAAAAAATACCGACAGCTCCGTCTCCAAAAGGGATCCCAAAACGGCAGCAATCCCGCAACGTCCCACGTTGAGCCCCCCAAATCCAGTTACGCTGCCCCGACCTCCTTCTGTTCCCCAGCACTCCGGAAATCACTCTCCTCGCCAACAGCCAGCCCCCTTCTTCTCCCCCTCCCCCCTTTTCAAACCTCCTTCCCCACGTGATCATGCTACAATTCGCCGACGATTGCTTCCACCTGCATATCCCTCCACCAGACAATTTCATTACATTAATTTCTTATTTTGAATTGTAATTTGCTCAAACTTTCAGTAATCTGTTCCTCTCATTTTTGTGGCTCTATTCAAAGAAACTTAATATCTGCTCGGGCCTCCCCTTGAAACATAAATATGAACAAACAGGTTTTCAGACAAACTGAGCTGGTAAAAAGAAAAAGATTAAAAACAATGATTGTTGAAGTGTAAAAAGGGGGAAAAAAACATAAAAAACAATCAAAAACAAAAGTACGCAGCAACAGCCAAAACAGAAAAAGTTACCTCAACAGCCTTCACGGAATATATTTAATTTTTTTATTTCAACTTTCAGCTGAACCATATCCGGGGCGCGAATTTTTTTACCCAGCTGAGTAGAGGGGTGGCGCGCGTCTGCTCGAAGAGAAGACTGAAACTGCTGCGCAGCTAATCACGTGAATCAGGAGACTTAAGAAAATCTGGAAATAAGTTTCATTTAATAACGCACTCACCTGGGGGAAAAAATATGCATCGCGGGACCATCCCAAAATAAATTTCCCTTTTTGAAAATTCAAGTAACAAGAAAGGAAATCCGTTATTAAATTAAACTTATTTCCTGCGGTGGCAGCCATATGATAATTGACATAATTTCTTAAGGTGGTAAATAATAAGACGTTAAAAAAACACGTAATGTGGTCTTGAAGACATGGAAAAAGTGGTAAATAAATGACATAAATTCGTACTATTGTAGTTTTAGAAAGACGTAGAATAAGTGGTTCATAGCTGATGTAAAAAATACGTCATATAATGGTCATAATAAAAGTGAGAACATTTTTGGTCTCATACAGACGTCAAATTAACGTCGTTAATTAGTCGGATATAAGACGTATGACGTATTGACCTGGTTAGGACCTGTTCATTACGTCTGAAAGAGGTTAGTCTGCTATCAGGGATAATATATGACGTGTAAAGATGCGCTCATATCTGCTCATATCAATCACGTTTTCGTAACTAGGCCTCCTATAGAAATTTACACACCTTGTTTTCTTAGTTCATTATGAAGGGATGAAAGCCAAAATCCGCGAATATACACTCCTTCACATGGCTGACTGCTTAATAACATCATTCGGCTTTTCAACCCCACGGAGACCTGTCAGCCAATAAAGACAGCATTGGGACGTATTTTCCCGTAAAACCACTCTCTGATTGGTCTTTCTTGGATCTGTTCATTGAAGATAAAACAATACGAAAGTGCTTTCCTGTTTCACAGACATTCAGTTATGTAGAAAACTGCTCAAAGTGAAGAACTATTTATTTATTTATGCATTCATATAAACTATATGGGGCTAAAGAAAACATCTTTGGGGCTCCTGTTTTAAAAGGTGCATGGTAACGATGTACATGTACTTCGTTACAGAATTTAAGTAGTATACTTTCACTTTGTTACTATGACACTGGCAGCTTAGTTACTCCTTTCAAGTCAAAATAATAATTTAATTCATCGTTTACGGATTATCTGGATTTGCCGTGTTCGAGGAGAGCAACGGTGTATCTTTGTGCTGAAGTGTCCGCCGGTGACGTCGAGCTGCAAATTTATGCACGTAGTTACAATATTTTATCACTAGATGGCACACCAGGATCAGTTACGGAAAACTCACTATCCATCCATCCATCCATTTTCCATACCCGCTTATTCCTCACTAGGGTCACGGGGCGAGCTGGAGCCTATCCCAGCTGACTACGGGCAAAGGCAGGGACCCACCCTGAACAGCTTGCCAATCCATCGCAGGGCGCACACACCATTCACTCTCACACTCATACCTATGGGCAATTTCGTGTCTCCAATTAGCCTGATATGCATGTCTTTGGACTGTGGGAGGAAACCGGAGTACCCGGAGAAAAACCCATGCGAACAAGGGGAGAACATGCAAACTCCACACAGAAAGGCCCCAGGCCGGAGGAAAACTCACTACTGACAGTAAACTCAAACAAGTCAACATGGTCTACAACATCCCCCGCCAATCGTGTGCTTCTTATTTTCGAACTCCATCAAGGCCTTTATGGTCTGAAGCTACACACCAAATTTGGTTCCTGTATCTGTAGTAGTTTCTGAGTAAAGCTGTCCCCTTCATCTCGGACGGACGGACGGAGGTCAAACCTATATCCCCTCCCACTTTGTGTTGGCGGGGGATAATAAGAAGTGACTCTTCATTACCCCCAATATCTGCGCTTTTTTAATTTCATTGGGACTCCCCAGTATAATAAAGGCTAAATTAAATAATTGTTTTGTGTATTTGTATCGTTTTGTCAGTCTCAAACAAGAGATGTTGCGGTACCACCTCTGACACCGGATCGCAGCAGGGTTTGTTTTCAGCCAAAACACACTACATGGAGGGCAGAGAGCCCCCACTCTCCTCGCAACGAGCAACAAGTCAATTCATCTAACCATAACCGTCCAAAGCTGTTAAATCAGTGGCGTAGCCAGCGGGTGTGCCAAAACACGAAGGTTCACTCGGAGAGCATTCCACAGTTAACAGGTGCTGCTTGTTCTCCCCAATTAGGTAAGTCGACAATCATTCATCGGTCCTACCAAATTGGGGATAACAAGCAGCACCTGTTAACTGTGGAGTGCTCTCGTAGTGAACCTTCTGTTAATTATGAAAATGACTGAGAACAGGTCAGGACTAAAGTGGAAGTTCTGTGCGACCCAATTCTCTGTTCTTGTTCCGCAACTGTACTGAATTTAGCCCATGATTTCATCGCTGTTAGATCGCATATGAGAGAAACCGCGTCTTCAGTTGCCAATTACAAAACGTGTCAAAAAAGAAAAATGATTGAAAACTAGCCAGGACTTATTGTTGTCACAAAGGGACATGTTTTGGCACACCCGCTGGCTACGCCACTGTGTTAAATTGAGGTAAAAATGATCCATAAAGCAAATATCCTACATAGTTCCTCGACTTTAATAATCAGTTATTGGGGGGGAGGGAGTGATGAAGTGATTACCTGATTTTGGGCTTCCACTTCCAGCTCCTCTGTCTGTGCACGCAATAGCATTCGCGCGCCTGTGGAAGACGTGATTACGGCGCTGCTATTTTGCCTGGCAACAAGAAATACTAATTTCTGATAGGCTGATAGGTTACTGAGTCAAGCAGAGCCGTCTGGTTTCGCCTCATCCATTCATAGATTACTAATCTCTCTTACAATTTATGTTACTAATGTGTGGTGAGTTTTATCACTTCTCAGCGTGAGAAATGTCATGTGTGGTGTGTGAACTTGTTGAAATACGTGAGTCTCACACTCAATGCAGGAGACTTGAGAGCCCTGCTATGACTACATTACAAAGTGGCTAATTAGATAATATTTTAGCTAGGTAGACTGTATATATAACTGCAAGCAAACCGATCCTTCCTCTTAAATGGTTACATCTATATTACTCATATTGCCGGCTGCTCATATGTAACTATAGTACTGTCACCAGCATTTTCACTAACTCCCCATCCCTCTGGTGAGCTAACAGTCACTTCGTTGGCTGATAAGTTCAACATGTTAAATCTGTGTTCGGCACAGTCGTTTAAGTGCATCGTGCTTTTGTAAAAAAAAAGGATTATTTAGTGACATTTAATGCGATTTTGTTAAGTTGGAAATCACTTCTGTTTGTTGTAGTTCTTCTGTTTTGTTTTCATTAATTTGTCATCTAGAACCAAAGGACTGATGAAATCCTCACCTGCCTAACGCCAAAACTGACAACGGGCCACAAATTGGCCAGTTCCCATCACGCTTCATCAAAGTGAAATCTTGGAGCAGATAGAATTGTCCGAACCCCTATCTTTGTAGGCCAATGCTGTCACCTTGTGGGTAGAGCTCAAAAGTGCAATAGGCTATTATAATGTGCTGACTTGTTTTGACATCATCCCTTAATCATTATTATTATTATTATGATTATTATTACAGATTTAGTTCGGTTTGTGTTTTTTTTTTGTTTGTTTTTTTTCTTCACGATTTAAGTATTTCTATAAGGTGTTGGATTGCAAAATAGGGGCTATGGTGAGAGGATGAGTTTCTAAACAATTCAGATGATGCTGCTGCACTAATGATGATGCAAGCCTTAATTTCACTGTTAAATTCAGTGCAGGGAAGAAACATAATTTGAGGAGGACCCTATTGATTGTTTGATTAAAATTGCGTTTTAATTACAACTCTATATGGGCCTAATTCATCTGAAAATGCGGGGCCATTTCCGAAGAAAATCGGAAAAAACATGAAAACAAGGGGATGCTTGCTGACAAATATTAGAAGCTTGTTAGTAACAACAGTCACATTATAAACACTGACCCAAGTTATTTATGACTAATCTGGGTCAATGTACGCCACTGTCCTAGTTGCGGTAAATCATTTTACATACATAGACTATTGCGCATTAGAGGATTATTTGTTTTTTGGAAGGATTGAATGGTAAGACCATTAAGTCATTTTTTCTCGAGTTTTCTGTGAAGCCAATTACTTTCCGGAAAGGGGCCACCACATTTTCAAATTAATGACGCAGCTGTAGATTATCAAGGTCCATATCAAGTAAGAAATCATTAGACTGTAGCCTATCACACCCCTCTGCCTGAGTATAGGGGAGATGACTAAATTGGATGCTTTAAAAGGACCTTATTTGCGTATTATTTGCATATTCTGCTGCGCAACTCATCACGTGAATTATCACGAGACTTCGCGCAAGAAAATATCGCGACTTACGTAGCAGCATCAAAACAAATAAGAGAGACGCATGATTTGGACATTCCTCCCATTATTTACGGATTTCTGAATGAGCATCAGGTCAAGATATTAATGTATAAAATAAATGACTTCACATTGTGGGCATTTATGCTCCGATTACATGCTAGTTGTTGTGTTTTTGTTTTCTGTGAATGTCTTAAACGTCATGTTTTTGCTAATAACGATGGTTCTGTAGATGCCTCTATGATGATAATCAAATGATGGGAAATAAACGTAAGGATCGAACGGAATTGCTGGCTTTGATGTGCCAAACTTCATGTTTTTGCTAATAATGATGGCTTCGTAGATGCCTGTATGGTGATAATCAAATGATGGAAAAAAAGTGTAAGGACAGAACGGAACTGCTGGCTTTGGAGTCTGTTTGTATTTATACATTTGGTCAATTCTATGCTCCTACAGTGTAGTTATAATGGCAACCTGCAGATTCTATGCACACTGTTATAGGCTCTTTCCACTGATCTATATATAAGAACTGGATAGCTGATGACGTCATAATTTTGAAGTAACCGTGCCGCCATATTGGTATGCCCAACTATAATCTCTCAGAACATTACTCACATTGAATACGTTGCAGCCAACGATATAATTAATTGAGAAGATATCTTTTCACAGACACAAAAGAGGCAGTATTTTATGTTTCCTCCTCAGATCGACCTGACTTGTACGAAAAATGCCTCAAGAACCGCAGATTTAACTACAGTAGGCAGCAGTTGTACATGCCTTTAACATTTTCAATGGACAATATCAGCATTTGGCAGTACGACCAATGAGTGCGTCCATAGGAAATCTATACGGATTTTTCTACATCTCGCCTGAGTGGGGCAGTGGTACAACGAAAAGTCCAAAGTCACTGAGACTGAAGGGAACAAGACATCAATCCTGCACGTATTACTATTATTCTGTGTGTGGGGGATTTAATAACTTCATGAAAAAATAAAGTAGCCGTAAGCTCGCACTTTATCAACTACTGTCTTTATTTTAGAAACACTGGGCGTGAGATTCAATCGCGCATAACGCATGTAACTCCCGACGGATGTCTTGTATTGAGTTTTCTCTTGCGCCGTTTTCACTCAGTAGCTGCTATGAAGCTGGAGGCTAATTTTCCTATGACGCGAAAGTGGGTTCGCTGAAGAGACCGCGATGTAAACTTATCAAGGTCGCGAAATCAGCGTTAGTGAAGTGAGTTGTGCGTTATGGAGCTGTATGTAAAACTGCGTGCTATTCAATGTCGAGTATGAATCACATTAATTATTTAAGTAGCTCTAACGTTACATCCTCATTGATAACCAGGCAGAATTAAATTCGTCCGTTAATGGTAATTGAGTGTCAGCGGATCATGAGCCTTTTTTAGCGCTGGCATAAATTTGCCTAAATGATTAGACCAGTTAACACCTGGTTTTGTTGTCTAGTTAGTCTGGTCTAATATTATAGACAGCGTTACACAGCAGTTTTACTGGATTATCTTATTTATGCCGTGTGACATTGATTGATCTTAACTTCAGTTCGGTAATTCAGGTAGCTTTAGGCTAACCTGATGGAACAGGATAGCGAACATTAATTTGAATTGTTCCAATAATAACCGTTAGCTGGGCTAATATTGACACATTATCTGCCGTAAAGGTAGATCGCCAGTGGCTAATAATAAATTAATTTCAACAAATATATTGTTTATGTGTATCCGTCTGCACTACAGGCAGTGCATTGTCTCGCCACATCCCACAAAAATGTTGCTCTGCATTGTAAAGCTGCACGTCAACGCTTCTCTGCCATAGAATACTATATAACAGTTGCTTACTACCGGGCATAGTAAAATGGCCGCCAGACCACTTCCGCTTGCTTCAACCTCTCAACGCAGTTCTGCATCACGTCAGCAATCCAGTTATTATCCCCCGCCAACACGAACAGGCCTACCAAAGAAAACGTAGCCTCAGCACACAAAAACTTTGAAATGCCTACATTAATCGCGGAAATAGCAACAGAAAAATAATACCCCGCTACCGAAACTGCAAAAACCGCAACATAAACTGTTGACTCGTAGCATAAGACTATGAAACTGCAACATCTTCATTCGCATCCGTCTTTGCCATTTACTGCGCTTGCGCGTACCGGCCCAGGCTGCTTTCAGAGATAGCGGAAGCAGACGTGTCTCCTTCGGTTGGTAAGTAAAACTTCCAAATATGACGTTATTGTTAATGCAGATGTTTAACAATGAATTATAAGACGTAGCTGTTACAACCACATTCTCGTAAATTCGCTTATTTTAGCATGTCACCCTGCCGAAAATGAACGATGCACTGTCGATTTCGCTAAAGTCTTAGAGTTGCCAACTTGACGACTTTCTCGCTTAATCTGGCGACTTTCCAAATCGGGATTGTTTGTCCACTCAAGACGTATGTATACGAGAAAGGACAAGGATCTAATACTCTCAGTGAGAGTTACCAGGACATTCTCGTGTCTCTCCATGGCATTCGCCTGAAGGCGGACTCTCTCCGCCAACTCTGACTGTTGATTGTTCACGCTAGAAAGACCCTTGCCATAACCAGAGAGAACAGCTTGTTGTTTAGCCACAACTTCATCTAACGCAGCCGTTGCTGACGACTCCATGTGAGCTAGAGTGTTCTGTAATGGCCGGTAGTATATGGAGGCCAAGTGCAACGACCAGAGAGGGAGAGAGTAACTTGGACACAGTACAAACATAGGGAATAATATAGACTAAACGAAAGTACTCGCGTTTCCAAAGGACGTATAATAGTCCGAACCACAGAAGCAAAGCGAGATAGAAAAGGGAGAAGAAACTCCCAACAAGTCATACAAAACCTGATTACAGATATCTTCGGCTACAGTGCGAAGCTAAAAACCGACACTCTAGCGAAGGAGGCGTGCCAGACTTCCTGCTTCAATAGATTCTGGGAAAGCGCCGACCCAGCTCAATCAACCAGCTGGGTAAAGAATCCTATAGCCCAGGAATTTATTATCATCCCGGGATGAGAGCCGCAAAGAAAACTCGAAAAACCGAGCACGCCTCACAAACCGTGACAGTCCGTCTGTCATTCCGTTATTACGTCACATTATTTGTTCAATAGATATCTTGAATATTATTACTTGGATTCTTTTAAAATTTGGCACATACATTCTCTATCACAGAAAGAGGTGCAGTGCAAAGTGCCAGCCATCTGGGACCGTCCGTCATTCCGTCCGAAGACAATATTTGTCTGATCGATTTCTCAAATAATAATCATTCAATTCTTTTCAAAGTTGGCACACATATTTTGTACCACAGGGAGAGGTGCAGTGCAAAGTGTTGGCCATCTGGGATGATTTCTCACAAAAGCATCGTTGTTTACCTGTTTTTGGACTTAGACATTGAACCCACTTGAAAATTTCTATTTCTCCGATCAATATCGCAAATATTATACTTTGGATTCTTTCCAAATCTGCCACACATAGTTTGTAACATATGGAGAGGTGCAGTGCTACGTGTCATTGATGTGTTGTTTTATTTGTCGAAATTTATTTTCGGAATGCGATAATTTCTATAATCACCAACGGAAAAAGCATGATTGGGAACGTCGAGAGTATTTGTAAGCTCTGCTTACTTTTTGACTTGTTCATATTTTTTTCTTTCTTTTTTCTCTTCAGGGATCCCTGCCCCAGTGCAGCTGACTGTGAGCTCAGTTAATGCAACATCAGCCATCCTCAGCTGGCAGGCGTCTCCTGAGATGCAGCAGACTCCACACGGGTTCCACGTCTCTTACCAAAGTGAACGGATGGAGCCAAAGTCCGTCATTGCTGAGTCATGCAACACGACCATCACAAACCTGAAACCTGGAACTGAGTACACCGTCACAGTCTCCACTCAGCTCAAACATGGAGGACAGAGCCAGCCTGTTACTGTTAAAATGACAACAGGTGAGACATTTACACAGGGACAAACGCAATGGGTCAAATTCTCTTTTAAAGGCATTCCCTATCAACTTATAAGTTGTGGTTGGGGAGAGAGTGAGTTAAAGTACCTCTCCAAATACTTTTTCACAGTCCTGTTATGGGGCAAATTTTGAGTCTTTTGTGTAGCCTGAATGTTAAGCTCATAAACCGAAATAGTGTTGTCATATCTGCGATTTTTCTGCGATGATTTGTTTATTTGCTATGAAGTAAAAGGCTTGATTAACATCCTCTGTGTGATTCCATAGTTATAGCCAGGAGTTGTATACAAATGAAGGCTATGATTGGAAATTGGATGTTTCATGTGTTAGTATGACATGGGTCTTACAGTGTTGTTTCGTCCATTTTTTTTTTCCTTTCTTTTTTCTCTTCAGAGATCCCTGCCCCAGAGCAGCTGACTGTGAGCTCAGTGACTGCGACATCAGCTATCCTCAGCTGGCAGGTGTCTCCTGAGATGCAGCAGACTCCACACTGGTTCCAGGTCTCTTACCAAAGTGAATGGATTGAACGAAAGTCCATCATTGCTGAGTCATGCAGCACGACCATCACAGGCCTGAAACCAGGAACTGAGTACACAGTCACGGTCTCCACTCAGCTAAAACATGGAGGACAGAGCCAGCCTGCATGTTTTAATGTAAAAACTGGTAAGATATTGAGCCCAATTTTTTTTGCATGCTTTACATGTGATGATACATGCACAGACATATCACATTGCCTATTCCTGTTTTCCTCCAGCTGCGAGGACTACTTGGTGTTTTTCCTCATGGGCTTCAGGCAACTGAACAGAGAGATTAATATTAAAGGTTCGCTGAGTTAGAAAGTTTTTTGGCTATTTTTCAAAGAAATGGATTGTATGTAGCAAATTAATATGCGTCACACATTTGTAAATGCTTTCTGTCACTTTTTATCATTATTTGAATTGACGTGTGAGAAGTAAGTTGCAAACCTTCCCAGCTGATCGACCAGTGGTTTGTTCTATACTGATAATTGATTTCACCTTGATCAATTCTTGATTTAATTTATTTTGAGATGACATTCATCAACATGCCAAAGAGGTGTGTAGTGGTAGGATGTAACAAGACTGCAAACATGGTTTGAGTTTACTTCACTTCCCAAAAAAGAGATAAGTTTCACGCATTCGGTGGAATCTCTCGCCTCTTAGTGGGATTGACCTTCTTGTGCCGTAGTCAGCAATTTTTCAATCAGCGCGCTCTGGAGAAATTCACTTGTGGAATTGAAGTCAATGTGCTTTAAGTTAATCAGTTTCACGTGCTTCACGGTGGATTTCCCCACCAGTGAGACGGAAATCGATTATGACTCGGGAATTCTCAGGCTTGTCTTTCCTGAGGGATTGAAAGCAATGGAATTGCATCAAGACATTTCATATGGTCTTGTTTCATTGAAACAATTTAAATGATCACGAAACACATGCATTATTTCCTATCCCTGAGTAAAGAGAAGCACAAGAAGTCCGGAGTCATAATCGCGTTCCATGTTACTTGTGGTGAGGTCCACCTTAACGCACGTGAAACTGAAACTTCATTGCACAAGGATTTTAATTCAGCGTGAGAATCTCATTAATAAGCTTTCATTGAATAATTGCGGACTACGGTGAATAAGCCTAAAAAATGCCTAGGACCTACACTGAATGCATGAGACTTGGCATCTCTGACATCCGTTCTCGTGCTTACACCCACTTGCTCAGCTGCTACCCCACCGAGCTTGACGCGGGTAGCCCACGGTGCAGCCCCGCTGTACAGCTTCGGTGTAAATGTCTATGTAAGAGTGCTGTGAAGACGAGCTGACAAGTGAGCTTGTGTTTACGTTGCTCTGATGTTGATAGTAACTTAGTATCTTTGATCATTGTTGTTGATGATGACATTCTAATTTTGCATTTGTGTTTGTTTCTGAAACACTGGCCTTATTGTGATCCTAGTCACCGGGGACTACTTGGACTTCGGTACAGCACATATCCGAAAGCAAAACCCAAACATAAACACAAGCGACCGGTCCATGCGAGTATGAAGTTGCCATGTTTCTCAGTCGCTTCTATGTTCATAGTCCAAAATTTGCACTCATTTTGTGTAGCATGCAATGCAAGAACGCGTAGAACGACTTTACACGCGTTTACGACCACTGCAAACTTTTTGTTTTGCAATCCCAGATGAGGTCAGAGGTTTGTTCATGGAAAAGTTAAAAACCCACAAAACCTGGACATTTTGTGTCAAATCATTTCATTGAGTATGTAGAAAATGTATCGATAAGAATATTCATCCCAAATAAGATAACTAGAACTTGTCTTTCTTTCACAAACTGGCTGTTGAAATGAGGAGTCAAACAAGTCATTTTGTGCACAAGCTTCGGTGCAACTTACTTCTCATGTGTGGCAGCCTCAAAGGGCTATAATTTCTTGGCGCAGCGCAGGGTGGCGTAGCGTGCCGCAGCCCACGCAGTGGTAATTTCGTCCGGCGCAGCCCACACAGTGGTAATTTCATGCGGTGCAACACCGTGCGCAGTCACTTTGGCAATTTGGTAGACGGATGTGCGCCGAGATGGGTGTGGCAGCGTAGTAGGGGGAGGTGTCACATATTCATCAAGACGCAGTGACAATTTCGTAGAGAAAGTGTCCGCTGGAGTTGCGCAGAATGCTCGCCAGCTCCAACCTGGTTTAATTTCTGTGCAGTGGTAATTTGGCTGACCGGCGCACAGTGCGCACACGTCACCGAAATCTCACAGACAGGTTTCCATAATGTCAGGCACATTTCAATGCGATAAATAATTACAGCAACCACTATTTAATGTAACTATCTGAATAAGGACATAAATTATAGTGTCTACATCGATTGTCCTGATGTCACATTAAAGGCAGTTGGCATGCGTAATGGAAACTCGACCTGGCTGAATCAACGCAGCTGAATCTGTGATCCAAACTAACGACTTCACATCTTTCTCAGCCAACCGCGAACTGCATATATATATATATATATATATATATATATATATATTAGGGCTGTCGGAATATTTAATCGCGATTAACTTAAACGCAATAAAAGTAAGCATTTCAAATGACCGCATTAGGTATGTGTCATAGAAAAGGTAATAAGCAATCACGTCTGTCTGCCTCATAGAGGCAGTTACTTTTATTGCGCTTAAATTAATCGCGATTAATTATTCTGACAGCCCTAATATATATATATATATATATATATATATATATATATATAGAATGCTTGCATTCTATGCTCAGTAAAGCCGCTTGCACACTGGACACGAAACATTTTTCGCACAACTGATTACAGACAAAGTCAATGCAAAGACGCGATAGTCAGACAGGGTTTTAATATAGCTCCGTGTCCAGTAGTCATAAAAGTCCTAATTTTTCAGAGTATTCTAGGAATTATTAGACGTGCAAACTTGGCCATGTTTGGGTTCGACCTTCACAAAATGCAAATTCATAGCTATCGACTTTTTTTGGTCTTTATAGGCTATTCGTCTGTTTTCTTCCGTTGAAGATAGACCGAATAAAGACTGTTGTCTTTCTTTTGAAAATTGATCGAAAGATGGATCGAACAGATTCTCGCTTTATTTCCACAGCAGAGATAAAATAGTGCGTGAGCAAATCAATTCCATGACCATCGGCAGTGTGAATAAATTATCGCATGCACGATCAAGACTGTCCGGCGCGAAATGGAAAAATACTCCATGTCCAGCAGCCAGCAAAAGTATTCAATGAGAACAGATTTATAACGAAATAAAGAATAAAATTATATCACCAACAAACGGAACATCCAAAAAAGATGACCCGCAAATAAATAAACCGCAGTGTTCATCGGATGTTCTGGTGTTAAAATGTTTCTTTTAATTCTTTATTTCATTATCAATCTGTTCTAATCGTCCTTTTTTTTTTTGGCTGTCAGACACGGAGGCATTGTACATAGTCTTGCACCAATGTCGACTGACTTTATTGAGCAGAGCTTAAACAGAAACATTGATTGAAAATCTTGGCACTCATCTTGAAGAACTGAGCCCTCTTACAAAACCTTCACGTTTAATATCTAAAAGAGTCAGTAGATTTGAAGAAATTAAAAGCAATAATAGACTGTCGGACACGGAGAAATATATTAAAACCCTGGTAGACTTTCGGACACGAGACCCTCCGTTCAACGCAATCTGTCGTGCGAAAAATTTGTTTCGCTCCAGCGTGCAAGCAGCTTAATGCTAGGCTACTATTATTATCACTTAGGTTTTATCGTTTTTAGTGGGGGAAAGGAATACAGCCTGATTGCTATGATGTCGTACTGAGTTAAGATCACTTATTGAAACTAAATGTGTAACGTATCTTGCATTGTTGTCCATGTATGTTAATCCCAAAATTTTAAGCAGCAACAGGGTGCAATAATAGGAACACGCTATCCATCGTTTCTCTTCCCAATGAGCAACCGTCATATTTCATTCCAACTTCATAAGTTTGAATGATCTGACGTAGTTTCGTTTTGAAATTCTATTCAAGTTCGCTAAAGGGAATAATTCGCGAATGCCCTAGCTAGCCAGCTAACTCATATTCGTAATGCTTAATATAGACGTAAGCGGTGCAGAAAACATGCCTGAAGCAACAAAGTAAAATGCAACATTAATGCATCATGCACATATAGGACAGAGGCTTGAATATTCCAACACATTAAAGGTGAGGAGAGGAGCTCATTTGATTGGTGAAGATTTGACTCGGCTGTGTTATACCCAAACATGTCTTCTTTGCCACTTGCGGAGGAAGGCGGGACAGAGGAGTACTTGCGCCAGGCTACGCCGGGCACGAAATTGCAACATACGCCTGGACGCACCCCGTTGGTGTGGCGCACCCCCCATTCGCCGCACCTGCGCCTGCGCCTGCGCCTGGTCTACGAATTTAGAGCCCATCGTGTCAAGTTTCTTCATTTTTTTGCCATTATGACATAGAATTACGAAAGTTAAATGCTGGATTTGTGAAATGCAGGCAATAATGCATGTATATAGCATTTTTTTCTTACTTAGTATACCTTTAAGGATGTAGTTCTATAGCAGGGGGTGTTTTACATGTAAATTAGCTGACACCAGCGGGAGTTTTATTTAAATAAGGTCTCGCTGGGCAATTTGCAGAATTTTTCTGATACTTGAAACAGACTGCATTTGAATTCACAGGACTACATCTAAACGGAAGTGTGACCTTTTCATAATTTTTCTGGAAGGTGCTGAAAAACTGAATAATCTGTCCATATTTAATGGAAATAAATGGAGATATAAATAATGTATCATTAATGTATCACGTTTAATTGTGCCATCAATTTGTATTACTTGCAAGCAAGCTGCGTTTGGCTTTGATAATAATGTACCTTAATCTCTTTTTCCTGGGTCCTTCAATGATTTGCTGTCGGAGGTATAAAAAAATCTTAAGTAACCTCCCCCTATAAGTAAGAGTTATCAGGCATTCTCCTGTCCATGTCAATGAGGACATGAAATGGACATATGTGACCCTCCAGCACCAAACCAGTCAGAAGTTGCAAGTCCGTATTTTTAGATATAGCCATGTATACATTGCATGTGGTGAAATTATCAATTTTCTTGAAAAAGCCTTGAAAAATGTATGGACTTCACTCTCAGACCTGTATTTTCAAACAAATCCTACCTTATGTATGTAAAAAGAGTGTAGAATATTCATGACAAAATCTCCATAATGCTCCCGAAAATGCCTCAAAACAATTGGAGCACATCGCATAACCAACGGGGATTCCCCCCGCATGTCTGGTATCAAAATATAGCTGGGGATTCCCCCAATCATATGGTATCGCTTCAAAATACATTATACCTCGATAAACCAATGAAAAAGCCGATTCCAAACCCTTTTTGTTGAAAACAAAAAGCTCTTTGTCCAAGCAACCACAAGAAAGTCGGCCTCTGATTGGTTAAATTCAGCTCCGCGGAGTTCTGCGCAAGTGCAGTTCAGTCTGGTGCCAATACTTCCGTTATACAGCATGAAGGCAGAGGCTTGGGAAGATGGAAAAAGAAAGTGTCCGCTCAGATTCTGACGGTGATGAGGCCAGTACTGAGGATGAATTTGATCCAACCGAGACCACGTTCGAATCGGTAATGAAAAATGATGCTGCTGAAGAATATGTGATGAATGACACCGACGGTATTGAACAAGCTGAATGGGAAAAGGCCACAAAATTCAGGTGAGTTGTTTACAGAAATGTTCAAGACGATTTTTCCATGGACCTAAATTTGAAAACTTCATTGGCTCATTACTCGGCCAATTTCAATCCTATGACAACAAATTATATATTATTGGAAAGCTTTTTGAATACCCTTCCAGAGGAGCCCAAAAAGTCATATTTGAAAAATAGACCCATGTGACTGGTTTGATGCTGGATGGTCCCATGTGTCTTTCCAAGATTCTGAATTTCTTTTGCGCCAATTTGCTATTAGCATTAGCTATTGCTATTGGTTTTAATAAGCCAAAGAGGGTATTTCACATTTGAAATATATTCTTCTTTTACAAGAGAGAAGGAACTCACACTAGAGTTAAAGAGTCGGAGACCAGGTAAAATTACAAATGTGAAAAAAGGCATTAGTAATTAATTACCTTAACACATAGCAACACATAGCAACTTTGCTTCCCTGTAAATGTAGCCCATTCTTATTAACAATGAAAACAATTTGATTAAATGAAATTTTAAAATAAACAAGGTTGCACTGCTGGTAAAAATTCTAAAACGAGAGATGGAATTCAAAGGGAGTGTTGAATTAATTAATTGTTTTTTTTCATCCTTAAAGTATCACCATTATGTATGTGCATTGCAGCCCATTGGTGATCTCTTTCATTTCAAAATAATTACTCAGTCACCACAGGCTTATGCTAGCCTGACTCCGCCAGCCTTCGTACTTCCGCTTAATTTCATTTCGCTTCAGTACTCAGTCTGATCACCTGGAGCTCTGCCTCGTTTACCATCCTCAGAAAATACGCCAGACCAACCAACGAACAGAAGGCGAGGCCAAGAGCCATGATGTAGCCACTGCGCCGAGTTTGAAATTGTAGTCTCCGAAATCAACAATGGCTATGGACACAGATACATTAGAAATCATTTGCTCTGTCGCGTAGAAAATCCCGGGTATCAGCGACTGATAGCCACAACAAGATGAATGTTTAGTTAGTTTTTTGAATGGAAATTATGTTGTAACGCTACTCCCTACAGATTGTCATATCTACTAAATGGCCATCATGAAATAGGCACCCTGTTCATCTCTGTGAGAGACAGCCAAAACACCTCAGCTGACTTGTAGCTTCTAGTGTTACATTGCCTGCGAATTTCACACTATTTTAAGATGTAGTCAGCGATGTGGGAGAAAAGGAGTAGAGAGGATGTTGATATTTGAGGTGTAAACAAATACAGACCCACCCCTCCCTTCATACTCCGCCCCAGGATCCACCCCCGAAGTTCATGGATGCGCATAGTCATGTAAGCAGCCTTTCGTGTCCACGAACAGACGACGGCCAGGAATTAATTTAAAAATCGTTCTTGCTAATTACAAGCTGAACAAGAGCCATCAGAAGATGGCATATCCCCCTGGCCCCGGCAAAATCGTAGAGGGTACTTTAGTGGTAAGACACACCTACATGGTATATTAGATCTACATACTAAATTTCAAGAAGTAATATCAAACTGTTATTGAGTTGTACTTCAGTCCCTCTGGAGTAAGTCCAACTTGTTGCCATGGAAACTGAAACACACAACATTCCTCCGTGGCAAAGGCACATTTTACTGACCAGATACAGGTACAATGTACAGTGAACAGTTACATAAATTGTACAATGATGGTCAATTTTTTTAAAGAAAGACAAAAACATCAAACACACATTCATTCTCCATTCACACCTGAAAGAGCAGAGTTTATTAGCTCCGCATATGATATTTCATGGCTAAATATTAAGCGGCTATTGAATTATGCTTTGGAAACAAGCCAAACCATTCCCTGAGACTAAGTCCAAATTCGTGCCCAAAAACCAAAAAAAAAATAATTTCAGGAATTCCTGAATAGCGAAAGGCACAGCCACATGACATGTTGGATCTACACGCCAAATTTTGAGAAGAAATATGAAACTGGTATTGAATTATGCTTCGGAAACGAGCAAGACCTTTTGTAGAGATTAAGTCCAATTTGGTAGCAAAGAAACTCCAAAATATGAATATTTCTGAAATTCCTAAATAGCGAAAGGCGCATCTACATTCAGAACAAATTTGGTGAGGAAATATTAAACAGTTATTGAGTTATGCTCCGGAAATGAGCCATACCCTAATCAGAGACTAAATCCCAAGTTGTTGCCATTTAAATGCAAATAATAAATTTCAGAAATTCCTAAATACCAAAAGGCACATCTAAAAACAACAGGTGACCTACATGTTTAATTTCGTGAAGAAATATTGAACGGTTTTTGAGTTTTGCTCTGGAAATGAGTCATACACTGCACAGAGAGTAAGTCCAACTTGTTGCCTTGGAAACACAAAAAGAAGAATTTCAAAAAGGCATACTACTTTCATCTACAAGGCATATCAGATCTACAGCCCAAGTTTCGTGAGGAAATATGGAAAGGATATAGAATTATGGTTCGGAAACGAGCCCTACCCTCCGCAGAGATGAAGTCCAAATTGTTGCCATGAAAACAGGACAGAAAAATTTTTCATAAATTCCTAAATACCAAAACGCACATCTGCAAAGCATATCAGATCTACACACCAAATTTCGTGAAGAAATATTGAACGGTTATTGAGTTATGGTCCAGAAACGAAATGATGACGGACAGACGGACGGACGGACGGGTGAACAGACAGACAGACATGGCTATCACTATGTCCCCCCGCATTATACGCCAGGGGGAAAAAAAAAATTGAAGTTTGTAAGTGGTAAAGTTTTTGAGTTCTGCTCCGGAAAGGAGACGAAGTCCAATTTTCGGGTTGTTTTTGGTGAAAATTTCAAAAGTTATGGGCAGCATGGAACTGAAACCCCCAAAAGGCACAACTAGACCATAAGGGCAAGTTCCATACCAAAGGTGAAGTTTGTAAGTGGTATAGTTTTCGAGTTCTGCTGTGGAAATGAGACAAAGTCCAATTTTTGGGTCGTTTTTGGTGAAAATTCCAGGAATTATTGGCAACATGGAACTGAAACCCCCAAAAGACACAACTAGACCATAAGGGCAAGTTCCATACCAAATGTTAAGTTTGTAAGTGGTATAGTTTTCGAGTTCTGCTCCGGAAACGAGACAAATTCCAATATTTCGGTCATTTTTGGTGAAAATTTCAGAAATTATTGGCAACATGGAACTGAAACCCCCAAAAGGCACAACTAGACTATAAGGGCAAGTTCCATACCAAATGTGAAGTTTGTAAGTGGTATACTTTTCGAGTTCTGCTCCGGAAACGATTTTATTACAGACGGACGGACAAACGGATGGACACACTGATCGCTATATCCCATATCCCCCCGCATTATATTCCGGGGGGATAACAAACATTACTTAAAGCTGCAAGCAGCATTGGATGGGTCCTCGCCCTCCCGCGCACGTCGAAACAGGGGCGAGACGTGTTCGAGCGCAGTCGAGCATTGTCATTCGTTGGATAGTAAGAGACTGAGGAAAATGTTTTATGTTGAGTTGAGTGCAAAACCCTTTACTGAAAGAGATTTTTCTTGTGTAAAATGGAGCTATGACCCATGGGACCTGTTCAAAGTATCTGAAGTCGAATTTATCACTGCAGTGTATGGTGCAATCTTCCCCCATTCATGAAGTCAGTGAAGGGAGATAAGCCATGTGATCCTACTGCCACCCCGTGGTCAGAATGAGTGGCAGCATGAAATAAAATACTGAAAATCTATAAAAATCAAGAAATTAATAAATGCTTCTTCCAGGTAAATCCTATAGAAAGCTGAAATTTCAGGAGCATGTTCACTGAAGAAAGACAAAAGTTTTATACACCGCAACTTATGGTGAATTCAGAAGTGCGTCACTCTATGTTTTTCAAAATATGAATATTCATAACATGTTAATATCTCAACAAATATTCATTCAAATGGTACCATGATTGGCAGTTTGTTTCTACACATGGAGCTTATAAAGTATACCAAAGGACATTTTGATATGATAAACGGTTTATCCACAGTAAGAAATTATATAATACTGCACAGCGTATTATGAACATAATTTTTTTTATTTCAAAAAGTCTCCAATGGATTTTCACGAAATTAGGTCACAGTACAGGGCATGGTACAGCAATGATGTGTGTGTTTTTTTTCAGAATTTTATGACATTGCGACAGGCCTTGGTCAAAGCAAAAGTCCCATTTTGGTGTATTTAGGTGGCGCTAGAGAGCCATTTTGTCTGTTTGGTGAAGATTTTAGACATTTAAAAAATTTTGAAATTCACTATGAATTAATTATTATATTTGGTTTGTTTTTGAGCATGTTTACGGGGTCAAATTAAGGTTGGGAATTGTGTATGCATCGAAAGAAGGCAGTGAAAGTGGCTGGGGACCCCATCTTTGACGCCTCAAAAAATCTAAACCGTTCGACTTTTGAGAAAGTTGTACAGTAATTTTCATCTGCAGAGTGTGCTTTGTCATGTATTAGCATTTGGGGTCGATACGATGAACGCCCTCGAAGGAGTTTGTGTTTGTTCGAAGGCAAATTTTGGCCAAATTTAGGGGAAAAAAGGAAATTTTGATATGCAAATTGCGGATTTCCTGTTTGATTTAGCTATTGGGTGTTGATTGTTAATTTTTAGGCCTTGATGAGATGGACAATATAGTGTTGGTTCCATCTCTCTATGACTTTCCTAACGGTCGTGGTGGCCGTCTAAGTGCCAGTGAAATGTGTCTTGGTGGCGCTAGAGAGCCATTTTGGCACCTAGGGGATACTACCCCCAAAAGGCTCAACTAGACCATAAGGAGAAGCTCCATACCAAATTTGGTGTTTGTAAGTGGCATAATTTTCGAGTTCTGGTCCGGAAACGATTTTATTACAGACGGACGGACACACTGATCGCTATAAAAAGTGGAAACTGCATTCAGAATTTTTCCCGGTACAAGTTATCAATTTGCGAGCTCCTCACAAGCAGCGACCGTTGAGCTCATTCAGCAGCTTGCTGTCAGAATGGTTTCGTTTTGAAAGAAACAGTTATCAGGAGCTTATAGCAAAATTTCTTCCGGAACAAGGGGTATATAATAGTACAGCGATAACCGCATGTATGCAAAGCGAGACAGTACAAGCAAAACAATAAGCTGAGATGAAGACGGTTCATTTCATTCTAGTCGCACATACACATGTACTGTATTTGATTGCGCAATTCCCCGTCGATTCCTTACATAAAATATCAGACATTCGCAAGAACTCGTAGCCACAAGTTCAAAGTTCGACGGGAAATTCATGACTGAAGTTGTATATGTTTTTTGAGGATTTGTACTTGAGTTTTTGTTTTGTTTTTTTGTTTTTTTTGAACTGGGACTTTTACTCTGCTACATTTAAAAGAAAATATAAATCTTATTCATCATTTAAGGATCATCTGGATTTGGCTAGACTTATACGCTGCCTGGCTAAAAAAAAAAGTAACACTCAAATACAAAACCCAAAACCAGTGAAGTTGGCACGTTGTGTAAATCGTAAATAAAAACAGAATACAATGATTTGCAAATCCTTTTCAACCTATATTCAATTGAATACACAAAGACAAGTTACTTAATGTTCGAACTGGTAAACTTTGTAATTTTTTGCAAATATTAGCTCATGTGGAAATGATGCCTGCAGCATGTTCCAAAAAAGCTGGCACAAGTGGCAAAAAAGACTGAGAGAGTTGAGGAATGCTCATCAAAGACTTATTTGGAACATCCCACAGGTGAACGGGCTAATTGGGAACAGGTGGGTGCCATGATTGGGTATAAAAGCAGCTTCCCTGAAATGCTCAGTCATTCACAAACAAGGATGGGGCGAGGGTCACCACTTAGTGAACAAATGCGTGAGCTGATTGTTGAACAGTTTAAAAACAACATTCCTCAACGAGCTATCACAAGAAATTTAGGGATTTCATCATCTACGGTCCGTAATATCGTCAAAAGGTTCAGAGAATCTGGAGAAATCACTGCACGTAAGCGACAAGGCCGAAAACCAACATTGAATGCCCGTGACCTTCGATCCCTCAGGCGGTACTGCATCAAAAACCGACATCAGTGTGTAAAGGACATCACCATATGGGCTCACGAACACTTCAGAAAACCACTGTCAGTAACTACAGTTTGTCGCTACATCTGCAAGTGCAAGTTAAAACTCAACAATGCAAAGCGAAAGCCATTTATCAACAGCACCCAGAAACTCCGCCGGCTTCGCTGGGCCCAAGCTCATCTAAGATGGACTGATGCAAAGTGGAAAAGTGTTCTGTGGTCTGACGAGTCCACATTTCAAATTGTTTTTGGAAACTGTGGACGTCGTGTCCTCCGGACCAAAGAGGAAAAGAACCATCCGGACTGTTATAGGCGCAAAGTTCAAAAGCCAGCATCTGTGATGGTATGGGGGTGTATTAGTGCCCAAGGCATGGGCAACTTACACATATGTGAAGGCACCATTAATGCTGAAAGGTACATACAGGTTTTGGAGCAACATATGTTGCCATCCAAGCAACGTCTTTTTCATGGACGCCCCTGCTTATTTCAGCAAGACAATGCCAAACCACATTCTGCACGTGTTACAACAGCATGGCTCCGTAGTAAAAGAGTGCGGGTACTAGACTGGCCTGCCTGTAGTCCAGACCTGTCTCCCATTGAAAATGTGTGGCGCATTATGAAGCGTTAAATACGACAATGGAGACCCCGGACTGTTGAACAACTTAAGCTGTACATCAAGCAAGAATGGGAAAGAGTTCCCCCTGAAAAGCTTCAAAAATTGGTCTCCTCAGTTCCCAAACGTTTACTGAGTGTCGTTAAAAGGAAAGGCGATGTAGCACAGTGGTAAAAAGGCCCCTGTGCCAACTTTTTTGCAATGTGTTGCTGCCTTTAAATTCTAAGTTAATGATTATTTGCAAAAAAAAAAAAAAAAATTTCTCAGTTTGAACATTAAACATCTTGTCTTTGCAGTGTATTCAATTGAATATAAGTTGAAAAGGATTTGCAAATCATTGTATTGTTTTTATCTACGATTTACATAACGTGCCAACTTCACTGGTTTTGGGTTTTGTATTTAGTTGGAACTCCTGTAACATTGATACAGTGCAATTTTGTCGTGCCTTTGTTTTGACAGCCATAGGCAATATCAAAACATATATTTTCAATCACGATAAGAGTTGAACCACTCTGTAGTTGTATTCAGCACGTCCTAATCACTTGAAGTGAAGTAAAGTTCAGGACTTTCAAATTCTTTGCTAGATACAGGCCTGTTATTTTCCCTTCTGAAATACTGTAACATCATTTCTGCCACCAAGGGATACTTCTTTTGACATGATTTTGTTGGAAATTAAAAGTGCGCTTCATCAGTTTGGGTAAAAATAATTATTGCCCGCTGAAATATTTATCACTGCAATAATGATACAATGGTAGTGTCTATTTATTTATATCCAAACGGCCACTTTCTTTGGACTGGCAGTGTATATTAGTCTTGATTATTCAGTCGATAAATCATCTGCGTATTTACTGGGTGATCTTAAACAGGAACAGGTTAAAAGCAAAAATACGTTTAAGGGTCAGATTCTGAAGGCATACCACTGAAAGTCCCATAGCGTCAGCGCAGTAGTTTGGAAGATTATGAAGTACGGTCAGAAGTCATTGTAGGGACAAGAGTAACAGATGCTTCTTTTGGCGCTATACAATAACTACAATCATATCTCTCATAGCTGTGACGATGAATAATAAAGAACAGATTTATGTAAGTAATACAACAAATGACCTGTTATATTACAGTGCTATGTATGTGCTAAACTCCCGTTGATACCCAGGTGATCATGATGACTTGGCAGTCATGTGTTTGTGGTACAGGACAGAGTTGTTGTCATATTCTGGCTAATACACTGTATACCAATATATAGAGGTGCAGTATCCAGTATCTATAATCCAGTATTTGATATTTTTTTAAAGGACTAAAATTCACCAAAGATGTTTCTCTCATATAATAGATAATGCAATTAATTAAATCCTTTATTAATGTCATAAATGTCAACAAAATAATGACACCTGAACAGAAATAAGCAAAGTCAATTAGCCTACATGAGCAACTTTCTCTTGAGCGTATCTCAGAGCTCTGACACCGGGTGGCAGTGCTGGTATTGATTTCAGCTGGCCTCTTTTCACTGATCACTTATCAAAATTACTTGGAGCTGTGTGCACGTATGTTTGTGTATTGTTATGGCCCCAATTTGTTATTACATTTACAACATAACAGCAACAGCAAGGGATGACAGACACAGTTTTAAAAACTTAAACACATTTAATGAACAAACAAAGACTAAAATACTAACTAAAACTAAGACCAAGATTGAACACAACAAAAACAGAAATATTTACAGTCCCTCTTTGTTGGGGTGGCTTGGTGATGTCCTGGGTAAGGAAAAATGCTCTTACACAGGCAAAAATCCACAAAAGAAACTTCACAGGTCTTGAACAGAATGACAGGTCTGGTCACACGTATCCTTCTTCTTGCAATTTCTCCGACTACTTTACTGTCTCAATTCTTTTCCTTATATACTCTTTTGCAGACCCCACCCACATTTAGACCTTTTTTTTTAAAAATTTTCAGGGACTTGCCCCAGACATGTCCAGGACATGTCTAATCCTAGCTCCAGTCTGGGCTTAATAAAAGAAAGGTAAATTCTGCCATCTAGTGGCCTCTATTCACATCACAGTATGCTCAAAAGAACCACTACTATTGGCGAATTGCGGATGATCTTGCTATGGTCCTTGCGTATCTTGCATAGGATAGAAAAAATTGCGCCCACTGTGACAAAATTAATGGTTTTGAGCTAAACAATAATATGACATGTAACTCAATGCCTGTTTTACTTCTTGATTCCAGGGCCTGGTCTTGTTGACCTGCTGTCCACCTTAGGCCTCAGGGATCTTCATGGAGGAAAGCTCACGCTCAGCAGGGTCCTTGAGATCAACAGTAACACAATGACTGACAAACCAGCAGAGAGTCTGGAAAATATTCCTTGGATCTTCTTAAAGAAATTGATGATGTCCAATTTAAATGCCAGAAATGTTAAATGTGTTAGTCAAAACTTTGATGGAGGCGACAGTCCTCTCGGTGATTTTCATGCTGATAGCGTAAATCCTTTGGATGTCATCACTGCTGTTCTCCACTGTGCAGATCCTTTCCTTCAACAGGAAATTGTCTCAAAAATGGCCATGTGCCAATTCGCTGTTCCTTTACTGATGCCAAATATTGACTCAGGCCAGAGCACTCTGCTGCTGTGGGCCTTCAGAGACATAGTTAAAAAGTACAGGCATCATTCCTCAGCTGATGCCAAGACATTTGTGGAGGGAAGGATTGTTCAAATTGATATGCCAGTGATATCATTTGTCAGACTAGGTCAATGCAGCTTGTCCAAGTCTCTGACTCTGAACAAGTTGCTCAGCAATCCTCATCAGCACAATGAAACGTTTGCTCACTATGACATGGAGGGTGGTGATGTCCCCAGAAGAATTGCTGAAGGGTTGGTTGAAATCAGCTGGTATCTCCCTTGTGGGAACAACAATATCGACATGTTCACACAGCCAGTGGCTATAGCTAATCTGAGAGGGGACGCCAGAACCCTTGAGGCTCAAATGTCCTTCCTGTTGCAGATATCAACTGCAGTTTTTATCTTCAGTGATGATTTGGAGAGTGACCTCAGCATTCTAACTAGCAGAGAGATCAAAGCAAATCTGTCCCTGGTCATCAACTCTCAGAGTGAAACATTCAACAAGGAGACACTCAGTGCTACATGCAGAAAACACAACATCACTGTCAACAATGTCATTGTCAAGAAAAAGCAAAGTGATGCCGACTTTGTGAGGGTCCTGCGTTCCAATGTTACGCAAGCCATTGAAAAGAATCCGATGAAGACTACAATTGAGGACATGGCTGATGTTGCATCTCAGGTTGGGATTCTAGTTGATGAACATGATGATTCGTGTGCAAAAGGAAAATCCATTGCTGAGGAAATCACTAGAGATATTGCAGATGTTGTGAGGTTTAAGGAGAATCAGCTGCCTTTACATGGGAAAACCTGGAAGGAAATCAGTCAGGTAGAAAAAGAAAGATGTAGAATGAAAAAAGCAGGGAAGGATATTGAAGACTACAGATGTTCTCTTAAGAACAAAGAAAAGGAACTTCGAAAGATTCAGAAACAGACATCTGTGTCAGATGCCATGAAGAAATTCATAACTGGAATCTCACAATCAAGAACACAGCGCCTATACTTCCTTAAATGGCTGAAGATTCAGTTGGACAACTGTTCACGACAGAACCTCTCCAGCCTTCGGGAGAAGTACAAAGAATGTTGCCAGAGCACACCAGGGCAAAAGGAGCAGATCGCACATTTGGATGAGCAAATATCAAACTGCTCTCTGGGTCCTGAGCATTTCTTCCGCGAGCTAGGCCAGATCTATGAAGCGGCATTGTATCCTCCACTGAATAACCCAGCCAGACACCAATACCAGGATCTGCCTAAACTATGTGCCCAAATGCTACTGGATGGTTTTCCAGTTGAGCTGGTTGATGGAGATGCATCAAACATTCCACTGAAGTGGATATCAGAGGTTCTGACTCAGCTTCATGTGATGGTGGAAAACAACAGTAGGATCCTGGTGATGACAGTGTTGGGAGTTCAAAGTACTGGGAAGTCCACCCTTCTTAACACCATGTTTGGAGTGCAGTTTGCTGTTAGCAGTGGAAGGTGCACAAGAGGAGCCTTTATGTTGCTAACTAAAGTTTCAGAGGAATACAAACCTCAGCTAAAATGTGACTTTATCATGATCATTGACACAGAGGGCTTAAAATCACCAGAGCTGGCAGCATTGGACACAAGCTATGAACATGACAATGAACTGGCAACTCTGGTGATTGGACTTAGTGATGTAACAATCATCAATATTGCAATGGAAAACTCCACTGAGATGAAGGATATTCTGCAGATTGCGGTTCATGCTTTTCTCAGGATGAAGGAAGTTGGAAAAAAGCCCAGATGTCTTTTTGTTCATCAGAATGTCTCTGACATGGCCGCACATGACAGTAACCTGAGGGACAGAAAGAAGCTGGTGGAGCAGTTGGATGAGATGACCAGAGCAGCTGCCAGAATGGAGAAGAAGGAAGCCCACACAAAGTTCACTGATGTGATGGAGTATGATCCTGACAGAAACACGCACTACATCCCTGGGCTGTGGCATGGAACTCCCCCGATGGCCCCAGTGAATGCTGGCTACAGTGAAGCTGTGTATGCGCTTAAAAAGAGCCTGATTAGTTCTTTTCAAATGAGTAATTTCCAGGGAAATGATGCAAAAAAATTTCTTGAGTGGACAACAAATTTGTGGGATGCTGTGAAATTTGAGAACTTCATATTCAGTTTCAGAAACAGTTTGGTGGCTGATGCCTATGCAAATTTATGCATTGAGTACAACAAATGGGAATGGGAGTTCCAGAAAAACATGAATTCCTGGATGGTTTCAAAAGAAACATACATTTCCAATTTCGGAGTGATTGATAATCATGACCAAAAAAATGATTTAAGGGGAGAACTCAGTAATTTGCTAAAGGAAGCATCTATTAAAGGTCCCCAGGAAGAGGAAAAGATCATCCAACAACTTGAAAAATACTTTGAACAGAAAGACAGCCATGTTGCTTTAGTGGAAAAATACAAGGCAGATTTCAAGGCAAGTGCTCAATCCCTCAGGAGAGAGACTGTGGCATCTATAAAATACTCATTGCAGAGGGCTGTTGAGATCAAAGAGGGAATGGAGAAGGTGAACACAATCAAAAGCACTCAGGCAGAGACAATTGAGAGAAAAGTCCAGGAGCTGCTAAAAGCCTGTCAAAAGAAAAATGCTGCTTTGTCTGATTATGACATAGAGAGAGAATTTGATGACATGTGGAAGAAAATTGTGGAAGAGCTTTCAGTCAGCCTACCAAAGCAGGACATTTTACAGGAAACTCTTCATGAGTTAAGGGTACATTTTGAAACAAAAACAGGAGAAGTAAAAAAAGCAATAAATAAAGAAGTCCTTGAGAAGTCTGGAAAAACTGGTTTCGCTGTAAACAGTCGTTGGTGGGAAAACGTGAAAGCAATGTTTGTGGGCATTTTCCGCCATGGAGATCTAAGCCATGCCGTGAGGAAAATTCAAGAACTGTGTGACAAAATCATTAGTGATTGTGAAGACACTGTCTCAGACATAGTAAAAGCTGAAAATGATTTCAATAAGACTTACATCAAAGAAATCCTCAACAAAATTGATGAAGGCATTATACAGGGACAAAAACAATTCAACATCAATGAGCAATGTGAGAGCTCACTGAAGTTTCACATTTGTTACAAAGCTGCAGTGGAATTTCAGAAAATGCACGACAGATTCATTGTGGACAACAATCCTAAAAATTGCCTGGAAAAATCCAGAAGCAAGTTCTTGGAGGAGTTCAAAAACTTGTACCATAAGAGAGATCAGTGCCAAAAGAAAGCTGCAGAATTCACAGAGTCCTGTTTGAAACCAGCAGTAAGGAGCTATGTGATCAAAAATCTGGGCCCAGATATTGCTGATGACATGATGACAGGAGATGCTGGGCAGGACTACAGCACTCGCACAAACTTCCAGTATGCCCTTCTGAAACAACTGCTGGAAAGAAATGATTTCAAAGAATATCAAGAATATACACAAAAATATAGAGAATTTGTGGAAAAGTGGATTCTTCAGGACATTGTTGAGAAATTCTCAGATGAGAAAATGGCAACAATGAAAAAAAACCATCTGTCAAGAATCATTGCGAAAATAACTACGGTGATCTCGGAGAGCATAAAAGAGGTTGGTGACAACACCGAAATGAAAAACTTCATACAGATTTTCTGCACGAGTCTTGGAGAACAGCTTACCTTCCAAAAAGATGGTATAGACAGTTTTCTGATCCTGAATAATGCAAACACACAGCAGTTTGCCAAATACCTCTGTGAATATTTAGAAGACATGAACACGTCCCTGACACAGGAATACAGCAAACCAGAGAACATTGAAGAAACCATTAAAGGTTTGCCTTTCAAACCCCATGACCTGCTCTTCAAAAGGCTGTGTGGATGTGGAGAGCAGTGTCCTTTCTGTAAAACACCCTGTGAAGCAGGAGGACTTGACCACACCACACACTTCTCAAGCATGCATCGCTCGAAAGCACTTGGATGTTATACTTGGTTACACAGTGGGAAGTTGGTAGTAGACATATGTACAACCGCTGTAGTCAGTGAGATCTCCTTTAAGAATAATAAAACAAAAGAAGAAGGTCATCCGTACAAGAAATACAAGGAGATCTACCCTGACTGGGACATAACAGGAGATCCCAGCGCTAAATCCTCAGACTACTGGAAATATGTCCTGACGACATTCAATGAGGATTTTGCCAAATCCGATGATTGTAAACCTGCGGACATCCCTGATGACTGGAAAAGTCTTACCGATCATGACGCGCGGAGAAGCTTGAAAAAAGCCTTCAGACGAGAGGAGAACACGGATCAGTAAAGTCCCTACAGCTTATAGATGGGATATAAGACCTTTCAAAGGAAAAAGTGATTCCCTGATATAAGCAAAGCTCACTTAAAGTGCTTCCCCTGTTCTATCCTTGTGTCACTATTTATGCCATCTCATCTGTTAAATGTGCCATATTTCTCTTAGTTCAACAATCAATTAAATTCCACAGTACTTAGATGGTATAGTTCAAATGGCATTTTTTCTTGCGAGTCAGACTTAACAAACAAGGTCTTGTCCAGTTCACAATGCTTAGCAAAGCGTGGAAGTAACTCTGTGATTGACATTTTATCTGAAGTTGAAAACACCATTTGTCTTTCAGATCATTACATGTTAAGTTGTATGGTATATTATGATATGTTTGGCATGAGATTAACCATTTTGTTGATTGTCATTAATATGGTAAATAATCATGTATTGATTTAATTTTTGGGATTTAAGGACATCATGGCGTGAACTTTGCAACGAAGTTTTGTTTTTGTTGCAGCCCCATGATTCAACCCGATGAATCCCTGTAACAATGATTTTATGATACCTAAAATATGTTTCTGAATGTATGCAATGTTTAGAGCAAATATCTACAGCTCATCTTGATCTTTATGATTTTTCATATTTCTCTTTCTAATATGCTTATCAATATTACTTTCATTCATATGTATATGACTGTGATTCAAGAGGTGAGAAGGTCTGTGATGGGGATCTAAGTGACTCATTACAAACAGGGCTGCATTGCTGTTTGCGCAAATCTTTTAACTTTTTACTTTAATGAAACAACTGTAGAGTGACGTGTGATTCTGATTTTTAATCCGATAAAACTTTTGCTGCCTACTGATGAAGAATGCCAAGTACTAATTTGTATTGTGATTTTTATACTTTTAATAAATTTAATCATAGACAATAAATAAATTTGAATGGTCATGCTTATTCATTCAGTCTAATTTAGAGACAGAAAGTGTTTTTTGCGCTCCTTAGCAAAAGTAAACAACAGTTGTAACTGCAGTATAAAAAAGTAGGACTGCAGGTGATGTAGGCAGTTGGCCAGTGGGAGGCTCTGCATTTAGAATATCCCTATCAAGAGAGGGCCCTTTTTTCATTAGCAAGGTTTACGGTTTTCAACAAATGGGGGGAAAAAATGTTGACACTCGTGCTTCTTGCACATTTTCTGTTCAATAGTAACTTTGTCCAAGTGACTTTTTTCGTCAAAGAGAGCTGGCAACTGTTATGATCCAGACCAGGTATTGAGTGCGGCGGCAGAGTACAGTCATAGGCAACAATTTCATAGGCAACAATGACACAGAACCCTGGAAGAAAAAAGTACAGTTCAAAACAAATGTAGTGGGCGAAGCAGGGTAAAGACAATCCGGCCAATGGCTTTCTGGGATGACTGCCAGGTGAAGTCTACACTTTGCTAAAGCCTACCTGTCCACAAGGATTTGGAAGCTTGAGGGGAACTTGTTTCCAATCCTGTTGAGCTAAGAAGGATTGAGAGCTTGTTCCTAACAAACTGGACAGAGGAACATACTTCAACATGTTTAACAAG
Organism: Gymnothorax reevesii; assembly: GCA_029721435.1. Classification (NCBI taxonomy): domain Eukaryota; kingdom Metazoa; phylum Chordata; class Actinopteri; order Anguilliformes; family Muraenidae; genus Gymnothorax; species Gymnothorax reevesii. The sequence goes on along the minus strand of CM056586.1, from coordinate 61,318,275 downwards.
GACAAGGTCCCAATCTTAGATCCGGAATTTGGCATGGGAGCTTGTTCCTATTAAACTGGACAAAGCAGCTGACTTGAAGGGGGTTAACTGAACGTGG